>QGSO01000356.1:908326-1258326 GCA_011037825.1 Carya cathayensis | reverse complement strand
TGGGATGGACTATTTCTGACATAAAAGGAATAAGTCCATCCATTTGCATGCACAAGATTTTAATGGAGGAGCTTTACAAACCAACGATCGAGCACCAAAGAAGATTAAATCCAGCAATGAAGGAAGTCGTGAGAGCTGAGATTTTGAAACTCCTTAATGCTGGAATTATATATGCTATTTCAGATAGCTCATGGGTAAGTCCAGTGCAAGTTGTACCAAAGAAAGGTGGAATGACGGTGGTGAAAAATGACAACAATGAGTTCATTCCTACAAGAACAGTCACGGGATGGCGTGTATGCATGGATTACCGCAAGTTGAATAAAGCAACAAGGAAGGATCATTTTCCACTTCCATTCATTGATCAGATGTTGGATCGATTGGCTGGGTATTCCTACTATTGTTTTTTGAATGGTTATTCGGGGTATAATCAGATTGCTATAGCTCCTGAGGATCAAGAGAAAACTACATTCACATGCCCCTATGGAACATTTGCCTTTAGGAGGATGCCCTTTGGATTGTGCAACGCCCCTGCGACATTTTAACGTTGCATGATGGCCATCTTTTCTGATATGGTGGAAGACATAATGGAAGTTTTCATGGATGACTTTTCAATTTTTGGTACATCTTTTGATCATTGTTTGCATAACTTAGCTCTTGTTTTGCAGAGATGTGAAGATAAAAATCTAGTCCTGAACTGGGAGAAGTGTCATTTCATGGTTCAAGAAGGGATCGTGCTTGGCCATAGAGTGTCATCCAAAGGAATTGAGGTGGATCGAGCCAAAATTGCAACCATAGAGAAACTACCACCTACAAAGAACGTGAAGGGAATCAGAAGTTTTCTGGGACATGCGGGATTTTATAGAAGATTTATCAAGGATTTTTCTAAACTCTCTAAACCTTTATGTAATCTTCTTGAGAAAAATTATGCATTTGACTTTGATGTTGTTTGTTTGCAGGCTGCAGGACTTTAATGCAATCAAGGAGAAATTAATTTCAGCACCAATTGTGATTGTGCCTGATTGGAGTCAACCCTTTGAAGTTATGTGTGATACAAGTGACTATGCAATTGGAGCAGTGTTGGGGCAAAGGTGAGACAAGCTGTTTAGAGCCATCTATTATGCAAGCCGGACATTGAATGAAGCTCTATTGAATTATACGACAACTGAGAAGGAGATGCTTGCTGTGGTCTTTGCTTGTGACAAATTTTGGTCTTACCTCATTGGTACAAAGGTGATAGTGTTCACTGATCATGCAGCACTCCGTTATTTGTTTGGCAAGAAGGATGCTAAGCCGAGACTAATTCGTTGGATCCTCCTTCTTCAAGAATTTGATTTGGAGATTCGGGATAAGAAAGGAAGTGAGAATTTAGTAGCTGACCATTTCTCTCGGTTAGAGCAAGAGGAAGAAAGACCAGATTCAGTGATCCAAGAGGCATTCCCTGATGAGCAGTTGTTTGCATGTGAGATCAAGATTCCGTGTTATGCTGATTTTGTTAATTACCTAGCTTGTAAAGTTTTACCACCTGATCTTACTTACCATCAACGCAAGAAGTTTTTGCATGATGTGAATTATTACCTTTGGGATGAGCCTTTGTTGTTTAAAAGATGCCTTGATCAAATCATTAGAAGATGTGTGCCAGAAGAAGAGATGCAAGACATCCTCCATCATTGCCATTCATCATCATATGGAGGACACTTTGGAGCTACCCATACAGCAGCTAAGGTACTTCAAAGTGGGTTCTTTTGGCCTTCTATTTTTCGTGATAGTTACACTTTGGTGAAAACTTGTGACCGGTACCAACGTATGGGAAATATTTAAGGCGTCATGAGTTACCACTGAAAGGTATCTTAGAAGTTGAGTTGTTTGATGTTTGGGGAATATATTTTATGGGCCCTTTTCCTCCTTCTTTTGGCTTTGCTTATATCTTGTTAGCAGTTGATTATGTGTCAAAATGGGTGGAAGCAATTGCTACAACAACAAATGATGCAAAGGTAGTGCTCAATTTTCTGCACAAGAACATATTCACAAAATTTGGCACTCCACGAGCTATTATTAGTGATGAAGGGACTCACTTTTGCAACAAGTTGTTTGAGAATCTTCTTTCTAAATATGGTGTGAAGCACAAGATAGCACTTGCTTACCATCCTCAAACTAATGGCCAAGCTGAAATTTCAAATAGAGAGATCAAGAACATCCTTGAGAAGACGGTCAAAATCAATAGAAAGGATTGGGCGAAGAAGCTTGATGATGCTTTGTAGGCATACTGTACAGCCTTTAAAACACCTATCGGGATGTCTCCATACTGATTAGTGTTTGGAAAGGCATGTCATCTTCCTGTAGAGTTGGAGCATAGAGCTTATTGGACGGTAAAAAAGTTTAACTTTGATTTAAAGGCAGCTGGTGAAAAGAGACTTCTTCAATTGAATGAGATGGAAGAGTTCTGGAATGATGCATATGAAAATACAAAGATCTATAAAGAACGGACGAAGAAGTGGCATGACAAACAGATTCTTAGGTGAGAGTTTGCACTAAGACAACAAGTTTTACTCTTCAATTCACGACTCAAACTCTTCCCGAGAAAGTTAAAATCAAGATGGACAGGTCCTTATACAATTCATGAAGTCTTCTCTTTTGGAGCGGTAGACTTGAAGGACAAGACAGGGAATATTTTCAGAGTTAATGGTCAGAGTTTGAAGCACTACTATGGAGAACAAGTGGAGAGGAACTATGCTTTTATTCCTCTTGGAGATCCTAATTGATGATGATTGAAAAGTCTGGCTGTAGACTTTAAAACAAGCGCTTATGGGAGGCAACCCATAGATCTTTCTTTCATTCTTTCATTTATTTTATTATCTTTATTTATTTAGTTTTAATAATTTGGTTTTTGATGCAGGTTTATTTAGCATGAATAAAGAACTGAAAAATTTTAAACTTCAGATGACTCATCATGAAACCAGGGAAGTTCCTTTTATTTCTTCAATCCTTTTTACTTTTGCATTACAACGAGGACATTGTTTAGTTTAAGTTTGGGGGTGTGAATTCCTATAGTCATTTGATCCTCTTGTTTTCTAAGTTTTGGGTTGTTGATGGGTTGTTTGATTCTCTTACCAAGCATGCATTGGAGTAAGATTGAAGTCTCTATGACTCTGAAATTTGTGATTGAAGATGGTTTTGAGAAAAATTTTCAAAAATTTCTTTTATGCCAAGTGGAGTTTTGTGGGTACTTTGGTTTAAATCTTTGACCTTGAACATAATTGAGCACATAGTCGTTTTTCTTTGATTCCATTTTGCTCATGAAGAGAAGAGGTTGAATTAATTGAAAGATGGAAGTTCGATTTTGCTTTGCTCTAGAATCCGTTGATGGGTCCTTGAGGCGAAATTATAGTTGAGACCAAATATTAGAGAAATGATCTAGGCATTTCTTTGGCATAACCAAAAAACTTTCCCAGCCGTCCTAAATATCATGCCATCATTACATGGCGAGTTTCCATAGTCAACCCACTTGAGCCTTATGTTACACAAGTCTTTATTTGTTCTTTGAACTACATAAACCATGCCCGCTCTAAGCCTGAAAAATAATGAATCTACCGAGAAAATACTTTGGTGGAGAGTTACATTTAAAAGAGAAAATTTGTTTCATGATGAACTCTATTATGTTTGCTCTGTTTGATCAAAGAAGAAAGATAGTGAAAAAAAAAACAAAAGAAAAAAAAAAGAAAAAAAAGAAGTCACTAAGCGGAGTGTGAATCACCTCAAATTTTGTTAAGGGAATTGTTGGTAGTGCATCAGTGATTATAGCAACAATAATGCCACAAATATGAGCATATTGCCAAGAAAGAGCTATGATTTGAATCATTTGGAAATCTCTTTTAGTGTTCTTTTCACAAAGTATTTTCCCAGTTTGCTTTGATTATCCATATCCATTTCTTTCTTAATCCTCACCCTGTGGCCTGTCATTACAACCTTATTAAAGACCTTTTAATCTCTGATTTTGGAATTGACTACATTAGTGGAGAGGATTTCTGAAAATTGGACTTATGGGGTTAAGCTTTAAGAGAATTCTTCTGATTTTGGTTGTTCTACTTTTATCTGAGTTTGCAGGTGAGTTGAGGTTAAATTGACTATATCACACACACACTCAAGGTCTTAGCTTTAGGTTGAAGTAAACGCCTAACTCTTGCTTGACAAATTGTAAAATTTTTGATTGATTTTCTTGCTATCTTTGATGTTAAAAGAGTAAGATACTAGTGATGAAATCTGAATTCATAAAAGCTTGGTGAGTGATGATACTTCTCTTTGGGGTCGAGTTGATATTGCCTAAACTATCATTTGCTTTTCTTTTTGTTTGAGGACAAACAAAGTTGTAAGTTTGGGGGTATTTGATGACTCGCAAAATTTCATGTTGCAGATTTTACAAGATCGATCGAGCGGAGGCTTTTGGCCGCTCGAGCGAACCCAGGCAGATTCAAACACTCGACTACCACTCGACGGTGAGCTCGCGGTAATACAAAGATCGCTTGAGCGAAGACATTGGCCGCTCAAGCAAAATCAGGCAGAGTTGAACGCTCGAGGTGCGCTCGACAAGCCGCTCGAGCGAAGTTAGGCAGAGTCGACCGCTCGATGTTCGCTCGACACCTCGCTCGAGCGAACATCGTATTTTGACAGATCTATGGTTTTCCGCCGTCACACCATATAAAAGTGATTTTTCACTTTATGGCCGTACCTTTTGACTGGAGAACATTTTTTGGGATAGAAAAACACAGCTAGGAGGATTCAATTCATCTGTTTTGGAGAAAGAATTCCACATATTGCACATACGTTGGAATCATACACGATCACATACGGGAGAAAAGCATTGAATCATTTCCTTGAGTTTTTGAAGACGATTTGCGGCTACAAGGAGTATTTTTCAGCGTTTATTTTTTTCCAATATTCTCAGAACAATTATGGTGAATTCGTTTATGTTGAATTCCATTTCTAGCATGAGCTAAATTTCCTTTATTCTAGAAAAACGATGTAACCTAGTTCCGAACTATGCTTGATTGTCTATGCTAATTTAATGAAATTCTTTCTTTATTTATCTGATTTATTCTGAATTTATTGCTTCTAATTAATTGGCCATTAATTAGATGATATTTAATCTTGTGATTTGCTATCGAAAGAGAGAATTATATGGTAGATCTTGAATATTTCAGAATAGGTAAGTATAGAGAACGAAAGACTTGTATGAACCTATGTAGTAATTAAATCATTGGTCTTATTGCCTTCTTGATTATTTAATTTGCATATTCTTGTGTGAATTGATGAACAAGAATAATTTCCAATTGACTATCGAAAGAGGCTTTTGGATGAATTAGAGATTTGCTAATAGACAAAAAGAATTAAATTAAATTAGTTGGATGAGAAAAGTATAGTGAAGAATTAGGTGAAATCGATTTCCTAGAAGTTTTCTTTCCCATTAATCTGATTTTCGAACGCCAGTTTTATTTCCTTTACGTATTTCTCTTTGAGTTGATTTTAGTTTAAATTGCAACTACAAAAATCTCAGTGATTCCTCTAGATAAAATCAAGGTTAGTATAATTTTGGTATTTGGAAAAAGTAAGGTACCAATCCCTGAGGACGATACTCTTCTTATCACTTTATTATAAAACTACGATACTGTGCACTTGCAGTTTTGCACCGATCAGCCGCTCGAGCGAAATTCAGGCAGATTCAAATGCTCGACTGCCACTCGACAGTGAGCTCGAGCGGGTTGCGGGTAAGGAGATCGCTCGAGCAGAGGCTTTTGGCCGCTCGAATGAAGTTAGGCAGAGTTGAACGCTCGATGTTCGCTCGACACTCCACTCGAGCGAACTCAGGCAGAGTTGAATGCTCGATGTCCGCTCGAGCGAACATCGTATTTTATAGATCTAGGGTTTACTCCGCCGTTAGGGTATATATATGGGATTTTATATCTTATGGCCGACTTTTGGCCTGGAAAACACTGTTGGATTATAAGCAACACTTAAAATTTATTTTTTCTTAGATTTTCACTCAAATCCAGAGAGGGGAATTCACACAAGCGATCATTCACGCAGCAACACAAATTCTTCTGGAACATTCACTCCCACTGCAGCAGATTGAAGAGCTCTTTGAGGGGTCCAATTACTTCTACAACCCAGCCTCCTCCACCGCTTCAATTCTTCATCTCAATTCAATTGGCTTGATCTTTTCATTCCCTACTTTTTATTTAATTTCAGTTTTAAGTTTATGAAATATTTTTGAGATTTTTGGTTTAGAAGTTTGAGCAATTTATTTGTTATTTATTTACTTTGTGTTATTTATTTTTCTCGCTTCGTTAAGCTTTCCATTAATAGTGATTACAATTGCTACGAATTAATTTTGAGAATTTGTGATTTGAATACAAGTATGAACCCTAGAATTTTGATTTTAGGGCTTTTCAACTTTCAGTGCATACTTTATCAATTACTTTCTAGACTAGTTAAATTCTTATCTTGGTTTTATTAATTTCTTAGTTTAATCTCATAGTCTTTTACATTTCAATCCGACACTCAAAAAAATCTAAAAACATGAATTTAGTCCATGACTAGTGCCCTTTTTCTTTCTTGTTGCACTCTTCCATCCATTGCACATACCATCATCTTTATTTTCTCTTTGTGAAGATTTTCACTTTTCAACGAGTTTGTGTTTAAGTAACTTTTCCTAAGGAGACGATTTAGAAATTTATTCCTAATTATTACGCTACATCCTCCTGCATTTGGGATAGTTTTTGTGCTACTCATTTTAGAGTGAGTCAACGTGACATTTCTTACGGAGTATGGGCCTCTATGTACGACACTTGCCGCTGTTGAGCACCCCTGTGTTGTCTCGTAATGGTCTCACTTTCGTATCGGTTTTCTCCTTGATCGTTGCTCGCCATTGTCCTGTAAGCCATTATTTTTCCAGAATTACCATCATCTTCAGCTCCTCGTTCACGCCCATGTACAGTTGACACAGTGTTTGCCCACTTGGTACAGCTTCCACTCGGAGCCCCCATTAGTTCTAATTAGGTTTTTTTTATATGTATTTTTTAATGCTTTTAAATATTTTAAATAAATAAATCACAATATTATTAAAAAAATACTCCCTTAATTAATCACTAAGCAAAAAAATTTTTTTTTTTTTAGCAATAATACCGAACAATAAATTTGAATAGTGAGAATAGTATTTTTCATAACGAGGATGAATGGGTAAGTATAATTAGGCCCCGTTTGGTTACACAGATAAGATGAGATGAGATGAGATGTTTTAAATAGTAATGAATAAAATATTATTATAATATAATTTTGTAATATTAATTTTGTATTGAGATTTGAAAAAGTGAAATTTTTTATTATATTTTGTATAAGGATTTGAAAAAATTGTAATGATGAGTTGAGATGAAATAAGATGAATTTTTTAATTTTGTGTAAACAAACAGGGCATAAGAGTTCCGTGTGTGGTTCACAAGGTAAAGAGTAGTACCACACTACTACTACCATCATGCGCATGGACCACCCAAAATACAAGGTTGTACTTGTGTATTTTAGGCCACGTGTTTTGTCTGATACAAAATATATCACGCACACCGATCGCTTTGCATGTGTGAACTTAAAAATAAAAACTAAATTTTAAATTTCAGTTACGAAGTGAAAGTCTAAGTTGGAGTTTAGATATTGAAATAAAATGAAAAAATTTTAAATAGAAATTAAAAATAAAATAAAATATTACTTTTTAATATTATCATTGTTTTAAAATTTAAAAAAATTGAACTCTTTGTTATATTTTGTGTGTAAGGTTTAAAAAATTATGATAATGAGATGATATGAAATTAAGCATTTTCACTATCCAAATGGGACTTTAATCTTTTAAAAAGTATTAGAAGTACTAAAAGCTTAAGTGTAATAAAAATATGATTTCTACAAGACAAAAGGAATTTTCGAGTTTAATAAGTAATTTTACTTCTTGGAATAAAGCTGTATATATGGTCAAAACCATATTTGTTTCCGAAACCATATATATGTATGCATGTTTACAGCAACTAATTAATCAGAAAGTTTGGAGTTTATTTTTCTCTACTTTGATAAAGCACACTTTTGTATGCATGTTTACATAGGCACACTTTGATAAAGCAGGGATTTCATATGTTCCTCGAGGCTTGGGAGGTCATGGTTGTCGTCATAACTATACAACAAGGGCACCACTCTTGCCATGTTAAGACAGGCCTCGTTAAATTTTGCTGGAAGTTGATTTGGAGATATCAAACACTCCTTGTTTAGGCGTTTCCATGAATCTGAAATCATATCGATAACCTTCTCTCGTGTTTTTTTGACCGTAGAATCCTTATGTTCGTTCATGTAATAATCTATGTATGATCCATCATGGCCATCTTGACTCTCATCCTGCAATCACATGCATGAACCATACTGGTTGTTAGCTTTTTCCATAACTGAAAGCTGTAAACATTTTGCTAGCTAGGATCGACATGATTTTTCAAGACAGAAGAGAGGAAGGATTTGTTTTCCATTACTAGGTCAGTCAGTGTCATTGGGATTATACAATTGTTAAAAAATATCATAGATGATGCATAGAAAAAACCTTTAAAGCATTCTTTGAGGTTTTTTTTAAACACGTTTCCAAAAGTAATCTTTTGAAAACAAATTAAATTCGATTCTCAATACATGATTCACGACTCCATTGTGCAGTTTTACAGCGGTTTTCTTTTTTTAAATATTAAAAAAATAAAAATAAAATAAATAAAGAAACAAGTTTTTGAAGTAAAAAACATATATAAAGCTGTTTTGATCATGAATTCATCGTGTAGCATACTCACCATGGCACTTCCCAAGTCATCCCAGAGCCGAAGAATTGTGGCTGGTGAAGATATAATTTCCGGTACATTGTCAACAATATGTACAGTTTCTTTGGTTACTCCATGTCCCAAAAGAAAGAAAATGTGAATTAGTACCACGTGTACTCCTGAACTAACAACTGCATTTTTCAGATACTCTTCAGCTTTTGGTGATTGCCCAGAAGAAAACCACTGAGCCTCCACTAGAAAAGCATTGCACAAACTCGCCCACTGCAACAATATTTCGGTCGTGATTTTCATGAACGTGTTTTATTATTACTTAGATAAGCAATATTTATCATATATGGACACGCATTTACCGTCTTCCTTAAAGAATCTACAGGATTCCACCCATGCCTTTGATATATCTTGTGGCTAATTTCGTCAGTGATGCCATTAAGAACCTTGAAGCATATCTTCATGTATTCCGGTAACTCCTCAAGTGCAGCAAGATCCCATCTACATGCAACAATTTAGTAATGAACAACCGTTAGGAGGGGAATATATTTATATACATACATATGGAAGTAATCCTGTGTTTTAAGATGCATATATACTTGTTGATGGCTTCTGTGAAGAGGGTGACTTCCTCAAGCGTTCCATGAACATCGAAAATGTCATCTATTATGTAGATTAGAGAAATGGGTTTTGTGAGCTCAACCCTTTCCTCCGATAGATCTGGGTCTGTAAGACAGGCCATGGAAACAATGTACCATTTGAGCGGTTGGTCCCTTGCAAACTTCAGTTCCTGTGCCAGACCAACATCTTTCCACCATCTAAGATGACAGAAATTGACTTTAGATAAGGAAAATAATCACTGCAATCATAAAGTAGTAAATCGTCAAGATGTTGTTCTTGTTACACATACTTGGAGATTTGAACAATTTCCTTCTGGTGTATGGATTGGACCATATTGAAATCCATTTTTGCTAGGTGGTGTAAATCATTCCAGTACCATCCATTTGTGCTGGTGAAATTGCCGAAAAACTTCTTCGCCATGAACCTTGCCAGGCTTTTGTGATACGGATTCCTTAAAGTATTCCCAACAACACTGACTTGGTTGTCATCAAGATGTCTGATTTGCCACGCATTCAGAAGCTGCTTGCAAAAGCTGCCAGCTTCATCTAGTATGCCTTCTCTTTCCATACTTAGCTGTGAGGCTTCAAATAAACTCATCAACCCGTTAATGTCTTTACCCAGTTCTTTATCAAACTTTCCCTCCTTGTCCTTGAAGTTGTTAAACACATCTATTACAAACAATAGACGGTTGAGAATTAATCTCATCATCGCTTTTATTTTAAACTGAGAAAGAAACAAGACAGGTAACGGGGAGTAACTCACCGGCAGAAACATAGTAACCTCGTTGTCTCAACAGTCGAAAGCGTAGCGCAACCTCGTGAAGATTCTGACCGCAATCACCATGAGCAATATATTTTGCATATTGCCAGTTCAAAATTGCATCAATGTCTTCCTCGAAGTGGTAGTCAATGCCGAGTCGTTGGATGGCATTAATCATGTTTAAACTTTCGAAACCATCATCTTTTCCTACTTTCCTTAGTGCAAGCCTACATGCTTCTAATTTATGGGAATGTGGGACGCTGAACCCGCCCTGCAGACAAAGAGATCAGTCGAACACAGCTCCAGAAATTAATCAAAGAAACAGATAAAAATTAAGGTGACTGCATGCACAATACTCTTACAAAATCATGCTTCTTAGTTCCGTAGTTTGGATATTCTAAAGGAGTAGAAGCAAATGAATCATGATCTTGGGAAATTTTCCAATGTTTATGGGCACTCGGCAAGGAGGCGAGGCTAAAGGGATTCGAATTCTGAGTTTTCTGAATTCTGTTTGGAGCAGTTGGGGGATTGATGCAAGCAAGGAAAGTTGTAGTAGATATGGAGGCCGCCATGGCGAGAATAAGTAATTAATTTGAGAAGTTGATAGGTCTGTATAGAATGCTTGGATCTAATTTATAGGAAGACACGTGACGTCCTCAAGTATTTAGGACGTTGTTTTGAAAACGTTTTAAACCTGGGACTGGGCTGTTGACATTGACAATCAATCGTTAACATGTTTGCGGATACAACGTTGAGCACAAATTTGGGATTCGGACGAGAAATATAGCTTATAATTTAAATTAAAAATTTTATACTTTAAAAATTATTTATTGTTTGATAAATATGTATATAAAATATTTTCATAATATCTGAACTTTTTGATAAAAGTTTTAATTTAGCATTTTTTTTAAAAAAAGTAAAGTTTTAGCTTTTTTAGATAATTAAAATATTTTTTTTTAAATTTATTAAACATATTATTTTCTCTTTAAAAGAAGTTTTTAAACTTTTAAACTTAATTCCAAACCGGCTCTTATGTTAGGTTTGGGTGTTAAGAAGTTTTGATATATGTTGCGAATAGTAGAAAAAATATAAGTGAAAAGTAATAATATAATATTAAATAATACTAAAAAGTAATTAATAATATAATATTAAGAAGTGTTAAGAAGTGTCGAGATTATCTCAACACCAAAACACACCCTATATACCATCCCTATTTGGAAACCCGTCATTAAGCCTATGTAATTATGTTTAAAAAGATTTTAAAATTAAAATAATATATTTTCTCATTTTATCATCGTTTATCAATGATACTGTACACTTAATTTTTAACTAAGATTACAAATAGAATTTCTCATTTTTTTAATTGAGAATTTTTAAAAAAAATATATGAATAAATTAATTTTTTAATAATAAATTTTATTTTTAAAAAAATATATAGCGTTTCTACAATTGATAATTATATTTAATATTACTATTTTTTTTATTAAATGCAATACTTTAAGTTTTGTCACATAATTATTGAAATAAAATATTCTGACATCAATCCATTTGGTGTGTCGTTTTAGATTAATTATATATTTTTTATATGTATATATAAATTGATAACTAAACTAATAAAATAAATATATGTATTTTAGGAATATTAAGTGTTTAATAAATATTATAAATTTACTTTTATTTGTCGTTAATATCTCTAGTCTACTAATTCTGAAGGTTAAATGATTCCTTTTATTTTATTTTTTTATCTGTTTGTATGTTTTTTTAATTAAAAATTTTAAAAATTTCTAATATTATTAAAAAAATATATTTAATTAATTATTAAATAAAAGAGTATCAATAAAAATGCTCTGTCCGTACGTTTCTCACCTAAAAAGTACTAGGTACAACATAAACAGTAATAAGACTATGAAAGGTCGTGCAAATATCACTGAAAAACAGGCATACGTACACAACTACCATGTGCTCTCATCTCCTTATGGAAAATGACTACTAAAATTACATATTTTAAAAATTAAATTTTCATATAAAGAAAAATTCCTAGACTAAATTATCTATATTTGAATTAAATAATAAAAAATTATTATTATTTTTACTTTTTCTTTAAATTATTATTTTTATATATTTTACAATGAGCACAGTATGTTCAAAAATATCAATTTCATATATATAAATATTACCAATTTTATATATCAAAATCACCACTTTTATTAATAAATATTAATATATAATAAAAAAGCACTTTGTATCATCAACTTAATATAAATTTAATATATCAAAATATCTTAATACAAATTTCACAAAATTAATTTTAATGGATAAAAGAGAGAAAAAATAGTAAAATAATATTTGAAGAGGGAATAGTACTTCTTTAAACTTGAAGAAATATTATTCATAATTATGTAAAATTTTAAAAATGTATAATTCAATGTAGATCAATTTAAAGGGATCTTATACAAATATGAAAATGTATAAGTCATTGCCAATGCTATATATTTTATTTTTTTTAATAATTAAGAAATATAATATATAAAAAATTTTATTTTTTTAATTTTAAAAATATTTAAAATATATATTAAAAAATAGTAAAAGCATTATATGTAATGACATACATATTTAGAGTGCATATTAGCATACATATAGTATTGTCCTTTCCGTATAGCCCCTAGAAAGATTTGGATTTAGGCCCAAATGTCAACATTGAGATGATCTAATTTTTTCTTTTTTAAAAAATTGACCATTAGTAAAAATATGATTTTTTTAAAAAAATATTATTGTTTAGAGAGAGAAGTAGTTTAAAAACAAACCGTTATAGATTAAAATTTTTTTTTTAAAACATGGGTACAACAAATGATTAAATAATTACAAAATTGTAAAAAAAATAAATTAAAAGAATTTCTTCTGCTCTTTTCCCAAAAGACAAAATATTGAATAGTTAGAAGATGTACAAATAAATGAGTAGACAAATAATATATAAAGAAAAGATAAAAATTATTTTAATAGAATAGAAAATAAATAAGGAGTGTGATGTAAGAAATTTTGAAAAGAAGAATAAAATTTAATAAAAAATTTAAAGAAATATAATTTTTAACTATAATTTAAGAAATTTTTACTCGTTCAGATCGTGAATGCTTTAAAAATTAGAGTGAAAACCTCGTCGAATTGACCCATTCAGCACCATTTTTGACCAAAATTAACAGTGACTGATGGAGGGAATTTGCATAAACAACTGATTGTATCGATCGATGGAGAGGAGAAATAACGCCATATCAATTCTGACAGTTCTCAATCAATTTTCAGTCTCCCTAATAGTGAAGTTCGTTTGAGAGAGTAAAGAGAGAGAGAGAGTCATAGAAGAAGAGGTGAAGGGGAAAAAAACGGGTCTCAAATTGAAGAGTTTTACTACATATAAATAAAATCGCGTACTAATTTACATATCAATACTGATTATTTCATATTCAAAATTTAAATTAGTACTGTTTTCAAAAAAATTTACTTTTTGATCAATCATAGTATATTGATATACATATTAATACATAATTATAATTGTAACTAGATTTTTCCCAAATTGAAACTATATTTTCACTTATATTTTGTTTGTACGCTTTAAGCAATTTCATTTAAACTTAAGTGAAAGTTTCACTGTGAAACGACATCGTTTTAATATGATATATATAAAAAATATATATATATATTTATTTAATTGGTCGACTCAATAGTTTGAACCGAACCAGCCAACATCAGTTTCGGCTGTTTCCTGGTTCCCGTGGCCATCTCCGTTGGCGTACGTTGGTTTGGCCAATTTCTGTTCACTCATTCCATGAAAAGGCTAATAATTGCTGTGATGGAACATTACAAAATAGGACTAATAATTATTGTTCTGAATTTTGTTGCAAGATGCCACTTCTGAAAGGGTGGGTCTCACAGCTGGGCTACCGCTGGTCCTTTTTTATTTTTTTTTACATCATTTTTTTTTATATTTTTAAAGATTTTTTTAAAAAATTTATAATATTATTAAGTAATATTTTCTTAATTATTAAGTTAAAAAAATTAAAAACAAAAATGGAGTGAGAAGTTTCGGATCCGTCAGATTAGGGCTCTTCATCCGGGTTCCGACCCGGAAATCCGGGTAAACCCGGACCGGAACCCGGATGTCAAATCCGGGCCAGAATCCGGACCGGATTAACCCGGGTTGGACCTGGTCCGGAACCCGGATGGATCCGGATTTTATAAAACCCGCATTCCGGATTCCGGGTTGAACCCGGTTTTTTTTTTTCACAGAAACCACAAACCTTTAGTTAAATTTTTCTCTAATAAAAACAAAATGTAGAAACCATTTTTTTTTAACCTAAAAGTCTATATTTCAAGAAATTATGTTGTAAAGCATAATAGCATTGAACATTGTTCAATTTTTTTTTTGTTTAAAAGCATTTATTTCAAAAAATCATGTAAAAGAAACTAGAGTTAGAAACTAATTACCTATCTAACTAAAAGTATGTAAAAGAAAATATATCCATATTACATATACCATACAACGCAATTCACTACATATTAGATTATTTAGTATTTATACATTACATTACATTAACAAACACAAAATTACAATATATAAATTACAAAACACAACTTTGAAAAATCTTCTAGACCTCCTTCCTCAGAACCTCCTTCCTCTTTGATGATGCTAAAAATCTTCTCCAATGCACCTTCAAAGACCACAATTTTTTTAATTTCCTAAAATCACAAAATCATATTACTTAGCAAGGAAAATATATATATATTTTGTAAGTACAAATTTTTTGGAAATGTTTGTTAGCATGCAAATTAAATGAGCACATTAATTTATTTTCTTTTCTATCAAATAAATTGGAAACATATCTGAACACAAATATAAATTCACCCAATGCACACACGGTTTAAGAAAAAACTGGGACCCTTCATCTTTTCTTGCTCAACCACATTAAGGTCAATGTATTACCTGACATCTTCTATTTGAGCTGGGAGATGCAACCTACAGTCTCAGGTACTGGTAGTCCTACAGCCAGATATTCAACACATGTAGCAGCTCTAAACAAGAAAGAACCTGACAATTTGAATCAAGAAATGGCACCCAGAAAATTATAAAGGGTGATGAATTCAAGCTTAAGATTTATACAATTTACTGCACTTAGCACGTGTACATTGTTGAAACTATTTATTTGCTGACCAATCTTATTAGGAGACCCTTTTATAAAAAAAGTCTTACTATTAATACCATTTATTACTAGTAAATCCAGATCTCACAAAGAAACTGTTATTATGGCTATTTTCATTCTTCCTCCTCCTAGGTCTCACAAATTCATATCTAACCCATAAAACCACTCCTAAAAGATTATTCCATTCAAACATTCACATCAAAACAAATCCAAAATCAACAAAGAGAGAACAAAACATACCCAAAAGCTAGCTCATCAAAATTACCTTGTTACTGAAAGGGACTAGATCTGTAACAGCCCGCTAAAATTATCAGTTTTGGATTCTTTCCCGACAGCAATCACATCTCTCTCGTCTTAACCCTCTATCTTTAGTTATTTATGTTTAACATAATTGTTTTGGTTGGCTGTAGACTGTGTAGTTAGTGTTTGTGGAGTTTGCTGCGTAGTTGTGAAACGAAGTGTGGTTGTGAAGTGTTAGGCTTGATTTTGTAGTTTTGTGGACTGTGCTGTGAAGTATAGGCGTGAGATGGATGCCGTAGATGTGATACGGCGGGTTGTGTGAAGAGAATACGCGTGTAGCGTATTCTGTGTAATGATGTTCACATCATGTTATGTTCACGTTTATGATACGTTCAAGCTCACGTTCATGTTATGTTGATTGTTCATGTTATGTTTTAAGCTTAAGTTCATGCCATGTTAAGTCAAGTTCAGTTCACGCTTAAGTTCTGGTTAAGTCATGCTATATGTCAAGTTATACTATGTTTATGTATGACTATAATTATGCATTTATGCTTTTACTGCCATGCATGCATTTTTAACCTGTGTATAAGTTTTATGTTAACTTACTGAGATTTGTAATCAAATCTCACTGTGGTAGTCCCAACTACCATTCCCCCCGAATGGTAGATCTTGTTACAGGACCCAAAGGAGAATTGGAATCTGACCAACTGAATACGGTCGACTAGGCCACGGTGCGATGTTGATGATGGTATAGTATTTAACTTAGGTTAATACTTGTACTTTTGGAGTTGTATCTCAAGTATTCTTTTGATCACAACCATTTTAGACTAGTGTGGTGATCACGGCTTTTTAGTATGCCTTTATGTATGAATTATGTTTCAAGTATTTGGGATATATTTAGTTGGTGCATAGTATTGCTAAAGAAAAAGATTATCCGCTGCGAATATTGCATAATGTTAGATGCATGTTAGGAACATTGCATCTTATATGTCATGAACGGGGGCAGGTAACCTTGTGTTGCATGTCTCGACGCTTCAAATGTCCGTTCAATCCCAAGCGGAATTTGGGGGCGTCACAGGTGGTATCAGAGCAATACGTCTCTGGGTTGTAAATCCACATGTCCTTAGGAAATGCACCAAATACTAGGCTTGAGATTTTAGTCTTCATTAGGCTTGAATTTCTTCGAGATCATGTGCAGAAAAGCGATATAGTAATAGAGTTCACAAACACACATGATCAGTTAGCAGATATTTTCGCAAAACCTTTACCAGAAGATAGATTATATATGATTAGAAGAGAAATAGGTATGAAGCATGTTACGAATATCTCTTAAAGGATAAAACCAGAGTTCATAAATATAAAGAGATATTTTTTTTAATAAAATGCTTCTACATAAACTTGAGGTTCTTAGCCTCATGTTGGAGACGCTCACTCTCTTCATACAATATCATATCATCCCTATTCATGGGAGCTGGCAAGCGGAATGAAGAATCCAGTAGAGTTTTCAGCTGTTTATTCTGCTGCCGAAGGATTCCTTCCCTGGTGTGAGACTCTTGAACAATTCGTTGAAGTACAACAATTTGTTCTTTAAGCCTTTCAACCTCTTGGTTTTTGGCTTGTACCCGCTGGGAAAAAGCAATTATAGAAGATGAGTAGCGAGTCCCAAGACTCACCAAGTCGTAGACAGCATCGGAGTCTGACTTATTAGCCATACTAGTATTTTCTTGCTGCAGCATGGCACCTATGGCAGCTGCAGAAAGGACAGGAGGTTGAGGTGCTGAATACCTCATGGATGGATCTAGGGAAATGTTAGAAGATTGAGCCATTGAGAAAAGAACTGAAAACTTAAGGCGAGAATGTTGAAGGAATGCAGAGGAGTTATAGAGATGAGAATAAGTTTTGATGCATATTGGATTGAGTTGAAGACTGACTTTATAGAGATAACATAAAGAAGAAGACAAACTAGTTTCTCTTCAAATCTTATTTAGTCAAAAGAAATACAAGATATGCTGGACACGCTTTGTCAAAAGTTTCTTACTAAGCCAGCTAGATTAACAGTAGTTTGTCCCTATTTCTCTAGAAAACGATGAACCTCTGCTGTTATCTGCCGATGTTGACCCTGTATCTGAATCCTTTCTCGTTCCAGCTCTTCTATTCGTGGTTGCAGATCATGAGCATACCAATCTGCAAATTTCTTCAACTCTTGGTTTTCTTGCTGTAGCCTTTTATTTTCTCTATCCTTATTAGCAAGCTTCTGTTGTAACTCAGATATTTGGATGTTAAGATGATCAATCTCACTTACCCTCGCCAGTAACCTCCGAGACATGATCGTAACAGAGGCAGCATATTGACTACTGAGCTTCCATGATTCTGTAATAATCTCAGAATCAGTCCTACTAGAAGAACAGTTCGCTGCTCCTATCGTAGTATTGACGACCTCAGGAGAGAAGATTGATGGTTGATGCGTCAAGGGTTCCTGATTCAAGTCTGGAACATTAGTGGAAGAGTTTTGCCCAGCCATTATTTTGTTATGGAAAAACAAAACACAGGTCAAGAAGCGATGTTTTTTTTTTCCGATGGATGAAGATGATCCTGTTTCTTTATAGAAACTCAAAGCCTTCAATCACGGTTGTCATCAACATCAGGCGTTTGTTCAAATCACTAGCCGTATTAAATTCATAGAGTAGGCCCCGAGACTTTGCAGCACTTGTCGGGTCACGGACGGTTCTTTTTTTTTTAAACTATCTACAGTGTTTTAAGCGTGTTTTATGTTTGTACTTGCGTCGATTTCGAGGACGAAATCTTTTTTTTAGGAGGGGAGGATGTAACAGCCCGCTAGAAATTCAATGGTGGAATTTCTATAGACATTAGAAATCTCGTGAAAACCCCATAAGTTTTTACGAATCGGCTAATCGCATAAGTTCTAGTATGTCAACATAATTAGTTTTATCACTCACTATGGTGCCAGAAATGTGATTTTATTTGTTTGAGGTAGTTAGAAGTGTCAGATTACGTTATAGTTTACGCCACTAGACTCAGTTGAATATTTAGGATTTTTCAGTACTAAGTTTATTATGCACTTTTTCGGAGTGAATAGTAACCTCGATAAGCGTACTAAGTGCAGTGGTTTCAAAATCACAGTGTGAAATGTCCAAATTAGGTTAGAGAAGTTTTATTTGGACACTTGGCAAGATCTTAACCACACATAATGAATAGTATTAGATACTTGGCACAAAGAGAAACCATTAGATGGATTTGTGAAGGAAATCAATGTGTGAGATCATGCCACCTAAGCAAAACAGTTTTTTTTCATCTGATCAACCAAATTGAGTTAGATGAAGAGGGTTTCAACCCTAGTAAAACCCTAAATGGTTGGAATCCTTTTGAAACCCCAAAAACTTGGTTGAAACCGAAACCCTAAACGGTTTCCCCAAACCCTAAAGTTGGCATTCAAACCCTTTTTGATCCAATTTCTAGTATTGTGTTTAATCACTTGATTAAATCACTTTCACATGCTATTAATTTCTCAAATTCCTATTATGACATCTTTATCCAACATTTTAAACCTTAGAAATTTGATTGGGCCAAGAAAAATTGGATTTGGGCTTGATAGCATCTCAAACCCTAACCAAACCCCCTTTAAACCCCAAATTGAAGCCCACTTGGTTGAGGCCCACTAAGGCCCACTAAAGCCCACGAATTTTGGCCACCTTGGCATAGCTTCTTGGAGAAATTTCCTCCCCCACTTGGCAGACCATTCATTGCATCAAGTTGCACTCATTAATATGGAGGAACCCACCCCATCAAGTCCCATGTCTCATAGCCTTTGTAAGTTGTCTTTTGCCCCCCACTATCCTCTACATTATGTCACATGTCTACACCTCCACTCAATGATCATTAAGGTCCAAATATTCTCCCTACAGAAGTCTTGAGTCGTGCAAGACACACTTACTTCACTTTAATCATTTCTTCACCCCGTTCTTAGAGAGAAACCCAAAAGAGCTCTCTCGGGCAGATTTCTGGGTCTTTTTGCGTGGAGTTTTTCGACCCTTTGTAAGTATTTTCACACGATGACTCCTTCATAAAAGTTGTTCCTCTTTGAGTCTAGTTTCCGTAGATGTATTTTTCGTATCATTCCATGGTCATTTGGTCGGTCAAAAGTATTTTTAACCATGGAAAGGTCATTCTGGGCGTGAATCTGGAGAGTGTGTTATGTTTTGGAGTTTTTGACCAAGCTAATGGATATATCTTGGTCCGAAAATTTTATGGAGTGTTCTTAGAATGTGTTTAAGAGTTTTCATTGAGGTTTTGTTGCATGAATAAAGATTTTGATGATAGATTTTATTAGATCTAGAAACATGAAAACTGGAAGTGACAAAACAGTTTTTATTTGGATAAAGTTTGAATATTTTGAGGTTTGATCTTACTCTAAAGGCTTTGATATTTTTATATGATGATCCTAAGTCTCTTATTTTCATGTTAGGATGTTATTTTGGAGATATTTAGTATTAGTTTCAAAGATATGATTTTTCTATGCAAGAGAATTTCGGTTAGGCCTAAGATTTGATGTTTTTAGGTTAGATCCATGTTTTATTGGGTTTTAGCCATGTGATTTTAATTTTGATGGTTGGATATTCTTTAGGACACGTTTTTAAACCATGTGATACTTTATTTCAAAGATCTCACCTTCTTAAGCCATTGATCAAGAGATTTATCAAAGCTAGTTAAGAAAAAGTTTCTGTTTTTGGACTAAGTGTAAAATCAAAAACTCCAAGTGTTATTTTTGTGATTTTGGTGACTTTAGTTTGATGATTTAAAGCATGGTTTATCTGAGGATGATGTTATGAATATGTTAGAAGTAAGATTAGATTTTTTGGAATTCTTGGAGATGTTTTGATTTAAGGACAAAGCTTGTGATTCAAGTGTTTTGATCTTTTTACAAAAAAGTTTGGTGTTGATTATTAGCTTTTTCTAAATGGATGTTTCAAGTATGGTTTTAAACTTAGGATTGGAAGATGTTTGTTGTAAAATTTTGGTTTAAGCATGAGTTTTGAAGTTGGAAGGAATTGTAACAAAAATCAAGAGAAATGGCCTATGGATGTTTCGGCCATAGTGTGTTTTCCATAGTGTTGTTTTGTTTTAAATTTTTTTCTGAGTTGATATTTGAGTTTAGAACAAAATTTACATGAGGAATGTAAATTTTGGAAATTTTTGGAGTTAGGATATGAAATCCTTAAGTTATGGGTAAAATGGTCGTTTTCCCACATGTAGAGGGTAAAATGATAATTTTACTCTAAGATAACTTGTTTCCATGTTTCTAATTGTTAGTAATTAAATTTCTAACTTTTAGAATGACCTTTTACAGTTTCTCGTATATCGCACTTTATTCTCGTAGAACGTGACAATCGAGGTAAGTTAGCCTCTAACTTACTATCAGTTTATTGTGTATGTGTGATGGGTAAGAGAACTACAATTTATGTATGTATGTTATCGTATATGCCATGTCATGCTATGTCATTACATGTTTATCTGCTACGTATGATTTAATCTCTCATGAATAATTATCTGTTACATAATCTTTTCTATCATACAATGATGTATGTTATAAGTATGCCATGTTAAGTATGCCATGAAATGTTATGATTAAATCATATTGTGTCATTTACAAGTATACGCCATGTTAGAAAAGTATATGATATTAATTAATATCTCATGCATTAAGAAAGATAAGACATGTTATGTTACGTATAATACGTGGGGCCACAACAACTGTGGAGTACGTATTATATTTTATGTTACGTGAATACGTGGGGCCACAACAACTGTGGAGTACGTATTATATTTAATGTTACGTATATACGTGGGGCCACAACAACTGTGGAGTACGTATTATATTTTTATGTTACGTGTATACGTGGGGCCACAACAACTGTGGAGTACGTATTATTTTTTATGTTACGTGTATACGTGGGGCCACAACAACTGTGGAGTACGTATTATATTTTATGTTACGTGTATACGTGGGGCCACAACAACTGTGGAGCATGAAGTATGGGGCCACAACAACTGTGGAGCATACACTACGTGAGACACAGCAATTGTGACACGTAGAATACGTGGGGCCACAACAACTGTGGAGTACGTATTAAGTCAAGTTTCAGATCAAGTGCATGATAAGTCAAGTTTCAGATCAAGTTCATGTTTTGTTATGTACACGTACATGTTATGTTCATGATCAAGTTATGTTCCAAGTTCATGTTCACATCATGTTAAGTTCACGTTTACAGTATGTCTCAAGTTCACGTTTATGTCATGATATGTTCAAGTTTATGTTATTTTCAAGTTCATATTTATGTTATGCATGTTTACGTTCATGCTACATTTCAAGTCCATGTTATGTTTTAAACTCAAGTTCATGTCATGTTAAGTCAAGTTCAGTTCACGTTTAAGTTCTGGTTATGTCATGTTATATGTCAAGTTATGCTATGCTTATGTACGACTTTACTTATGCATTTATGCTTTTACTGCCATGCATGCATCTTTAACCTGTGTGTGAGTTTTATGTTAACTTACTGAGATTTGTAATCAAATCTCACTGTGGTAGTCCCAACTACCATTCCCCCCGAATGGTAGATCTTGTTACAGGACCCAAAGGAGAATTGGAATCTGACCAACTGAATACGGTCGACTAGGCCACGGTGCGATGTTGATGATGGTATAGTATTTAACTTAGGTTAATACTTGTACTTTTGGAGTTGTATCTCAAGTATTCTTTTGATCACAACCATTTTAGACTAGTGTGGTGATCACGGCTTTTTAGTATGCCTTTATGTATGAAATATGTTTCAAGTATTTGGGATATTTTTTGGTTTGGTGCATAGTTTTGCTAAAGAGAAAAATTATCCGCTGCGAATATTGCATAATGCTAGATGCATGTTAGGAACATTGCATCTTATCTATCATGAACGGGGGCAGGTAGCCTTGTGTTGCATGTCTCGACGCTTCAAATGTCCGTTCAATCCCAAGCGGAATTTGGGGGCGTCACAAGATCGCTGAGGGCATTGATCGATTTATGCCTCAATCGTAGGTAGGCAGGGCTTCCACTATCGCGCTTGTTGAACTCGTACACATGAAGTTACTAGACTTTGGCTGCAAAAGAGAGAGAAAAAACTAAAAGGGTTAGATAGAATCCAACCAAAACCTCTGATTTAGTAGCACAAAAATTTACAGTGGTAGCTGTATATGTTACAGAACACACCATCTAATTAACAGGTTGCATAAATCGAGTACAAAAACTTCAAAACAGTTGGTTTGAGGTAAACGACAGTTTGGAAAAGAATTATATTTCACTTTTTGTACTGTAAGCATGTATGACACAGTAAATCTTCAATGTGCAACAAGTGTGAATCATAAATTGACAAGTTGATGCTAGTATTGGGTATATGGATACATCGCTTACTTTTCAGGAAGGTTTATATTAGGGAAGAGTTCACGCATAAGCTTTACAAAACATATGAGGAATAAAAGTTCACAAAACAAACATAACAACATCTCTTACAACTAAGATAGCCCTCTGTTCTTGACTTCTCAGATCAGAAGCAATTTGTGACACTTTGCATTTATATTAAGGTATCACTTATAATAGAAAGTAAGTTACTCAGTTGCTTCATAGATAGCTGCTTTAACTAGTTCCATTTTTAGTATTTACCACTAAAAGAAAAAAGCAGCTAAAGGATGGGACACCACCATTCATAGTAATAGTATCACAGGAACCATGAGCCATCACCCCCAAATGATGGAAACTCATCAGCTTCAAGTTTCAAATATGACTAAATTTCCATTTTGTACTATTGACAGCATTTCTTGACGCCAATGACACCATTGTTAATAGAAGGACAAAGACAGGAAATTGATTTAAAACCCAAACCCAAAATAAGGGGAAATATTTTATAATAGTCATCTCAATTGTTTCTACATACTGGATAATCAATGGAGAAATTGAAGAAAGCATGCAGATCTCTTTGACATTTCCAACACTGCGTCATATCAAGCAAAGAAAATCGAAAAGCAGATACTAGAAATGAACTTTAAAACGCAGTTGCCATGTTTTTTGCTTTCACTACTTGAAACATTACAAATCTTTCCATTACAGAGTGTATAAACATACACATAAAAACATTACAGATATAACCCATTAAAAAATTCCTCAAACATTCAAACATTCTCATCAAAACAAACCTAAAATCAACAAAGAAAAAAAAAAAAACAAAGAGAACAAGATCTTTTGGTGGCTGTTTATTTCGTGTTTGGCCGATGCACATCCATTTGCTTTCTCTCCATCAATTTCTTTTTGTTTAAGTTATCAAATCCTTTTCCTTTGCTCTATCTATAATTTCCAATCATCAAACCCAATCTCTACTCAAGAAATCAGTTCTTGGGTTCATATTATGATCCACTAAAATAATATGAAAACTAAAAAACAGCAAAAGATAGACCCAGGGAGAGAGAAGGAGAAGAACTCACTTCGATCGGCGCACAAGAATGAAGACAACGGAGTGAAACTTCGATCGGCGCACAAGAATGAAGAAAACGGAGTGGAACTTCGATCGGCAAGTGGCGGCTAGGGTTTCGTGTGGGTGAGACTCTGAGAGCGAGAGAGAGAAGGTCCAGATGTGGGTTTTTATTTCTGACGTTCCGTGTGTTTTATCTTTTAAACTTTTACTTGTTTTAAAACAATCCGGGTACCGGGTTTAAAACCCGGATTTCGGATTTTAAACCCGGTACCCGGACCGGGTTTGCCCGGGTTTAGACGTACGGGTTTCAGCCCGGAGAACCCGGTTATCCGGGTTCCGGTCCGGGCTGGATTTTATCCGGCCCGGATGAACAGTCCTACGTGGGATACTTAACGTTTTTTTACTTTTGCAATTTGATGGGTGGTCTAAAGAATAATACTAGTGTTACTCCCAATAGCAATCGTTGGAACCAACCGTTAGTATTTTATTTATTTCTTTTTATTATTTTTATTTTATGATAAATTAAGTATTTTTTAATAATATTGTAAATTTTTTTAAAAAGAATTGAAAAGTATTAAAAAAATAAATGTAAAAAGAATTTAAAAAAATACATCAAAGTAACTAGCGGTACAGCAGGAGGGAGGGAGCTAGCTAGCTGTGGCTGTAGCATTGTCCGGTGCCAAAAGGAGTAATAGTTATTGTTTTTTCGTTCTAGATTTAGTACGATTATGCCGTCTTAGGTGTGTGTTATAAATGATTGCTTTTAAAATTAATTTTTATATTTAATGATTAAAAACGTAATTTTTAATATATCTATATATTTTTTTATTTTTAAAAAATATTTAAATATATTAATAAAATAAAAATAAATAAATTTATACTATACGACACACCTAGCCGTCATTGCTGCCGCTGGACTGCAGCTTAGCACTGCTCATTTTTTAAATCAAATTAATAGATAATGTTTTTAAAAGTTTAAGAATGAATATATTTGTTAACAAGATCAAATTCTTTAATTTTTTAAATTTTGATCCAGTTCGATTCGACTTTTTCAGTTTTATAAATGAACTATATTTGTAATAATATGATATTTATATATATTAAATTATTAATCTACATATATTATTTTATAATAATTAATACATAGTAATATAGTATTGAATTTATCTATAGTTTATATAAGTTCTACATTTTTTATATAAATATATATGATCAAATATGTAAAACTATATCTACAAAAAGAATATATATTATAGTTGATTATGCTAAAATTGTATTTATCCTTTATATATATTATAAGTTTATATTAATAACTTAATATTAATGTTTATGTTTAAGATTAAAAATTTATTTTACATTAATTTTATAGTATAAGATATAAATTTATCAGTAAATGTTATATTAAACATTATAAGTTTAATTTTTTGTTATATCAGATGTTATATTAATTTCTGTTATAATATTAATAGACATGAATAATATGATTACAATTTCATGTTATATTAATTAGCAATTTAGCATATAATATAATATGTAATATAAAAATTATAAATATATATACCAGTTCGGTTTGATTTAAATAGGTTTTCAAGATCTGAAAACTGGTATCGCATCGGTTTAGAATCAGTTTTGATTTTTAAAAACTGGTACCACACCAAATCACTTACAAATCAAACCAAACTCACATCTTCAATCTGTTCTAGTCCAGTTCAATAGGTTTCCAGGTTTTTTCTTTTTTAATCCCTAGTTGGGATGTTCGAAATTTTTGGTTTCAATAATTTTCGATACACTATACATTTTCATTCTGTTTTGTTATAAATTCAATCCTATTTCAACCCATCTCATCAATTCTTGCCAATTTCATTTCAAATTGTTTTAATAGTAAATTTGTAATTTTTTTAATTTAGCTGACAATTTTATAAATTTTAAATCTAATAGTCATTTATATAATTTTAATTATTTTTGGAACTTTAAATAGATCCTATCATTCTCTTTGTTGTTTTGCGTCTCATTATTTTTAGTAATTTATCGATTCTTTATATATATTTTTTCTTTGCTTTTTTTCTTTGTCTCAATTCAAGTTTGTCAGTATTTTAATATTAGCTTTTAAGACCATTTCCTCTACCCTTGTTATGTTTTTAACTTATATTCATTTTATAAATGTCCAATTCTTATATATATATAAGAATCTAGTAACAGTACACCAAAATACACACGTACTAAAATATTCTATTCCAATTCTTAAATCAAAATAATCATTGTATCATAATTTAAAACATTGCTAATGATTCGTGCCATGTTGTTAAAGACATCCAAATTTTTCCTGCGATTTCCTTTATCTATTTTCTATTTATTTATTTGTTATTATAAATATACGAGGTAGCAAATCATAACCAAGTAATATACACGCATATATCAAGAGGATATAAGTTATCATGATTGCCTATCTTATTTGACTCTCCAACATTTATTCTAATAATCACATATAGATTTAGGTATCTTTGACTTTAGAATATATCGAATTAAATATCTGTTAATAGTAGTAAAATAGTTTTAATTAAAATATTTTATTTAGATTAAGGAAGTTAGAGAGAAAGTTAAATAAAGATATTATAAAGTTAAGAAATTATTTGAATATTATTTTTGTTTAAAAATTTAAAATAATTGTATTGTTTTTTGTATTTTATTTAGAAGTTTGAAAAATTATATTGGATTTTGTGTTTAGATAATAATTCGATAATGATTAAATAAAAAAGTTTAAAATTTGAAATTGAAAATTGTTTTATGTAAGGTTTGGCTCTTAGAGAGCCTAACCCACCTTTATTTAAAAAGAGAGAGAGAGAGAGAGGTGCAGTGCACCATATGGTCAAAGTCATTAGACTCTATATTTTTCCCCTAACCCCTGCTGATACATAGGCCCTTCTTCTTTACGCAACAAAAACTCAAACCCAGCCCCCACGTTGTTCATCCCCTCTAGGCTACGCCTCCGCACTGGCAATTTCTCTGATACTCTCTCTCTCTCTCTCTCTCTCTCTCTCTCTCTCTCTCTCTCTCTCTGGTGCATCCCAAATATTTGTCATGAGGCCATTATTGATCTGAAAGCATCTCTTTTTTCTGAGTATTTCTCTTATTTGTAGAATTCATTTCCAAAAGTAGGAGTCTGATTGCCTCTGTGATACTTGCCAAAAATCTAAATTTCTGAGATATTTTGCTGCTAGTATATCATACCAAAGACCATTCTGGATTTCACTCATTTCTCATCCCCTTTTCGTGAGTAGTGCTTGGTTCATATTTGGTAATTGCTTTATTCCAAGACCCCCAGAAATTTTTGGTTGGCATATGGATTTCCATGACTTAAGAGTCAAATTATGGGTCTTCTCTTTTGGGAAATCCCACCAGAAATTTTTGCAGCTCGTATCTAAGATCTTGCACACAGTTTTAGGAAACTAAAAAGCTGAAATAAAATAAGTAGGGATAGTACTGGGTATAGTTCTTATTAGGATTGTTCGGCTCTCTTGACAAAGTAATTTTAATTTCCATCCTTCTAATTTTTTCTCCACTATACTTAGTAGTTTTTGGAAGTTTTCTTTCTTGTTTCTTCCAAAAGACATTGGGAGGCCCAAATATTTCAGTTTTTCCAAGGAGACTTTGTACAGAAGCCAATGGTGGATTTCTGACTTTACGACTGAGTTTACATTCTTTGTGATGAAGATGGTAGATTTATGCATATTCATCTTTTGCCTTGACCACTATTGGAATTTTGCTAAGCTTTCAGAGATTACTTGGGCAATATCTATGGTAGCTTTTGCAAACATGATCGTGTCGTTTGCGAACAAAAGGTGTGAAACTGGCGGGCTAAGTCTACTTATTTTTATCTCTTCCATCTTTCCTCTTGCTTTCTCTTTTAATAAAATCCTAGATAACACCTCAGTCACTAGAATAAAGAGGAAATGGGAGATTGAATCTTCTTGTCTTAATCCCCTTTGGGCATTGAAGAAAGCTCGTGGTGAACCATTGATGAGAATAGAAAAGGTTGCTGTGGTAATACATTCTTTGATAAGATTTATCCAGTCTGGACTATAATCCACTAACTTCATTACTAAGAATAAGAATTCCTATTCAACTAGATTGAAAGCTTTTTCCATATCTAGCTTTATTGCCATCAGACTTTTTTTTTCCCCTTGAGATGATGAATAAGTTCATGCGCAATTATAATATTTTCCTTTATATTGTGTCCTGGGACAAAGGCTATTTGTAGTGTGGATATAATGGCATCTAACGTTGCTTTAAAATGATTGGCCATGATTTTGGTAATGATTTTATAAATGACATTTGTGAGGCTGATTAGGCGGTAGTGGCTCGGATTGTTCTGATTTTGAATTTTTGGAATAAGAGCTATGTTGGTGTGGTTAATTTGCTTTAACAATTTGCCACTCCTGAAGAAATTCTACACTGCTTACACCACCTCATTTTTTTTATAATGCTCCAATAATGCTTATAGAAGAGCATTGTCATACTATCCGGGCCTGCCGCTTTATGGTTTGGAATTTGTTTTAGAGCACCGAAAATTTCTATCTCATTTAGCACTGCTTGGAGGTTTTCATTTTCTTGGTCTGTAATTTGCTTCTCAAATAAATTTTCTAGATTTTCCAGGAAGCTTGGATTTGATGAGGTATATATGGATAAAAAATGATTAATGAAAGCATTTCTATAAGAGTATGATCCATAGACCAATTACTTGGACCCAGCTTGATGGTGTCAATTGAGTTTCTTCTTCTTCTGATTGTCGTTGATAAGTGGAAGAATCTGGTGTTGAGGTCTGTTGAAATGAGCCAAGCTATCCTTGACTTTTGACGCCATAATGATTCTTCATATTCTCTTTGTTTGTGGAGGCGGCGTTGTAGATATTTTTCTCTTTCCTAGATAAATTCACTCATTGGCTTACTCTGAACCTCTAGCAACTTTGTTTCTAGGTTTTGGATATTGTTTTGAATTGGCCCAAAGTGATTTTTGTTCCAAAGTTTGAGAGGTTCTTTTGTTGCTTGAATTTTTCGACAAAGTATATAAGCTGGATTGCCCTGGAAATATTTGCTCCAGGCTTCTCGGATGATATTCTAATTGAGAGGTTCATGAATCTAAAATTCTTCAAATTTGAATAAAGAAATAGGTTTCTGGTTGTTGGTCTTTTGTAGCAATAGCGGATGATGATCTGAAGCTGACAATCAACACCAGATGTTGTAACGAGGCATTAAGAAAAAGTAATCTCCAGTCTTGATTTGAGATCACTCTATCTAATCTTTCTTTGATGAGTGCCATACCACTTCTATTATTTGACCATGTGTATTCCGGACCCAAATAACCAATATCTATGAGACCATGTCTATCCATTATAGTTTTGAGTCCACGGTTATGATTATTGAGAAACGGGCACCCCCATGCTTCTCTTTTTGATTTATCACATTGTTGAAATCCCCCATACAAATGCAAGGGCCTTGAAATGCTAGATGTATTGAGTCCAGATGACTCCAAAAGTTTGCTTTGAGATTTTGCTGCACTGGGGTATAGACACAGGTAATTAGCCAAGGGTGATGAGAAGGATCCGATTACATCAAAATGGAAATAGTATTCATATTAATATTGACCGGTTCAATATCTATACTCGGTCTCCACTTAAGTAGTAGTGGAAAGCTTACAAAATTATGGAAACCTATACTATTTACAATAGATATGGTGCAATCTTCCATCACCAAGGTTTCCGACAAAAAAACTACTTCCGGGTTATATTTCCTAATATTAGCTCTTAAATTCTTGATTCCTTTGGGTTAGGCTAGACCCTTGATATTCCAAGCCAGTGTTCTCATTTGGCTTGTGGAGGCATTTTGAAGCTTGCCTTACTAGCTGATTTGGACTTTCCTTGGGAGTGTGAAGTTGGCCTGCTGTACAAATTGAATTTTGCTTTCCCTTTTGATTTTTTTTCTTTGCACATTATGCCTGAGTGCATTTTGAGGAGAGTGAGAGCCATTGAGGATTCCTTTGATTGTGGCTTTTTAGCTTACCATCCATGGACTCTCTTTTCTCTATTTTTATGAGACGTTGGGATTTTCTTTTCGGAGCTTCAAGAAATTCTACTTCTTGATGTCGTTTGGATGGGTGGAGTGCTTGAATCTAGTTTTGTATTTGAGAATTGAATGCCGCAGAAGGATGATTTGCTTGAGTGAGGCTGTTACTCTTGGGTCGCTTTTTGTTTCTTTTGTTGGTTCCATAGATACTGCTGAAAATTCAACATGCATAGGGCTAGTCTCACATTGGGGGCCTGATTCTTCAATCAGTTGGATGGTAAGCTAAGGATGACTCTGTTCTGTGTTGTTCAAAGATGATGGGCTTGGAGCAAACACTACAAATGAGCTAACTGGATCGATCTACACTTGAGGATTATAATTCTGAACCATTGAAGGGCTACACTCAGTTGGGAAATAAGAAATCCTTGGACCCACTTTGGTAGGCTTTGGATTGCTAGTTAATTCCATTTGTCTTTCGGGTGTGAACTGATGGGGTTGGGTTGGGTTCTTACTAGCAGATCAATTAGCATAGTAATCATGTGGGCTCATAAAAAGTGGCCTTGTCTCAGTTGGGGATGGAGAGTTGAAGGTGGGATCACTTTGATGGGCTTGGTGGAGTCCAAGTCCATGTTTTTGCTGCTAAGATTTAAATCCTTTCATTGCTGAGTATATCTATTGCCATTGAGATTTCCATGGCAGTTGACTTGCCTCTAGTGACAAATTGAAGTCTTGAATGTTCTAACTGCAGTATGAGGTGAGGTTGTTGGATTCTGTTGGTGGTTCAACAATGAAGATATTTACTCTTCTTGGTGGAGAATTAAATGTGTTTGGGTCATTGTAGCCTAACAGTGTCTAGGGGCTTGCAGAGGACATTTGCATGGAGCTTTCGCTTGGGTTCTGTGCGCTTGATGGAGAAGGGATGAGATGTATCATTTCTGGTTTGTTAGACGAGATGCTCTCGGATTGCCCTCTAGTATGATTATGCTGGCCCCTCAGTGCGAATTGATTTATTTCTTTTTGTTTGCTTGCAAAACTTGCTCGCTTCTCTTGGTTAGATTTTCCATAGAGCAGTGTAGATCGGGTGGTATTTTTCATTGGTTTTGCTTCTTCAAGCTGCCCTTTATTTGTTTGTTGAAAAACTTGGGTGTTTCCTTGCTGCTATTGTATTCAGCTCTGATCCATGGGCCATATATGAGTCTTGTTAGGGATGAGCTTAGATAGCTAGAGAAAACTTGAGAGTGATCGAGTCTTCCATGAGCATAACAAAAGTCTTGGTCAAATTTTCGTTTGGGTTTACTTCTTTGAACATTAATAGTGTTCAGTTCTCAATGAAGAAATAGGCTGCCTATTACCGGGGTCCTTACTAAATAAGAAAGTAGGCGCCTTTTAAAGTGTAATAGCGTGAAAGCCGTCACTACCCATATTTCATGGTTTTCTTTTCTTGGCATCATAAATCCTTGCTGGAGAGGTTTAGTGACATTTATCTCAACTTTAATTATAATGAATTTTCTGAAGGCTAAACCATAGAGAGGGTCTTCTTCCACCTTGATCAAATTACCAAGTGCTTTCCCAATTTCAACAACATTATCAAGAGTTATATAGTCAGGAGGTAGACCATGAATTTGCACATAGAAAATTGCATGATTTTGATTGATTTCTTGAAGAGTGGCCCATGGAGACCAAGATTTTAGAACTAATAGATGCCCTTTGAAATTCCAAGGGGTTTGATTAAGAACTCTGAGCTTATCTTGGAGAGATCTAAAGGTGAAAATAAACTTGTCTGTCTCCATGTCTTCAATGAGAAAATTTTGAATGAAATTCCATGATGCTTTAATACAAGAGTAAATAGCAAACTTGTTTAATGGTCTATCTGCTACTAACTTTCCAATCAAGATTTTGTTTGAAATGGCTTTTGTTGACTCTGGTGCAGGATGAAGGTTGAGGTCATGCCATGACAAGCCTTCAGTTTGAGTGATAAGAGAGTCCAAATCCATTGATGAGTGAAGCTGTTGCTGAGATGGCTGATGATCAAAGGGTTGAAGAGAACGTTGTATTCTAGTATCAGATCTATTTTTAACTTAGAGAAGATTTAATCCACCTCCTAGAAAGAAAAGCTCTGACTTCTCTCGAACCGATGACTACTTGTAATCCAATCCTTCTTATCTCCTTTCTTCTTGGTTATGTTGCAATAATATGGTGATTTCTTGGGTCCTTAACTCAGTTTCTTTAGAAATTTCTACTAGTGTTTTGTATGTCTCTACTATCTTTGAGATCTGGATCGATCTGAAGGAAAGATTCTGCCAAAAGAATGGGCCTTGAATCTTTTAGATCTAGAAATCTATAGCCTCTCTCTTTCAAGGTCAACTTTTAGTGAGTGCTTATTTCGCTCGCTTGAAAGCCCTATGGGATGAACACTACATTTACAAGCCAATTCCTGTTTGTTTGTGTGGTGCTGTGAATGTTTTGAACTCATATGTTCAATAGGAACATATTTTGCAATTTCTTGTGGGCCTTAATGAATCTTTTGCTTCGGCTAGGGCTCAAATTCTATTGATGGAGCCTTTACCTCCACTTAACAAGGTTTTTTCGCTTGTTCTTCAGGAGAGCAGTAGAGAGAAATCTCTGTTACTCCTCTTCCTGCTACTGATCCTCATGCTTTTGTTGCTAACTCTGATGTTCCATGATTTGTAAAATCCTTTGCTAAGAAAGATAGATCGGTTTGTAAGCACTGTGGAATTACTGGTCATGTCGTTGATAATTGTTACAAATTGCATGGATTCCAACCTGGGTACAAGCATAAGACATGACAACAATCCATGGCCAATCAAGTTATCCTTAGTGATAATTCTCCCTCAATAGTATCTCCATTTTCTTTGACTGTGGTTCAATATTAACAATTGTTGTCTATGCTCAATGTTGGCTCTCACCATTCCACTAACGATTCAAATCATGTAGTCAATGTAGCAGCTTCATCATCTTATCCATTATCTGATATACTTTCTTTTCAACATTCTATTTTTCATTCTGCCAAACATAATTCATTTGTTCCATGTAATTCAGATTAGATCCTTGATACAGGGGCAATTGACCATGTGGTCCCCTCTATTGATCTCTTTACATCTGTTACTTCTATTGTAAATACCTCTATCAAATTACCTAATGGTAATAGTGTCTCTGTCACACATATTGGCACTATTTCTATATCTGAACATCTTGTTCTTCATGATATTCTTTTTGTCCCCTTGTTTACTTTCAAATTAATTTCCATTAGTAAACTTACCAAATCTTTCACTTGTTATTTTTTCTTTTCTTCTGACTTGTGTTTCATTTAGGACTTGACCACCTTGAAGCTGATTGGATTGGGTAGACAACAAGAAGGCCTCTATACCCTGCAACAACTAGGCTCCTCTCTTTGTTCCCAATTACAATTGCCTGACAATAAACATTGTGGTTTGAATAATACTTTGTTGCCATCTGCTTGCTTTAATTCTTCCAAATATTCCCTGTTTCATTTATGGCATAATCAATTGAGACATCCAACTACTTCAAGAATGTCTTTCTTGAATGATTTTATACCTAATTTGGTTTAGTCTGATAGCCCTTGTCTTGTTTGTCCATTAGCCAAACAAAAAAAAGTCACCATTCCCTAATCATAATAATCTTTTTGATTTGCCTTTTGACCTTATATATTGATGTTTGGGGACCTTTTTCATTACCCACTATTGAAGGTTACAAGTTTTTTTTTTAACAATTGTTGATGATTGTACTAGGGCAACTTGGGTTTATCTTTTTAATTATAAATCTGAAGTCCCTATTTTAATCTAGAAATTCTTCAAGATGATCGAAACTCAATTCAATACCAAAATAAAAAAAATTCGTATTGATTATGGTACTGAATTTTTTATATATCCATTTCTCACTTCTAAAGGAGTAATCCATTACCATAGTTGGGTTGAAACACCACAACAAAATTCTATTGTGTAGAGAAAACACCAACATATTCTTAATATTGCTCATGCTTTGTTGTTCCAATCTCATTTACCTCTTCATTTTTGGGGTGATTGTGTATTAACATCTACATACCTAATTAATAGAATGCCTACTCCTCTCTTAAAAAATAAGTCTCCATTTGAGTTGTTGTGTCATGTTATTCCTTCCTATGATCAGTTAAAAACCTTTGGTTACTTATGTTTTTCTCCCACTCTTCAAAGGTCTCGGACCAAGTTTGATTCTCGTGCCAAAAATGTGTGTTTTCCTTGGATACCCTTTTGGTATCAAAGGTTACAAACTCTATGACTTGAAAACAAATCAGTGTTTTGTATCAAGACATGTTGTCTTTCATGAACATATATTTCCTTTTCTTTCTTCCAAATCATATTTATTCCATGAGTCAACAGTCCCTCTTCCAGTTCCTTTTCAATCCTGAACACTTGATTTAATAAATGTGCCTTCAATAGCACCTTCTCATAATAACTCTTCCATACCTTCTGATTCACATGATCTTCCCAATTTTGAATTAAATGATATTCCCATATTAAACCCAAAATGATCTACTAGAACCCTAAGATCTGCCAGAAATATTGTCTTCTTGCAAATGTCAATAATTCTGCAAACCAAAGAAGATCTTACCATATTAATTCTAGTTACTTGCAGAATTATTTTTGTAATTTTTCTGCTGCACACTTTAAATCAGTAGGAGGTTCTATTTCTTCTTCCCTTCCTTCAAATGTCAAATATGACATATCTACTTTTATATCTTATGATCAATTGTCTTCGGGTCATAAATCATTTGTTTTTGCTATTTCATCAGATATTGAACCTGACTGTTGTCCCTTTGCCTCTTGGTAAACAGTGCATTGGATGTAAATGGGTATATAAGATCAAGTATCAGGCTGATGGTTCTGTGAAACGCTGTAAAACCAGACTAGTTGCTAAGGGTTATACTCAAAAAGATGGTTCAGATTACTCAGAAAATCTTTCACTTGTTGCCAAGATGATTACTGTTTGAACCTTGTTAGTTATTATTGCTGCTGTTTAGAATCGGCATCTCATTCAACTTGATATTAATAATACCTTTTTGCATGGGGATCTTTTAGAAGAGGTATACATGCCTCTTGGTTTTCACATTAAAGGGGGGGCCCAAGTTTGTAAATTAAACAAGTCTCTTTATGGTCTCAAACAAGCATCTCAGCAGTGGTTCTCTAAGTTTAAACTCTTCTTGATCTGGGTTTTGTGCAGTCTAGGGCTAATTATTCCCTTTTACCAAGTCTATTGGTAATTCTTTCATTGCTCTCTTAGTCTATGTTGATGATGTATTGATAGCCAATAATGATTTAGATTTTGGCAATTATTTAAAAATTTTAATTGATGCCAAGTTTAAACTCAAAGATCTTGGATCTCTCAAGTATTTTCTTGGCTTGGAGGTAGCCAGATCTTTTGTTGGTATTTCATTATGTTAGCACAAGTATACCCTTGAAATTTTAGAAGATGCTAGTTTTTTAGCTTCAAAACCAGTCTTTTTTCCCATGGAGCAGAATCTGAAACTTAGTGAAGATGATGAGAATTTATTACCAGATCCAACAGTACTTCGAAGGTTGATTGGTAGGCTTCTCTACCTTACCGTTACAAGGCCAGTTTTATCATATTCAATTCAGAGACATAGCTAGTGGATCAACCTAGACAACCTCATCTATATGCAACTTATCGGGTTTAACAATATGTTAAAAATGCTCCTAGTCTTGGATTATTTTTTCCAGTTGCTACCTCACTAACACTGAAGGCTTTACCGATTCAGATTGGAATACTTACCCTGATAGTAGGAGATCCACAACTGCCTTTTTGGTTTTCCTTGGTGACTCTCTGGTTTCTTGGAAAACCACGAAACAACAAATTGTTTGTCATTCTTCGACTAAGGCTGAATACTGATCCATGACCTTCACCGCATGTGAAATTGTTTGGATTCTAACTCTTTTATCTAATTTTCATATATCTCATACGCATAGTGCTCAACTCTTTTGTGGCAGTCAGGCTACGTTATACATTGCTGCAAACCCAGTATTTCAAGAAAGGACTAAGCACATTAAGTTGGATTGTCATTTCATCCATGACAAGATTCAAGCTAGAGTCATCACAACTTTTCATCTTGCTTTCCAACACCAGCTTGCTGATGTACTTATCAAGCCCCTTGGCTCTCAGCAATTTTAGAACTTAATCACCAAGATGTGAGTGCATTCCATTTACTCTCCATCTTGAAGGGAGGTATTAACATGTAAAATTACTTTACACGTGCTCTGCACATGCTACTCATTGTAATCTTCCATTATTATATATTTTTTCATTTGTTTATATTTTATTTCTTCAAGCTGTATTCTATTTTGAGCCTTAGTATAAATACTTGTATTTTATTTTCGGGACTTAATCAGAACATTTTAACATTTTCGTATTATTCAATATAAGAATGTTCTAGGTTTTCTTCACTTTGATAATATATTTACATATAAATTTAAATTTACACTCAATTAATCATCATCATATAAGTTTGGCCCCTCCAAAACTAAATTTCTGATTTCGCCACTGACCCTCTCGGCTCTTTAAAAGAACATACACCAATTGTCACTACAAGATTTTGGGGCTTATGCCACGGAGGAGAGTGGTCATAAAAAGCTAGGATTAAGTGACTAAAAAATTTTTTCCACCAAAATTATTCGTGGGTCGTTGGTAGCATATAATAAGTGGGAAATACTATTTTTCCACCAAAATTTTTTTTCATGGGAAAAGATGTTTTTTTGCCACGAATCTAATTTGTGATAAAAAATAATTTGGCCCATGGCAAAAACTGTTTGGATTTAAGACCTCGTGGTCTTCTAACTTTATTTACCCACTAATCTATTTGGTTGGAAATATTATAATTCTCACGATAATATTTGTAGAAAATATCGTGGCATAAAGTTTTTTGTGATGTATCTTGTTGTGCCAAAAACATATATTGTAATAGACTTCGTGGTGACAAAATGAAGGGTAGTTGTCAAACTCCATCTTTTTCCCACCATCTTGTATGATTGCTAATATTCATTTTTCTTGAAAGTCTACAGATTGGTGGCAAATACGTAATAGCTACCGAGAATATAGTGGTAAAATGTATTTGCCACTACTTACATTCATGGCAAAAACTAAGATATTTTAGAAAAAAAAATGCAAAAAAATAAGAGATATTTAGCCCAAAATATTCATAACAAATAGTCTAATATAGGCTAAAATAAAAATATTCCAACATTAGAGATCAAAATTGACAATTATAATAATTTAAAAATAAAATATTACAAAAATTTACATTTATTTTTACAAACTTATCCATTCTCAATACATTCAAGTTTTAGAAACCAATACCAAGAAATGCTATACAAACTCATCTTTATCCCAACACTTCAAAATAATTCATCTTTATCCAACTCCATTCCATGCTGGTGGGGATCTACATGTAGTGAACCAAATACTAGTGTAGAACGGTAACTGGTGCCATATTGTGAAGGGAAAATGCCATGTCAAACCAAGTTCAATGTAGCAACACTCCCAACGTATCACACAAATTTTGAAGTGTACATGAACCTGCAATTTTCAAGACAAATTATACTGCCAAAATCAACCTAAAACCTGGCAAAAGTAAAAACATGACAGAATCCTAACAAGTAACAAACTAACAAAAAGAAGCACCAAAGGATTATACTGTGTTGGACAGATGCTGCAGATAACCTTTATATATATATATATATATATAAATAAGTAATATTAATAGAAAGCAATAGGTATAGCCCAAGTACACGTGACGTATACAAGAGAAATACCTATCTAGGATTTATAACCGATACAAAAAGTCATGGACACATAGTCCATTAAAATCTATCACGAGTACGAAGAAACAAGGCGTTTAAGATAACTAACATGAAGCAAAAGAAGGGGAAAAAATAGAAAGATTTCCAACTGCAATAAACTTCACATCAAAGTTGCATGTTCACAACTGAGAGTTGGGGTATGGATTAATAGGCTGAGCTCAAAAGGTAAGGGTTAAATACTGTGTTCTTCACTAACAGCATGGAGCTAATCTTGGGGCTCCAGCAAGTACAAATGCTAAGTTAAAACTCTTGCAAGATACCTTCAGACAATAGACATGGGATAAATGCACAAGACCACATATGAAATTAAATGAAACTAGGTAGGACCAAAGAAAAGGTCAGCAGCGATCAACAACCAAGAAAAATAGAAAGATTGCTTTTAGTCTGATCATGTATGCCTAGGAGATGGAGCCAGAATTAAATTCTGGCATGACAAAAGGGAACCCAACAACATGAAGGAAAAATCTGGCTTCAAAATAACAATAAGAGATTCCCCAATATTACAAAGCAAGCAAGTCATCAGATAATTCAAAAGGCATGACAAATACCAAAATCATGAATCTGACCACCAGAAGGTCCTTTAACCTGAAAATTTCAACACATAATAGGATCAATGGAGGTTTTCAAACAAAAAAAACAGGGCTTGAAAAAAGTGGACTCATGTGCTTCCAACACTTAGCACAACTTCACAACTACAACACAAGACCCAAAACTTCACAATCCAACAACAATATCACAACCAAATCTGTTTCTCCTCTGACTTCCACAACAACACAATCAAAATACTACATATCCATGAATATAAACCTATCTAAGTAATCAACACCATGCTATACACGTTCATTTACTAAAAAATAAAGCACTAAAGATATAAAAGGTAGGATTTTACCACGCTTAAGGGCTTCGACAGTGAATGAAAGCGTGCGGGAGGTGCTGCTGTGTCGGTGGGTTGCTCGTGATGGTGCGGCGTCGTGGCTAGAGGCTGCGATTGTGGCTCACGGCGGCAGATCAACCAATCTGTGCATAGGGGATCCGTGAGAGAGAGAACGCGAGGGAGGAAGGAGTTGAGACAGTCGAGGTGGCTCACGGTGGGCCTAGCGGCGGATCTGGCCATGATGAAGAGAATGCCGAGAGGGAGATGGAGCGTGCGAGGGAGAGGGAAATTTGGGGGCTTCGGCTGTGGGAAAGGGAGGAAGCGGGTCGTCAGCGAGGTGGGGGGCTGCTGGTGGTGGTGCAGCTCAACCGCTGGCGTTAGATTGGCTCGCGACGGCAGGGAACCGAGTGAGAGACTCGGTTTGGGCTTGCCTCGGGGAGAGAGAAAGGGAAGAGAGGGAGAGGGAGGCATGGGGTGGGGTGGCTGGGTTTGGTGAGGTGGTCGTGCTCGGTGGCGGCGACGGTGGCCTGGGATGGAGCCGAGGAGAGAGAGAGAGCGAATGGGGAGGGGGTGCGGCGCGGGGGAGCTTATGGGAGGAGAGAGAGAGAGAAAGAGTAAGTGAATGGGGTGAGGGGAAATATTAGGGTTTCAATTTAATGTGGACCGTTGATCTAAATTTAATCCAACGATGATGATTAAATGGTTAAACTAAACTAGAATACTTATTTGCAGCGACAAAAAGTCGTGGGAAAAGGTTTTTAAGCCACGATGATGAAGATATAAATCAAATAGTTTTTTGCGACGACTTTAATCTATGGTAAAATGTCAATTTAACTCGTCATAATAATTATTTTTCCATTAAAGGTTTATATGTTGCCCATATTTATTATCCAGGAAACAAGTTGATCACAAAAACTATATACGTGGTCGTGAAAATTTTTTTGCCATCAAACATTATCCATTAAGACAATTTAATGGGAAAATGCGTATGTTTATTCTCTCCAATCATTTTAGTGGCAAAAGCTCACTTTTTTCCACGATATATATCCGCAAAAAAAGAATTCGTGGCAAAAGCCACAAAATGTTGTAGTGTGTATTATTAATGTAGACATCGGAGATATCACCAGGATTACCAAGTGCTGTTTTTCATACATACATATTGATGCACTAAAGGAGGCATAATGGTTCTAATTGATAGAAAATTATCTCAACACGACCTATAGGCAAGTACATAATCGTAAGTTTCATGCTTGTTTGAGTAAAAGCAATGAGACCAAATGTAAAGTCAAGAATGGTTAGCGTACGTACGTGAATTTAATGATTATTATTTTTATTAAATTTTATTTATTTTAATTTCAATTTAAAACTCGTTATACGTACGTACGTGAATGGTACTTAGCGTTAAGAGCCAGCTGGAGGGACTAGTAGAGATGACACTTTGATTCTTAATTGGGTTATCATGACTAACTTAGCATATGATCTTTATAAACACAAAAAAGTTAGCGACTAGAAATAATGGTAAGAGTCTAATTTTCTAAGTTCACGAAATAATACGTGAAAAAGAAAGAGACACTTAATTAAAGTGAATTCTACAATATTGATTAATATCCATATAAATTATGGTATAATGCTATATATAGTTGTGAAGTGTATAAATCCGTACAATTATTTTAGAAAAAAGTGATATTTACTATTAAAAAATTAATTTTTTTCTCATATAAATATCATATTTATTTATTTTTTTCAAAGAAATTGCATGGCACTTACATATTAAATATCATTTTTCTAAATTATGATATAAAATTCACTTAATATATTTATCTCTCTTATACTTTAATTGAATCTAAGTTTTAACAAGAAGACTTTACCAATTGAAACTTTAACTCCACTCGGTCTCTCATATATCAAATCGTTTAAAACAAGATCTATTATAATAGATTAAAAAAAATGAAAAAAAAAGAAAGAAAAGAAAAAAGAAAATAGCCGGCCATTTTCCTTGTCGTTAGCGGTATAGTTGGAAAGCAGGATTACAATGGCTTCCATTTAGCTAGCTACCAATTTACCATGAAGGGAGAAACATCCAAAACTCTATTGTACATCAAGCCACCGTCCATACAAAGTTAGCATGCGAGTCCGAAATTATAATTTATACATTTTTGACTTTTCAATCCTATAATCATGTTCAGCTGCATGCATGCATGCAGTCGGTGATCGAAGGTCAAGACTGATCACGGACTAATAATAGCTTGATTCTAAGTATCTAGTTATGTTACAATTTTTCCTAACTGTTAATTCAATGCAAGTTTGTTGAAAAAAGCATGCGCATGTATTTAATCACCATCCTTTAAATCAATGTACGTGTATAATAAAAATCACGTGAAACGTACAGGTTTGGCGTACGCATGGAATTTGAATATTCAAGACAGTGAGTACATTGTTAAAAGTTAGACCAATATAAGTAAATTCACATGCACAATTCATTCGTTTACTTGAAGGTGTTAATTACACATTGAATGTAAACGAATGATAAAAAGTGAAACTTAATTTTGATTTAGGGCCTGTTTGGTTAGTACTTAATTAGATATTTTTAAAATTTTTCATAATTTCTTTCCAAACATCAATTAAATATAGAACATTTTTTAATTTCAAATCTTCAACTTTTTCTTCTAATCATTATCAAAACATAAAACTCAATACAATTTTTCCAAACTTCAAAATAAAACACAAAAGACAATACAAGTTTTTCAAATTTTAAAATAAAAATAATATTTAAATAAATTTTTAACTCAATAATATATTTATTCAACTTTTTTCCCTATTATTTTTCAAAAGCCAAGAAAATATCTTAACTCAAATAATTTTATTACTATTCATTGAATTCTAATATTCTAGACACGACCAGTAGTCCTATAGGACAACTAGAGAGATACTGATTATGGAGTTTAGGGCTTTAAGCCATGTCTAATCTTTGTAGGTGGAAAGATACAAATTTTAATTAATAATTAATGCAACAATCCGTCCCTCTAGGATTTTTTAAGTTACAAGAATTGAATGCTACTAACCTTAAAATGGTTATATAGTGACACGTACATTTACAAGAAAAATTGACTTTTGCAACCAATTAATAGTAACGAAAAGAGTATTAGCAACCAAATTAAATGAAACAAAACACTCGTGTGCTACAAAATCACTCAAACTATGAAAATATAAAAATTCTACAAGATAAAAGGAATTTTCGAGTTTAATAACTAATTTTACTTCATGGAATTAAGCTGTATATATGGTCAAAACCATATTTTTTTCCAAAACCATATATATGTATTCATGTTTATAGCAACTAATCAAGTAGAAAGCTTGGATTTTATTTCTCTCTGCTTTAGGATACCCTAAATAGGCACAACTTGATAAATTTCATATGTTCCTCAAGGCTTGGGAGGTCATGGTTGTCGTCATAACTATACAACAAGGGCACCATTCTTGCCATATTAAGACAAGCCTCGTTGAATTTTGCTGGAAGTTGATTTAGAGAGATTAGACACTCCTTGTTTAGACGTTTCCATGAATTTGAAGTCATATGGACAGCCTTCTCTCACACTTCTTTAATCGTAGAATCCTCGTATTCTTTCATGTAATAATCTATGTAAGATCCAACGTGGCCAACTTGACTCTCATCCTGCAATCACATGCATGGACTATACTTGTTGTTAGCTTTTTCCATAACTGAAAGTTATACACTTTTTGCTAGCTAGGATCGACATGATTTTTCAGGACAAGAGAGGAAGGATTTGTTCTCCATCACTAGATCAGTCAGTATCATTGGGGTTATTATTGAAAATACTCAAGGAGACCCAATGGCTACAAATCCCATTATGGCAATTGAGCCCATTACTCCTACAGCCCAAGAAGACCCAACGGCTAAGACATCCCATATGGAAACTAAATACACCGATCCTCGAAGGAGCACCAATGGCTACAAGACTCTATATGGAAAAATATCTTTATTGCATCCTGTATTCCACTCATTTTGTAATGTTACAATATACCCTATACTCTCATCAGACACTGATACTCTTCAAATAATTCTTCCAAGTATAAAAGCAAATTTAAAATGCAGTCGGAGGTTCTAAGGTCATTTCCACAAGGACAACGATCTTAACATGGTCGAGAAAAGTTCACAAGTAACAAAAAAGACAGATAGAAGAAAGAATAATGTGGTTAAACAATTTTTCCTTTGTTTAGTGGGGTTTTGGTGTAATCTACCAAGGGAAAAGAGTGAGTTATATGCATTGGATTTATACAAGATGTAGGGTGTTTGGGTGATTTATCAACTGAAGCAAGGGGCTTGATTTACTCTTAAGAAAATGCTTTTACAAAACCAAGTCTGCAACCTTAATGCTTGAAAAGTGGTAAATGGGAAAGCAAGTAACACAAAAAGCAATTTTAAAGGGAGTAAACTGAAACTATAATTTTTAGAAACGTAAACACTAGGGATGCAAGGTTAGGGTTTCCTCTACCATCAAGTTGTTGGTCATTGGGCACATTTGCTTTTGCCAAATCAATCAAGATATTAGCACTTAAAACCAAAGAAACATTCTTACTCAGAATTTAAGTACCAAAAGAAATAACCCCTTGCTATATTAGTATCCTCTTTCATTTCAAGAATATGAGGCTGGTGGATCCTTGATTAATTTAAGGTCTTGTTGTGCCATGAGCTACAACAAGTCAAGAACAAGAAATCCTTCCAAAACCGACAGTCAATAGTGGACAAACAAAATATAGCAACAAGTAAACCCTAAGTGTATCAGCAACAAATAACTTTCGAAGATAGTAAAAGGAATACCTGTCCCCAGCAACACTAGCAACGAAGATTAGCCCTGAATCAAAAACCCTTATGAGGGAATAATAGAACAACTTATATTGTGAAAACAGAAACAAAGAATGGGCTAAATCGATCACCTTCACTGCGTGCCTCCTCTCCTTTTATTCCCTCTCCCTTTTATTCTTTTCTTCTCTCTCTTCTAACGTTTCTCTCCTATTGTGATTCTACCCTTAGAAGATGACCCCCTTCTTGAATTTTCTCATTCTGTCACTGCAGCTTCTCCTCAATCAGTGTAAGGTTTGAATGAGTCAGGAGATGGGCCTTTTAAGGTTGGGCCAAGTAGCTGGTCTAACTATCTGATGAGCTTTGGCTTTGGTTTTGGATTGAGCCTTAGTTCCTACGAATAAGACAACGCTATTAGCCCAAAGCAAGTATCCATTTTGTCTACCAAACTTACATTTCTAAAGGACAATACTCTTTTTTCAAAATACAACACTTATCCTCACTAATGGGGCTGTTTAGTCTCAATTTCAATCATTTTGATATAGATATTTTAATCAAAATATCTTGGCAATCAGACACCTTTGTAAATACTCTATATATTTGAAGACTCTCATGTATGCTCTCACGATGAGTGAAGCTTTTTTTACAAACAATTGGTTCTTATTAGTTTTTATGGTATCAAGAGCCATGTGAGAGTGTAGAAAAGTCTTCCTTTCAAACACCATGGCATCCATCTCTTTTGAGTGTCAACAACTTTGTCACTCTTCAACTCAATCAGGAATTATCCCTCGTGGAGGGAGCAACTGTTGACCTTGGTTGAAAGCCAAGATCTCATCTACCACCTCATGGGTGACTCCCCTCCACAAACCAAATATGATGCCCAACCCGCTAATGACTCCCTCAATGCTAAGCAAGAGTTTAGTCAATCGTACCTCCACTAGTGCAAGGCGGAACTCCTGCACCGTGGTTGGATCATTGGGACTCTAATCGAAGAAGCTCTCTGTCTTTGTAGTCAATTTGGACACTTCACATCAGGTCTAGGAATCTCTCATAGCAGCATATGCCTAGGTCTCCCAAGAACTAGAATTTCATTTAACTCAACAACTATCCTACCTGTGGAAAGAACCAACGACCTCCTTTAAAGAACACCTACAAAAATTCAAGGGGTTTTGTGATAATCTTGCAGCTATTGGACAGCTGATGGAGGACAAGATGAAAGTTTTCTCTCTTTTGAACAGCCTTGGATAGAAATACGAGCAGTGCACCACCTCTATGCTCAAGCCACCGATGCTGACATATGCTGAACTTGTGCCTCTTCTCCAAGGTTTTGAGTTCCGTTCCCATCTTCATGATTCTATTTCTAATCCCTCTGTTGCATTTTATGGTAAAAGAATAGGCATCCACAAGCAGTGCCCTTTTGGTCAAAATTTCACCTCGAGGACCATTCCTTCACCCAGTCCAGCCAAACCAATTGACAACCCACCAGCACTGCCCACCATGGTCCCTCTAAAAACTAACCTTTTGATGGAAATAATTTGGCCTGACATGATATTTGTCAAATATGCGGAAAGAGGGGACATGTGGCACTCAAATGTTGGTATCATTTTGACCATTCTCTTGAACCTAACGATGTTCCACATGCCTTGGCTGCCCTTACCCTTAATGATACTATTCAGGATACTAAATGGACTACTGATATTGGGGTTTCTGCTCACATGGCAAGTAACTCATGTTTGCTTGAAAGTCTTCGTCATTACCTTGGCCATGATGCTATTCTTATTGGCGATGGTACTTTACATGAAATCACACACATTGGTGATACTATTATTGGGTTTGGTAAATCCCAAATTAAATTAAAGGATGTTTTACTTGTTCTTGATCTTGCAAAAACTCTTTTATCAGTTAGCCAATTAACATCTTATTATTCTTATATGTGTGAGTTTATGGTGTTGGTTTTTCTATTGAGGAAAGGCGACCATTCGCACCCTCCTGATCAGGCTACAGATGGATAATTTGTGTGTCTTGTCCCCTCCTCTTGCAGCTCACTTCTCCACTCAATTTCAATCGGCTCCTATGGAAGTGTGGCATCAACTGTTGGGACATCCTCAAGCCTCTACGCTTCAAGTTCTCCTCTCCAAAGGGCTTATTGAAATTCTCGGCAAACATACCTTGACTTCTTTATGTGAAAGCAACCAACTTGGCAAAATGAGCAAATTACCATTTTTACCCTCATCCCACCCTCCTCATAATATATTTGACAAAATCTATTATAACTTGTGGGGCCCTACCCCTATTCTCTCTATTGGCAAATTTCAATTTTATGCATGCTTAGTTGATGGCTTTTCAAAATACATGTGGTTTATTCCTCTTCGAAAAAAAATCTGATTTTTTTAATGCATTTATTTTATTTGAAAAATATATTGAAAGCCAATTTAGCAAAAAATCCAAAGTTTTTCAATCCGATGGAGGTAGAGAATTCGCCAACCACCAATTCAAGATGCATTTCAAACAACAAGGTATTTTACATCAGTATTCTTGTCCTCATGCTCTTTCATAGCGGTGTCCCTAAGCGCTTCTGGTAGAAGGTTTTGCTACAACTATTTTCTTAATTAATTTCCTTCCTTCCACCACCATCAACCTTCAATCCCCTTTTTATGTCCTTTATAATCATTTTCCCAACTATGCTTCCCTTTGTGTTTTTGAGTCTAAATACTATCCCTATACATGGGACACTAAGCACAATAAATTTGACCCCAAAACATTACTATGCATTTTCATGGGTTACAGTGATAACCATCAAGGTTATAAATGTTATCACCCTCCCTCTCATTGAACCTTCATTTCTCATCATGTAGTTTTTGACGAATCCACGTTTCCATTCAAACAACCTGGGAATTTGCATCTGACTCCTTTTGCTGCACATGTATTATCTACTTTTCATGAATGGTGCCATCCTATTCCAAATACTGACACTACAGATGCTGCTAGTAATTCTTCCTTGCAAGTGTCTTCCTCAAACACTATTCCCATTCCATCACTTGATATGTTTGCACCACCTCCTGACTATGTCACTCCTCCTTGTTCTACAACTTTGCGTGATGATTCTCTTGGGACTGATGACTTCGAGACTCCACCTTTATGTTCTGTGAGTTCCTCACCACACTCCCCACATCTCCACAACAAGATAACTCGATCCAAGGTTAGGGTTAATAAACCCAATCCCAAATATGCTAATCTTCATACTATTGTTGACCTTCCGTGGAAACCCAAGACTGTTTGCTTTGCTCTCAAACATCTTGGGTGGTTAACGGCTATGCAAGAAGAAATCCAAGCCCTCCATGACAACCACACGTGGACTCTTGTTCCTCCCACTGAATCCATGGAGGTTATCGGCTGCAAATGGGTCTTTAAGACTAAACTCAAAGTTGACCGCTCCCTCGATTGCTTGAAAGCTTGCCTCGTTGCGAAGGGCTTCCATCAAAGCAATGGTGTCAACTATATGGAGACATTTTCTCTTGTTATTCAACCTAGTACCATTCAAATTGTTCTTAGCTTAGCTCTATTTCATCACTAGTGTTTGAGCTGTAAAATTGCATATTTTAGCTATTTAAAACCACTGTATTTCAATTGCTTCGTGACATTATTATTGGTTTTAGACGGAAAAATAGTTAATAAGCATAAATACGAGTCGTGATTTTTAATTGATTAATATCATGTTTATGCTTAATTTTATAACTATGATTTAATTGGACAATATTTCCTCACATATATAATTTTTTTTTTAATAATCTATTTTTCCTTTTAATTTATTTCGAGTGTTATTTTTATTTATTTATTTTTTCAGTTCAAATAAAATTCACGAGATACGGCTCTAACCAAAATTTACGAGTCTTTCAAAGTAGAGTTGCTGAAAAAGATAAAATGTTGAGGAGAACGTAAAAGAATTGTCGACAAGCGAAGTGGAGTGTTTTACGGCAAAGCAGACCAAAAATGAAAGAAATAAAAAAGAAAGCCGAAATAAAGGAAGATAGAGAGCTGCATGTGATGTAGTCAACAAGTAACACCATAGAAAAAGAAAACACACTGGGGTCAACACTTACGGAAAGTGAAGCTGAAACGTGAAGGAGTTGGACGCATGGGAAGTGTTTTTGTTTCAGACGGGGGCTTTGAGGGGCATTGGGATTGATTTATCTTCAGCAATTTACGGAGAAAGAATTTTACGGAAGGCTGGAAGGAGTATATAAAAAAAATAATAGAAGAGTTTACGTAAAACAAGGAGGTAGACGGCTGAAAAAAAAGAGAACCATGTTGTCAAGTGAAACCGAAATGGAAGACTAAAGGAGGCTGGTTTTACTGCAAACAAGAGAAAAAAGGAAAGAAGAAAAATAAAAAGAGTCATGTGTCAACATAAACGGAAAGGGGAGTTGCAGCTTATTTCTTTGGCTGTTGAGTTTACACTTCATTGACTTCTTGGCTAGATGGACAGAAATGAATGGAGAGAGACATAGAGAATTTGATGACTTCTTCTGGACATATACGGAAAGGAGGGAGAGAATTTTCAGAGGTAATTGATTGAAGGGAATGGATTAATCTAATTGGCTACTACTTTTATGTTGGAAAGGAGACGTGTGGGAGTGAAGAATTAAATGGAAAAGGAGCCGTGACTTGGATTGCTTGACTTGGATTGGATACAACATCTTCACGAAGTCTATAAGAAGGAGAGTTGTTGGCTGGAATTAGACGTGGTGGGGGACTTCCCCTCCTGGCTGGAGTGAGACTTGGCTGGGAGGTGGAAGGGAACCAGGGGGTTACGTGGAAGAGAGGGACGTAGGGAGAGAGGAGTTTACGTAGGGAGTTTACGGACAGAAAGTGATTTTGCAGACGGAACCAAGTTTACGTTCAGGGGAAGAGGAAATTACAGAAAAAGAAATATAGGAGAAAAGACGGTGGGACGTGTTCACAAAGAAGCTTACGAACAAAAAAATAGAAGAGAGCTACGGAGAGTGAAGGAGCTTCGGATTGCAGTAGAGGAAGTGAGTGGTAACGGAAAAATCTGGAAAGACGCTTACGGAGACTCAAGCATTGAATGATACAAATTTGAGGAAACTTGCTCTGTTTTAGTGAGACTAAACAGAGGACTGCATCTTCTTCGGAAAGTGAGTAACATTTCTTTTGGACATATTCTGTAGTGTATTTGTTTCCACTTTGCAGGTTGAACTTTGAGTTCAGTTTGGAGAATAAACAAGCAGGGCACTGGGCAGTTCAAGTGGGAGTTCTTTTTATTTTTCATTTGACCTGGGGATGCTAGACGACATGTGCTGGAGCTTGGACGAGAGAGAAGTCTTCATTTGCTACGGTTGGACTTGTGAGAGGTCTGGAGCTCTTGTGAAAGCAGCTGGATAGCAGGACGTAGACGAGGTTGGAGGAGAGGAGAAAATGACAATAAAAATAGAAAGGAGCTGGAGTTCACGGGGTGAACTTTTACCCATCCGTTTGGACGGAGTGGGAGAAGTTTATACATAGAGGAAGGAACGGAGGAGCTGGTTTGCAGTTTGGAAGACGCCGAACGGAACTCCAGTTATTTACGGAAAGGAGAGGGAGTTTTCAAGTCTTATTTTCTCTTCACTTTTATATTTTTATGTTGTTTTGTTGTGTTTTATTTTAATATCATCATGAGCAATGTTTATTTTATTTCTATAGCATTTGTAATAAATATGTTTGGCTAAATTTTCATACTAAGGTTAGAGGTGAAATTTAATGCTTTGAAAATTATTTTCGGATCGACGACAAATTTATTTTGCGAGCTTGATCGATTGAATGATTTTATTATTGGATATTTTGGTTATCTATATATTTTTCTTGATTTATTGTGATTTTCGAATACAGTGAATGCTTGAGAAATCCCTGTGATAGTCAAAGAGTTTTGTAAAGTGTTTTAATCATCGATCGCTCATGCTCAATCATTAGTAATTATTTTCTTGATCTTAAATGCTAAATCTTCCAATTAAATGGAATCATTATTCTAGTTTAATTGAAGTAATTCGATCGAAAATAATATTTTAAATTATTAAACGGATCCTCGAAACCTTAGTCTTTTTCCGTATCAACACAGCTTATCATTTTAGTCTTATTTTGTTACATAAAAAAAAAAATCATCATCTCAATAACTTCATTTTAGTTTCAATCGCGCATTTTTTTTAATATTTTATTTTCATTTGTTTGAGAGAATTTTTCACATTAGTCAATCCCTGTGGATTCGATCCTGTAAGGTACTACAACACCTGTATACTTGCAGGTAAAACTGCACTAAATTTTGATTCATTAATTTGAGTTAAAGTTTAGACGCAACAAGTTTTTGGCGCCGTTGCCGGGGATTGCAACGTGTGAATTTTTTTCTAAAAAAAGAAAAAAATTATATATTTCAGTAATCTTTTGTTAATTTTCTCGTATTCTCTTTTTGCAGATACGATTTTTTGTTATTTCGACGAAAAATGGATCAAGAAACATTGCCTTCATATTCATATCATTAGGTAATCTCGTTCCAAAATTTTCTATTTTACTTTTTTGCTTGTTTTTATTTCTTTTGCTTTTTGTATCTTCTAACTTTGATAGAAATTTACTCCCTGTGTGCACTCGAGTATTTCAGGTGATGTTTTTCCTCTTTACTCTTTTGTTTCAATATATGTTCTGCAGTGTTTATCTTGTTTCAATTCATGCCTGCATAGCATATGTCATCGAACATTCATTTGCTGAACATTGAGGACAATGTCAAATATAGTTGGGGGGAGGGTTTTCTGTTGAAGATGTGTTAGTGCTAAAAAAAAAAACTTAAAAATTTTGGGAGGTGTATTGAAACATAAATGATTAACACACACTGCTGGCATTTTTGTGAAATTTGAGTATCTTGGTGGAGTAGTTGAGCGGAATTATTTTGTGAAGATATATTTTCAACCCTAAGGATAGAGCATGATTTATGATGCATCACATTTTGTTGAAGAGTGACTTGAAACACCGGGATGCCATATTTACAGAAATGAGAACTAGTATGATTTATATAAAATGAAGGGCAAGTTTTGAAAGAACATTTTGCACATGCTTACACTTGTAGTGTTTCTCACTAATGTTCATTGATTTAAAATAGGAGAAGTAAACTGCAGGACTACCGAGCCATGCCAAAAAAATAAAAAATAAAATAAAAAAAAAGAAGAAAAAGAAAAAAAAAAGAATTTGAAAAAAAAAGGCAATAAAGGCGACTTAGTGAACTTTCCTAAGTATAAAAGGGCTAGAAACAGTTACCCAAGACTTTGGGAGTTGAGTGTTCAACCTTTAAAAACAGAGCTGGCGTGAAAACTGCTAGTCCCTTAGGCTTTGACGTAGTTAGAATCAGTAATGATTAATCTTAAGGTTGAAAAATCCTTTGATAAATCATGATTATTAATGAGGAACACACAGAGGTTTAGCCACACACACATATATGAGTTCTAAGACATTTGCCCCAATTCTATGTGAACAATTGTTGAGACTTTTCTTGTGGATACAACTCCTGATGTTGTGTAGTCACGAATCAATTTTTTGTGAGAATTCAAAATTATGCTTGATTGTTTTCGTTTGAATTTCGAGCTTTATGCAATGTTCATCTTAATTAATTTTCACTATTTTGCTCAAGGATTAGCAAAAAGCTAGTTCGGGGGTGTGTTTGAGCTGTAAAATTGCATATTTTAGCTATTAAAAACCACTGTATTTCAATTGCTTCGTGACATTATTATTGGTTTTAGATGGAAAAATAGTTAATAAGCATAAATACGAGTCGTGATTTTTAATTGATTAATATCATGTTTATGCTTAATTTTATAACTATGATTTAATTGGACAATATGTCCTCACATATATAATATTTTTTTTAATAATCTATTTTTCCTTTTAATTTATTTCGAGTGTTATTTTTATTTATTTATTTTTTCAGTTCAAATAAAATTCACGAGATCCGGCTCTAACCAAAAGCGCATGCCTTACAAGTCTTTCAAAGTAGAGTTGCTGAAAAAGATAAAATGTTGAGGAGAACGTAAAAGAATTGTCGACAAACGAAGTGGAGTGTTTTACGGCAAAGTAGACCAAAAATGAAAGAAATAAAAAAGAAAGCCGAAATAAAGGAAGATAGAGAGCTGCATGTGATGTAGTCAACAAGTAACACCATAGAAAAAGAAAACACACTGGGGTCAACACTTACGGAAAGTGAAGCTGAAACGTGAAGGAGTTGGACGCATGGGAAGTGTTTTTGTTTCAGACGGGGGCTTTCAGGGGCATTGGGATTGATTTATCTTCAGCAATTTACGGAGAAAGAATTTTATGAAAGGCTGGAAGGAGTATATAAAAAAAAATAATAGAAGAGTTTACGTAAAACAAGGAGGTAGACGGCTGAAAAAAAAAAGAGAACCATGTTGTCAAGTTAAACCGAAATGGAAGACTAAAGGAGGCTGGTTTTACGGCAAACAAGAGAAAAAAGGAAAGAAGAAAAATAAAAAGAGTCATGTGTCAACATAAACGGAAAGGGGAGTTGCAGCTTATTTCTTCGGCTGTTGAGTTTACACTTCATTGACTTCTTAGCTGGATGGACAGAAATGAATGGAGAGAGACGTAGAGAATTTGATGAGTTCGTCTGGACATATACGGAAAGGAGGGAGAGAATTTTCGGAGGTAATTGATTGAAGGGAATGGATTAATCTAATTGGCTGCTACTTTTATGTTGGAAAGGAGACGTGTGGGAGTGAAGAATTAAATGGAAAAGGAGCCGTGACTTGGATTGCTTGACTTGGATTGGATACAACATCTTCACGAAGTCTATAAGAAGGAGAGTTGTTGGCTGGAATTAGACGTGGTGGGGGACTTCCCCTCCTGGCTGGAGTGAGACTTGGCTGGGAGGTGGAAGGGAACCAGGGGGTTACGTGGAAGAGAGGGACGTAGGGAGAGAGGGACGTAGGGAGAGAGGAGTTTACGTAGGGAGTTTACGGACAGAAAGTGATTTTGCAGACGGCACCAAGTTTACGTTCAGGGGGAGAGGAACTTACAGAAAAAGAAATATAGGAGAAAAGACGGTGGGACGTATTCACAAAGAAGCTTACGAACAAAAAAATAGAAGAGAGCTACGGAGAGTGAAGGAGCTTCGGATTGCAGTAGAGGAAGTGAGTGGTAACGGAAAAATCTGGAAAGACGCTTACGGAGACTCAAGTAATGAATGATACAAATTTGAGGAAACTTGCTCTGTTTTAGTGAGACTAAACAGAGGACTGCATCTTCTTCGGAAAGTGAGTAACATTTCTTTTGGACATATTCTGCAGTGTATTTGTTTCCACTTTGCAAGTTGAACTTTGAGTTCAGTTTGGAGAATAAACAAGCAGGGCACTGGGCAGTTCAAGTGGGAGTTCTTTTTATTTTTCATTTGACCTGGGGATGCTAGACGACATGTGCTGGAGATTGGACGGGAGAGAAGTCTTCATCTGCTACGCTTGGACTTGTGAGAGGTCTGGAGCTCTTGTGAAAGCAGCTGGATAGCAGGACGTAGACGAGGCTGGAGGAGAGGAGAAAATGACAATAAAATTAGAAAGGAGCTGGAGTTCACGGGGTGAAATTTTACCTATCCGTTTGGACGGAGTGGGAGAAGTTTATACGTAGAGGAAGGAACGGAGGAGCTGGTTTGCAGTTTGGAAGACGCCGAACGGAACTCCAGTTATTTACGGAAAGGAGAGGGAGTTTTCAAGTCTTATTTTCTCTTCACTTTTATATTTTTATGTTGTTTTGTTGTGTTTTATTTTATTTCTATTGCATTTGTAATAAATATGTTTGGCTAAATTTTCATACTAAGGTTAGAGGTGGAATTTAATGCTTTGAAAATTATTTTCGGATCGTCGACAAATTTATTTTGCGAGCTTGATCGATTGAATGATTTTATTATTGGATATTTTGGTTATCTATATATTTTTCTTGATTTATTGTGATTTTCGAATACAGTGAATGCTTGAGAAATCCCTGTGATAGTCAAAGAGTTTTGTAAAGTGTTTTAATCATCGATCGCTCATGCTCAATCATTAGTAATTATTTTCTTGATCTTAAATGCTAAATCTTCCAATTAAACATAATCATTATTCTAGTTTAATTGAAGTAATTCGATCGAAAATAATATTTTAAATTATTAAACGGATCCTCGAAACCTTAGTCTTTTTCCGTATTAACACAGCTTATCATTTTAGTCTTATTTGGTTACGTAAAAACAAAATCATCATCTCAATAACTTCATTTTAGTTTCAATCGCGCATTTTTTTTAATATTTTATTTTCATTTGTTTGAGAGAATTTTTCACATTAGTCAATCCCTGTGGATTCGATCCTGTAAGGTACTACAACACCTGTATACTTACAGGTAAAACTGCACTAAATTTTGATTCATTAATTTGAGTTAAAGTTTAGACGCAACAGCTAGGATATACGCCAACTCGATGTTAAGAATGCCTTCCTTCATGGTGATCTCCAGGAAGGTGTCTTTATGGACCAACCTCTAGGTTTTATCCATTCTACTCTCTCTTCTCATGTCTACAAATTAAACAAAGCTTTATATCGTTTAAAACAACGTCCTAGTGCCTAGTTTGATAAGTTTAGTAATTTTCTCATCTCTTACGGTTTCTCTTGCAGCCCCTCTGATCCTATTCTTTTTATTTACCACTCTACTCATAGTGGCCTTTTTCTCTTGTTATATGTTGACGATATACTTTTAACTAGCTCAAACCCTGCTCATCTTACATCCTTCATTAATGTTCTTGGTCTACAACTTGCTATGAAACACCTTGCTCACCTTCATTAGTTTTTGGGTGTTCAAGTTACCGGCACTCTAGATGGTCTCATTTTGTCACAAGCCAAATATGATCTTGACATCCTCGACTGCGCCCAAATGCAAAATTGCAAACCCATGGGTACTCCTATGATGCCCAAAACTAAAGGCCTCACTATTAATGCTCTCTACTCTGATCCTGCCCATTACCATAGTCTGGTTGGCGCCCTTCAATATCTTACACTCACTCGTTCGAACTTGTCCTATTGTGTTAACTTTTTTTCACAATTTATGCATTTACCCTCTATTGCTAATTACAAAATGGTGAAACACATTCTTAGACATTTACATGGCATGATTGACCTTGGCATTCACTTTACTTCCCATTCTACACTTGATCTTTATGACTTTTCTAATGCAGATTGGGCAGGTTGTCCTCTCACTCGTCGCTCGACCACTGGATACTGCATTTTCCTTGGTGGCAACTGTATCTCCAGTCTACCGAGAAACAATACATTGTTTCTCGATCTATTTCTGTAACTGAAAATGGTGCAATGGCTCACACTATAGCAAAACTCACATGGATCGTGACCATGGTGTTCATCTCCCATCGCTACCTATTCTTTTTTGTGACAACTTGAGTGCACTTTATATGACGGTCAATCATGTCTTTCATGCCCATAGCAAACAAATTGAGATTGACTATCACTATGTCTGTGAACGAGTTGCTATTGGCCTTCCTCAAACTCGGCACATTCCTGCACCACACCAACTTACAGATATTTTCACCAAACCATTTGGACGACCTGTGACCCTCCCAACTCCCACGTATAAAAACACGGGAATCCAGGCATCAGGATGATGACAACACGGGTCATGCATCCCAACAATAAGTGCCAAGTGTGTGTACAAGCAAAAAGTGTACAACAAATATGTAGTGGAATAATTAAAGTCAGTCGACTAAGCATTAGAATTGTTAAGTACAGAATTCCAAAATAAGATGCCTTTAAAAGTTATACAACTATCCAATATAAATATAATATAAACCAAATACAATAACTAAAAGCAAGAAACAAATCCTACCCCATGAGAAAGTGATCCCGATCACTCCTCCAGCGAAGTCACATCCTCAAGCTCTGCATCCTCATCTGCAACAAAATCTATGGCACAAAGAAATGGTACTGCAGGTAAGTAATAGATAAAACAGCCCAAGAGATAAAAAATATATTCATGCCACAAAAATTATGCGTGCATATAATGAAATGTGCATGATACCCAGAAACATCATTTTCCCAGAAAATGATTATTTTACAACACACACCAAAATCTCATTTGGCCTAAAAACAAGTTCATTAAAACATAGCCGCCATTTTCCCAGAAAACGGCCCACATATGATCCAATTAACACTGTAGGTGGGAATCGCAGGCGGGTACTCTACCACCATCCCTACTGCGTGCACCGTAGGCAGCAATCACGGACGAAACTCTACCATCATCCCTACTTACCACCATCCCTACTACATGCACCGTAGGTAGAAATCAGAGGCGGGACTCTACCGTGGGCCCTACTTACCACCATCCTTATTTCATGTACTGTAGGCGGGAATCATAGGCATGACTCTACCACTATCCTTGTTTACCACCATCCCTACAGTTCCTTTTACCTCTCTTTCAATCTATCAGAGTACTGTAGGCGGGAATCATAGGCAGGACTTTACCACCATTCATACCGCGTGCATCGTAGGTGGGAATCACAGGAGGGACTCTACCACCGTCCCTGCTTACCCCAACTCCATTTCTAAGAATTCCTACTTAGTCTTCCACCAATTAGCCGCTTCTCCTTGCAACATGTAACTCCCATACAACACCTTCTAAGCCTCCACGGAACCATAGACTTTGAATGTCCTTTCGAGGTCTTCAATTTGCCTCTCGGCTCGAAGTGGATCCTCTTCGCCTATGAAGACAGGGGTTCTATGGATCAAGAAGCGCTCATAGATACACCCGACTTTTTTTTTTTTTTTTATCATCAAAGAGTCGGTAGCCACCCACATAGCAGCCCCATCCCAAGTTTATTAATAGCCCTCACTTGTGGCGGAGGAAAACCGTGGTAACAAAAAGGACATCTGGGGGATACAGATAAAACAAGAAGACCAAACCCAGGCATCAAAAACGAACAAAAACAACAAAAACAAACTACAAACACCAAACCAAATACAAAGAGCCCCACAAAACCCAGCTCTGAAACAAGATCCCACCAGAACCAAAAAAACCTGCAAAACAAAGAAAGCCAAAAAAACCAAGACATCAAAACAAGAAAACAGGAAACAAGACAAACCTGGGACATCTTAGGAGATACGCAGGTAAGGAAAACCAAGTCTGTCCATACGAAGAAGACCTCGTAAATGGCTAGGCAAGTCACCATCAGCAGGCCAATCCTTATTGAGGCCCCTGGCACCCTGCTTAGCAAGAAAATCAGCCACACAATTTCCTTCACGATAAACATGACTCACACGATAATCCATGCAGGTAAGATAGCTACTTAATTCGTCCCAATAATCTTCCAGGTACCAAATATTACATTCGCCTTTAATAATCCAATTGACTAAAATATGAGAGTCTGATTCTATATCCACCTTATAAAAACCCATCTGGTGACACCTTCGGACCCCCTCCAAAAGACTCCTCATCTCTGCAAAATTATTGGATCCTATGCCTAAATGAACAGAATAAGCCATGCAGAGTCTACCACAATTATCACGTATGACACCCCCAGCACCAGCCTGCCCAGGATTGCCCAAACTACTCCCATCTGAGTTAAGTTTCACCCAATCCTGCCTAGGTTTCAACCATCGTACCACTTGAACCTTCTTTGGCCTGGGCAATAAAACTGGAATATCCAATCTATTTAAAAGGGCCACATCATGATTCGAAATATGAGTAACTTTCGTAATCAATTGCATGATACGACGGATCCAAAATTTAATAGCTTGCCACACTGACTCCACTGTGTCAATCTTGTTTTCATACCGAGCTTTACAGCGCCAGTCCCAAAGTTTCCAAGACACAATAGAGGGAAGAAGACCAAAAATAAGGCGAATCTGAGAAGACTTACCCGCACGACGAAACCAAAAATTAATTTGATCATTCCAAGTAAGAAAAACACCCATATGCACGCCTCAATTGACTGCAGCCAAGTGCCAAATTTTCCGAGCAATATCCACATTGCAAAGCACGTGATTCAAATATTCAGAATGACCCATGAGGCAACAATTGCATTTGGAGACTATCGGGATACCAGTATTTCTAATTTTTTCATCAACACTCAAACAGTTATGAATAGCCTTCCACATCATAATAGAGATTTTCTTAGGGAGGTTGTTGTGCCAAATCCACTGAGCCCAAGGTAAAGGAGAAGCCCTAACCCGAATGCAATCCCAAGCACTTTTGGTAGAAAAATTTCCATTATTATCTTTCAACCAAATAAGAACATCATTCCCCTCTTTACTCCGAGTCAATAACTGCCACAAATGAGAAGCTTGTTGATAACCCACTAGCCTCTCCCAACCATTATCCAGACGGCACTCTTTAATCTTCAACGATGGATGCCCCATCACAGGATGTATAGCACACAGAGGACCCCTATCATCCCAATTATGGTACCAGAAAGAAAGATTACCTTCTCTAACTATCCACTTTGAATTAGACAGAACATCTGGAATACACCTAACAATAGATTTCCAAAACCTAGTACCCTTCGTAGGCTCCAAAAGGGATAAATGATTGCCTCGAACATACTTACCTATAAAGAAATCAGCCCAAAGAGACTTGCCCTAAATAAGACGCCAAGCAAGTTTGCAGTGTAAGGCCTTTTGAATATCATCAAAATCCCGAATACCTAAACCACCTTCCTCAATAGGCCTACAAATATTTTTCCAAGCGACCCATTTCCGTTTTCCTTTCCCGTCAATGTCGCCCCAAAAGAAAGAACTTAAAATTCTGTTCAAAGCCAAAATCACTGTATGAGGAACCTGTAAAACAGCCAGAAGGTGGGAAGCCATACTTGATAGAACATGTCGAAGAAGGATTGTTCGGCCACCAGCAGAGAGCATCTTCATTTTCCAACCCGTAATCTTCTTGTTAATTTTACCAAGCAATTCACCAAAGTCGTTAGTTCTAAGCCTCCCATCCACTATTGGAACACCCAAGTACTTAAAAGGAAAAAACCCTTCAACAAAACCAGTAGTGCGAAGTAAGGAAGCCTTTCTATGAAGAAGAATCTTACGAGAGAAATAAATAGCACTCTTTTCTTTACTAAGGAATTGACCTGACCAAGATTCATACAAATTAAGAACCTGCATCAAATTCCTTGTAGACTTTTGAGCACCATTAGCAAAAACAACAATATCATCCGCATACATGAGATGAGATATAAGCGGAGTGCCTCGAGCTTGAGAAAACTGACCAATTGATCCATTATCAAAAGAAACCTTTATAAGACGTGAGAGCACCTCTTGCATGATTATGAATAAGTAAGGAGAGAGCGGATCACCCTGCCTCAGACAGTATTTCCCTTTGAAAAAACCCAAGGAGGTACCATTCATCATAATTGAATACCAAGGCGTAGAGATGCACATATCAATAAGTTTGCACACCCTAGGAGAAAACCCGAAAGCTTTCAAAACATGTAATAAAAAGTTCCAGTCAACTCTGTCATAGGCCTTAAGACATGTCAAGCTTGATCACCACATTGCCCCCATTAGATATGTCAACTCTGTCATAGGCCTTAGATACACCAGACTTGCACCATCCTATTTTTCTCAACTTGCGGTGGACAAAAATTCTACTGAAGGAACACCATCATCCAATTTAATGCCCTTGCCATGGAATAATTCCCATCACCCCTTGGCAGTTTGTCCTTAGGTTCACCAGTCGGCCTTCTTGGTTGTACCATCTTCCTGCCATAGCGTAACTCTTAACCCCACTTTCAACTCAAAACAAATTAAAATGTAATTATAGTAAAATAAATTAAAATACAACAAAATAACATAAATAAAATAGAACAAAATCAGCAAAATAAAAACTTTAAAATAAAATAACATACTTCAAGCAAAATGATTTTAAATCACACCTTTAAAATTTTTTGGTACTGTACCTACGAGACATGTGGTTTACCCAGAGTGGAACTGCTCTGATACCCACCTGTGATGCCCCCAACTTCAATGTACAAAACATGGGAATCATGGCGTCGGGATGGTGACAACACGGGTCACGCATCTCAACGATAAGTGTCAAGTTTGTAAGCAAAAAGAGTACAACAAAAATGCAGTGGAATAATTATAGTCAGTCAACTAAATACCATAATTGTTTAATACAGAATTCTAAAATAAAATGCCTTTAAAAGTTATATGGTTATCCAATATAAATATAATACAAACGAAATACAATAACCAAAAGTGTGAAACAAATCCTATCCCATGAGAAAGTGATCCCCGATTACTCCTCCGGTGGAGCCACATCCTCAGGCTCTGCATCCTCATCTGCAACAAAATCTATGGCACAAAGAAACGGTACTGCAGGTAAGTAATAGATAAAACAGCCCAAGAGATATAAAATATATTCATGCCACAACAATTATGTGTGCATATAATCAAATGTGCATGATACCCAGAAACATCATTTTCCTAGAAAATGATTATTTTACAACACACACCAAAATCCCATTTGGCCCAAAAACAAATTCATTAAAACATAGCCGCCATTTTCCCAGAAAACGGTCCACATATGATCCAATTAACACTGTAGGTGGGAATCGCAGGCGGGTACTCTACCACCATCCCTACCGCGTGCACCGTAGGCAGCTATCATAGACGGAACTCTACCATCATCCCTGTTTACCACCATCCCTACTACATGCACCGTATGTAGAAATCAGAGGCGAGACTCTACCGCAGGCCCTACTTACCACCATCCTTATTTCATGTACTGTAGGCGGGAATCATAGGCATGACTCTACCACTGTCCTTGTTTACCACCATCCCTACAGTTGCTTTTACCTCTCTTTCAATCTATCATAGTACTGTAGGCGGGAATCACAAGCAGGACTTTACCACCATCCCTACCGCGTGCATCGTAGGTGGGAATCACAGGAGGGATTCTACCACCGTCCCTGCTTACCCCAACTCCATTTCTAAGAATTCCTACTTAATCTTCCACCAATTAGCCGCTTCTCCTTGCAACATGTAACTCCCATACAACACCTTCTAAGCCTCCGCGGAACCATAGACTTTGAATGTCCTTTCGAGGTCTTCAATTTGCCTGCCGGCCCGAAGTGGATCCTCTTCGCCTATGAAGACAGGGGTTCTATGCATTAAGAAGCGCTCATAGATACACCCGACTTGCACCATCCTATTTTTCTCTCCTTGCGGTGGACAAAAATTCTACTGAAGGAACTCCATCATCCAATTTAATGCGCTTGCCATGGAATAATTCCCATCACCCCTTGGCAGTTTGTCCTTAGGTTCACCAGTCGGCCTTCTTGGTTGTACCATCTTCCTGCCATAGCGTAACTCTTAACCCCACTTTCAACTCAAAACAAATTAAAATGTAATTATAGTAAAATAAATTAAAATACAACAAAATAACATAAATAAAACCAGCAAAATAAAAACTTTAAAATAAAATAACATACTTCAAACAAAATGATTTTAAATCACACCTTTAAAATTTTTTGGTACTGCACCTACGAGACATGTGGCTTACCTAGAGTTGAACTGCTCTGATACCCACCTGTGATGCCCCCAACTTCAATGTACAAAACATGGAAATCATAGCGTCGGGATGGTGACAACACGGGTCACGCATCGCAACGATAAGTGTCAAGTTTGTAAGCAAAAAGAGTACAACAAAAATGCAGTGGAATAATTATAGTTAGTCAACTAAATACCAGAATTGTTAAATACAGAATTCTAAAATAAAATGTCTTTAAAAGTTATACAGTTATCCACTATAAATATAATACAAACCAAATACAATAACCAAAAGTGGGAAACAAATCCTATCCCATGAGAAAGTGATCCCCGATTACTCCTCTGGTGGAGCCACATCCTCAGGCTCTACATCCTCATTTGCAACAAAATTTATGACACCAAGAAATGATACCACAGGTAAGTAATAGACCAAACAACTCAAGAGATAAAAATACATTCATGCCATAACAATTATGCGTGCATATGATGAAATATGCTTGATACCTAAAAACATCATTTTCCTAGAAAGTGATTATTTTATGCACACGCCAAAATTCCAATTGGCCTAAAAACAAATTCATTAAAACATATCCGCCATTTTCCCAGAAAACAGCCTACATAGAAATCCAATTAATACTATAGGTGGGAATCACAGGTGGGACTCAACAATCATCCCTGCTTACCACCATCCTTACTGCGTGCATCGTAGGCGGGAATCACAGGCGGGACTCTACCACCGTCTCTACTTACCATCATCCCTACCGCATGCACCGTAGGCAGGAATCACAAGTGAGACTCTACCGTTGTCCCTACTTACCACAATCCCTACAGTAACTCTCTCTCTCAAACCATTCCATCAGTTCATTTCAAACAAACCCAAAATCATTTATCACATCAGAACCCAATTTTCAAGTATACACATGAACATGCATGCAATTATGTGAAAACCCAGTTTTCATTTACAAACATGAACATGCGTGACATTATGCAATGTATATGAGACAACACAAATAAACAACAACCAACCAATCACAGCATAAACCAATCACACAAACAACTCCATCATCCAAATCCAACCGATCCCTAAACTCCTTGGACCCAGTTTTGTGAGAATTCAGAATTATGTTTGATTGCTTTTGTTTGAATTTTGAGATTTACGCAATGTTCATCTCAATTAATTTTCACTATTTTGCTCAAGGATTAGCAAAAAGCTAGTTGGGGGTGTGATTGAGCTGAAATATTGCATATTTTATATATTTAAAACCAATGTATTTTAATTGCTTAATGACATTATTATTGGTTTTAGATGGAAAAATGGTTAATAGGTATAAATTTGAGTTGTGATTTAAATTGGTTAATATCATGGTTTATACTTAAAGTTATAACCACTAATTTAATTGAGTGATATTTCTTCACATGAACAAAATTTTTCTTTGATGTTATTTTTTTTGGTGTGTTGTTTCTTTTCCTTATTTTTACTCTTCCTTTGATTTTATAGTTTCTGAGTTCCTATCTTTAGATAAAATACATGCAATTTTAGCACATGATTGGCTTGATCTTGGACAGGAAGCCAAAGGAAAAACACAAGCACATGGTTCCGTGGGACTCACTCATTATTTTATGGAAGCACAAGCACACATGGCAATTGCATTTCAACCATCAAGCACGTGAAAGAGGCAGCGCATTTCAACCATCAAGCACATGAAAAAGGCAACACATTTCAACCATCATGCAGTGGACTTTGTAATAAGAAAAGAAAAGGCTAACATTTTTATGTGCTGAGGATGGACTTATAGGGTGTCATGTTGCAGGTTCTGAGTTTCGGTAAGTGAGGACGGATTGAGAGAGAAAGAGAGTTGGAGTTTCTCCGTTGTTTTGTGGGGACTGAGACTGAATTTGTGTTAGAAAAGACAGTTAACCCAAGTCGCAAAGATTGGTCTTTACGACTAACTGGACTTTGGGCATACCGTACTACTTTTAAAACCCCGATTGGTAAGTCTCCATATAGACTCGTTTTTGGAAAGGCGTGTCACTTGCCTTTGGAATTGGAACACAAAGCTTATTGGGCAATTAAGCAATTTAATTTTGATGTGGATAAATCTTGCTCTCTTTGTAAGTTTCAGCTTAATGAGTTAGAGGAAATCAGGAATGAAGCTTACGTAAACTCTCGTGTTTCCAAGGAGAGAATGAAAATTTTACATGTTAAAAATATTTTCGAAAGTCTTTTGAGCATTCTCAAAAAGTTTTGTTGTATGATTCAAGGCCCCATTTGTTTCCTGGCAAGCTACGATCACAATGGATCGGTCCCTTTGTTGTAAAAATTGTTTATCCTTTTGGGGCCATTGAGATAGAAAACATAGAGAATTGTAATTTTTTTTAAAGTTAATGCATAAAGGTTGAAACCATTTTTCGGTGAATTTTGTGATGCCCCCAAACTCCGCTTGGGATCGAACGGACATTTGAAGCGTTGGGACATGCAACACATGGTTACCTGCCCCCGTTTATGACATATAAGATGTAATGTTCCTAACATGCATCTAGCATTATGTAATATTCGCAGCGGATAATCTTTTTCTTTTTTAGCAATACAATGCACCACACTTATAATATCCCAAGTAGTTAAATCATAACCAAGCATACTTAATAAAATAAACATCCATGATTTTAGTACGAGTCTTAGGAGACTGTAACCTCAAAAACATGGGAGACCAGATTCCATATTTACATTACCAAAATACACTATTGAGGAAATTCGTCGAGTAACTCATGTAACTCGACTAACGAGGCTAGAATATTGTCCAAAAACTATCTATGGAAGCTCTAAGTTCCGCGTCGTGTCTACGGCGTCTAGTTAACCTCCTTCAGTCTACCAATGTCTGCTCCCTGCTCTGATCCTGACACATCGCCTACCATTCGGGGGGAATAGTAGTTGGGACTACCACTGTGAGATTTGATTACAAATCTCAGTAAGTTAACAGGAAACTCCCACACAGGTTAAAGATGCATGCATGATAGTAAAAGCATGAATGCATAATTAAAGTCGTAAGTAAGCATAGCATAACTTGACATATAGCATGACATAACTTGAACTTAAATGTGAACTGAACTTGACTTAACATGACATGAACTTGAGCTTAAAACATAACATGGACTAGCAACATAACATGAACGTGAAACTTAAAACATAACATGGACTTGAAATATAGCATGAACGTGAATATGCATAACATAAATATGAACTTGAATTTAACATAAACCTGAGTATAACATGACATAAACGTGAACTTGAGACATAATGTGAACGTGAACTTGAAAATAACATGTACGTGAACATAACATGACAGAAACATAAGCTTGAAACATAATATGAATATGAACATAACATAACATGAACGTGAGCTTGAAAATATCATAAACATGAACATAACATGATATGAACATGAACTTGAAACTTAACGTGAACATGAACATAACATAACATGAACGTGAGCTTGAACATATCATAAACATGAACATAACATGATATGAACATGAACTTGAAACTTAACGTGAACATGAACATAACTTGTACGTGAGCATAACATAACATAACATGAACTTGATCTGAAACTTGTCTTAACGTGAACTTGATTTGAAACTTATTCTTATCTCATGGGGTTAACCATGATTACTTACTCTTAACTTCTTAACATGAACTTGGAATCTTATTTAATTGTCTTGATTAATAACGTGACCATATGGGTGCTACACGGGTCCCCTAGAGCGGTGTGTCCCTGTCGATTACCGCACCACAACACAGGTATCTAGACCAGCTGTGAGTGCGTTAATACGTACTCTACAGTTGTTGTGGCCCCACGTATTCTACGTGTCACAATTGCTGTGTCTCACGTAGTGTATGCTCCATAGTTATTGTGACCCCATACTTCATGCTCCACAGTTGTTGTGGCCCCATGAATATACGTAAAATAAAATATGGCACCATCGGCGTTAGTGCCTGGTGCACTCTGGTGACCAGTTACTTAGGCCCCATTCGCAACCTGTTGACTGTATTTCGTCAACCCAGGGAATTTCACACCTATTTAGACACTCCAGCGTGAACAAAGGAGTTCCACTAGGATATTATCCCATCCTAACATTTAGGGTCGTGATTGACATGAATAACTTAACTTAAACATGATCTGAGATCTATAGGAACTTTACATAAGGTGAACCACGCTTGAATCCGTGGCACCGCATAACATAACTTGTGGTGAACACGCTTAGATCCGTGTCACCCTTAACATAACTTGTGATGAACACGCTTACGTCCGTATCATCCTTAACATATCTTGTGATGAACACGCTTAGATCCGTGTCATCCTTAACATAACTTGTGATAAACACGCTTAGGTCCGTGTCATCCTTATCATATCTTATCTTTCTTAATTCATGGGATATTATTTAATATCATGAACTTTTCTAACATGGCGTATACTTGTAAGTGGCACAATATGATTTAAACATAAACATTCCATGGCATACATGTAACATATGGCATACTTAACATGGCATACTTATAATATACAACATTCCATGACAGAAAAGATTGTGTAACAGATAAATATTCATGAAAGAATAAATCATGCGTAATAGATAAAAATGTAATAACATGGCATATATGATAACATACATACATAAATTGTAGTTTTCTTACCCATCATACATACACAGTAAACTGAGAGTAAGTTAGAAGCTAACTTACCTCGATTGTCGCGTTCTACGAGAATAAAGCGTAAAACACGAGGAACTGTAAGAGGGTATTCTAAAAGTTAGAAATTTAATTACTAACAATTAGAAACATGAAAACAAGCTAACTTAGAGTAAAATTACCATTTTACCCTCTACATGTGGGAAAATGACCATTTTACCCCTAACTTAAGGATTTCACATTCTAACTCCAAAAATTTCTAAAATTTACATTCCTCATGTAAATTTTGTCCTAAACTTAAATATCAACTCAGAAAAATTTAAAAGAAAATACAACTATGAAAAACACACTATGGCCGAAACATCCATAGGCCATTTCTCTTGATTTTTGTTGCAATTCCTTCCAACTTCAAAACTCATGCTTAAACCAAAATTTTGCAACAAACATTTTCCTATCCTAGGTTTAAAACCATACTTAAAACATCCATTTAGAAAAAGCTTATAATCAACACCAAACTTTTTGTAAAAAGATCCGAACACTTAATAACAAGCTTTGACCCTAAATCAAAACATATCCAAGAATTCCCAAAAAACAAATCTTACTTCCAACATATTCATAACATCATCCTAAAATCAACCATGCTTTAAATCATCAAACTAAAGTCACCAAAATCACAAAATAACACTTGGATTTTTTGGTTTTACACTTAGTCCAAAAACAGAAACTTTTTCCTCAACTAGTTTTGATAAATGGCTTAACAATGTGAGATCTTCAAAATAAAGCATCACATGGTTTAAGAATGTGTCTTAAATAGGATCCAACCATCAAACTTGTGACGCCCCCAAATTCCCACGCACGGACACGGGGAAATCGAGACGTCTGGATGGTGACAACATGGGTCACCACCCTATCGACGAGTGCCGAGTGTGTGTAAAAGCAACAAATGTGTACGAAGAAACACGCAGCGGATAGCAAAGTCATATAACTAAGTACCAGGATTTTTCTTAGTTTAATACAAAGCTATTTAAAGCATACATAATAAATTATTACAAGCTACAAATATTGTTTCAAAACCAACTACAAGGCATAAACTCCAACTCAATACTCCGGCGGAGCCGCCTCCTCGGGCTCAGCCTTCTCCTCCTCCTCCTCGATCCCTGCATCAAAATCTACGGTACCAAAATGGTGCAGCAGGTAAGTAAGATCCAAACACCACTAGATAAAAACATATGATAACTCAAACAATATGCATAAAAGAATGCAACGCACAAAACCCACAAAACCATATTTTTCCACGCATGCCAAAAATCCCATTTGGCCCAAAACATAACCTTTCCAAATATCACGCCAAAAGTCCATTTGGCCCATATCCAACTCACTCTGTTGACCAAATAAACCATATGCACCATGACCTCCCCTAGGGGTCATCCGCACACCCTAGCTCCTGTGCCACACCTCGGTGTCCACCACGCGTATGACACATAAACGAGCGATGTCCAGTTCCGCGCCCCGCGCGTTCGTAGCCAAGCATCCTCTAGATGAGCGATGTCCAGTTCCACGCCCCGCCCGTTCGTAGCCAAGCCTCCTCTAGCCCCCACTCCCGTTGTCGCTCAGTTCTGCGCCCCGCTCGTTCGTAGCCAAGCTTTGACTCAGGGGACGTCACTCAGTATATTATGCTCCCGAGTGACCAGAGGAGCTCCACCGAGATAATACCCTATCCCGGCTTGGGTCGTGGTACACACGCACTCGAAAATCCATTTAACTCATGAAAATCACATTTTCAATAAATAACACATGAATATGCATGCACAATGCCATGCAATTAAAATCACACAAGTTAACCAACATGATCCAAACATCAATAACAACCAAACAATCAGTTCCGTCCTCAATCCATCCGACCCCCGAACTCCTCGGACTCAGTCTGGAATCAACCAACCAACCAGATAATTTATTGTAAGAGCAAAATATATTTAAATCTAAAAGTAGAGTTTGGAAAATACTTATAGCGCTATAAGGTATTTTTTGAAAACTCGCGGCGTTGCAAACGCAGAAGAAAAGCAACATAACAATGTATTTTACATTGTAGCCGTGGGTAATAAATTACCCACTTTCGAATGAGGACAAACCAAGGCACGAAATTGATAGGGAATGGCCAAGGGATGTTTATGAAGCTAAGGGAAGTGAGCTTTGGCCGTGGGTGGCGGTGGAAGAGCTTAAAGGGGCTGAAAAAAACGGAGTTGAAATTAGGTGGATTAGGTCGGCAAGAGGTAGAGGACGAAGCTGTGAAGAGATGGTGGCCGAAGGTGGTGCGATGGCCCGGAAACGGTGAAAAATCGTGTGGCTTGGAGAAGCTCGTGGTGGCTAACGGTGGCTCGGATGGAGGTGAAACTTGGTGGGGATGTTCACCGGTGAGAGGGGAAGGAAACTGGGTGGGTGGTGAAGGCCATGCCGCTGGCGAGCGGCGGTTCTGGGTGGAGAAAGAAACTGGCGACAGGTGAGAAAAACAGGGTTGGGGCCGTGACTTCCAATCGTGCGTGGCGGCCAATGGCTCTGAAAATTGGTGGGGATGAACTCTAGTGGGAGGGGAAGAGAATGGTGGGGGTGGTGTACAACACAGCCACAGGAAGGCGGCGCAATGGGTGGCCGAAGTGGCAGCGACGGTAACGGGAAAAGAAGGGGCTGCTGCGCGCGCGGGAGAGAAAGAAGAAGAAAGAAGAAGAAAAAAAAGAAAAGGAAAGAAAAAGAAAGAAAAAGGAAGAAAATAAGAAAATGAAAAAGGAAAAAGGGAAAAAGAAAAGAGAAAAGAAAAGAAATCAGGTCCAATCCTCACTCCGGAATCCAAAAACAAATCCGCCGAATACGATTTTAAAAACCGTAAAACAACTAAAATAAATTAAACACAACATCAAATAAATTAAAAACCAATTAAAATACATTAATTTAAAATAAATAAATCAATATATTAATAGAATTAAAACAAGCCTTCAGTGAATAACGCACGTAAAAGTGGGTCATCACAAAACTTGAAATCACATGGCTAAAAATCAATAAAACATAGATTTAATCCAAACACATCAAATCTTAGGCCTAACCAGAATCCTCTTGTATAGAAAAATCATATCTTTGAAACTAATACTAAATATCTTCAAAATAACATCCTAACATGAAAATAAGAGACTTAGGATCATCATATAAAAATATCAAAGCCTTTAGAGTAAGAACAAACCTTGAAATATTCAAACTTTCTCCAAATAAAAACTATTTTGCCACTTCCAGTTTTCAAGTTTCTAGATCTAAGCAAATCTATCATCAAAAGATTTAGTCATGCAACAAAACCTCAATGAACACTGTTAAACACATGCTCAAAATACTCCATAAAATATTCGGACTAAGATATGTCCATTAGCTTGGTCAAAAACTCCAAAACATAACATACTCTCCAGATTCACGCCCAGAATGACCTTTCTATGGTTAAAAATGCTTTTGACCAACCTAATGACCATGGAATGATACAAATAATATATCTACGGAAACTATACTCAAAGGGTCAAAAAGCTCCACGCAAAAGACTCAGAAAAATCTGCTCGAGAGAGCTCTTTTGGGTTTCTCTCTAAGAACGGGGTGAAGAAGTGATTAAAGTGAAGTAAGTGTGTCTTGTACGACTCAGGCCTTCTGTAGGGGGAAGATATGGACCTTAATGACCCTTGATTGGAGGTGGCTATGTGACATAAAGTGAAGAATAGTGGGGGGCAAAGGACTGCCTGCAGAAGCTATGAGGTGTGGAGGTTGATGGGGTGGGTTTCTCCATCTCATCAAGGCACTATTGGATGTAGCCAAGGGCAGTGAATGGTCTGCCATGTGGGGGAGGAAACTTCTCCAAGAAGCCTTGCCAAGGTGGCCAAATTCGTGGGCCTTGGTGGGCCCCAACCAAGTGGGCTTCAATTTGGGGTTTAAAGAGGGTTTGGTTAGGGTTTGAGATGCTATTAAGCCCAAATCCAAATGTTGTTGGCCCAATCAAATTTCCAAGGTTTAAAAGGTTGGATAAAGATGTCATAAGAAGAATTTAAGAAATTAATAGCATGTGGAAGTGATTTAATCAAGTGATTAAACACAATGCTAGAAATTGGATCGAAAAGGGTTTGAAGGCCAATTTAGGGTTTGGGGAAACTGTTTAGGGTTTCGGTTTCAACCAAACTTTTGGGGTTTCAATTGGATTCCAACCATTTAGGCTTTCACTAGGGTTGAAACCCTCTTTGATCTGGCTCAATTTGGTTGATCAGATGAAAAAGGTTTTGCTTAGGTGGCATGATCTTACACCTTGATTTCTTTCACAAATCCATCTAATGGTTCCTCTTTATGCCAAGTATCTAATATTATTCATTATGTGGCAAAGATCTTGCCAAGTATCCAAATAAAACTTCTCTAACCTAATTTGGACATTCCACACTGTGATTTTGAAAACACTGCACTTAGTACGCTTATCGAGGTTACTATTCACTCCAAAAAAACGCAGAATAAACTTAGTACTGAAAAATCCTAAATATTCATATTAAGCTACAGTGAAAACCGTTTACTAAAACTCAACCCCGAAGTGCCCCTATAAATAAATTCACAGTTTCGAACAGCCGTTTCGTCCGAAATTATGAAAATGGGCTATTGCGCTATAAAATCTTAAATATTCTATTGAGTCTAGTAGTGTAGACTATAATGTATTTTGACACTTGTAACTATCTCAAACAATTAAAATCGCATTTCTGGCACCATAGTGAGTGGTAACACTGATTATGTTGATAGACTAAAACCTATGCGATTGATCGATTCGTGAAAACTTATAGGGTTTTCACGAGGTTTCTAAAGTCTATAGAAATTTCACCATTGAATTTCTAGCAGGCTGTTACAAATTTAATCCAGAGATTGAGTCCACTACGCTGGAGGATCCTGCTTATCAGAATTAAGTTCTGATTCCTCATTGTATATACCGTATTTGTTTGTTTTGTTTTTCTTTCTTTTACTTTTTGTGTCTTTTAACTTTGATAGAAATCTACTCCTTATGTGCACTCGAGTATCTCAAGTGACTTCTTTCCTCTCTATTTAGTCATTTTCATTTTAATATATGTTTTGCAGTGTTTATCTTGCTTCAATTCATGCCTGTATAGCATACGTCATCGAACATTCATTTGCTGAACATTGAGAACAATGTCACATGTAGTTGGGGGGAGGGTTTTCTGTTGAAATTGTGTTAGTATTAAAAAAAAAAAGGAAAAAAAATTGTGATGTGCATTGAAACACAAATGATTAACAGACACTCCTTCTGGCATTTTTGTGAAATTTGAGCATCTTGGTGGAGTAATTGAGCGGAATTATTTTGTGAAGATTTATTTTCAACCCTAAGCATAGAGCATAACTTATGATGCATCATATTTTTTTGAAGAGTGACTTGAAACACAGGGATGCGATATTTATTGAGATGAGAACTAGTATGATTTATATCGAAGGAAGGGAAAGTTTCGCTGGACTACCGAGCCTTATAAGAGAGAGAGAGAGAGAGCGAGAAAGAGAGAGAGAACAAAGATGAATAAATAGAAAGAAAGAAAAGAAAAAAGAAGATGAAAGTATGTTAGTTTTCCTAAATAAAGAGTTAGAAACAGTTATCCAAAACTTTGGGGTTGAGTGTTCAACCTTTAAACAGAGTTGGCATGAAAACTGCTAGTCCCTTGGGCTTTGAGGTAGTTTTTTTTTTGAAAGAGATATAAATTCCATCCCGAGAAACGGACAATTATAGCTATTGACCTGAAAAAACAAGTCAAATCAAACAAATACACGCGCTCCAACCCACAAATTTCTTTGTGGCTGATAAGGTCTTGCCCAAAGCCTCCAGACTGAACGTCTAAAGGACAAACCTATCTTAGACCACAGTCTAAGATAGACCACACAACTACCCCTCCGAAGAGTGGAGTATAAACTCTGCGGACCCAAGGTCCCAGAGACAAACTCTACGGACTAAAAGTCCTAGAGACTGAGACTACTACTACTAATTATTAAACCTAAACACCAAAGCTACATTAAACATAAAGCAACAAAACACAGATCACAAAATTACAAAAAGCCCCTAGACTAAGGTAAAGGCGTGAGTTGGCTAGGGTTTCATCATAACCGCACGCCGCCCCTACTTTCTTCCTTGTTACTGTGCAGCACCAACTGCTGCGCCGACCCTCTCCACTTATGCCCGGCAACCAACGGCCAAAACCAGAGAGAAAGAAGGCCAACAGCCCATGACTCCGCTGCACGTACCACCGCTCTGCTGCGAAACAGAGCAACTTGCCTCTTGCCGTCGAGCCGCCCCGCCGTAGCCTTGCTGCACATTAAACCAACGACGTCAGCCTTGCGCCAAAACAAAACAGAGTAGCTAGCCACTCACCAGTCTAGATCCACCAACCTCGGCGAGACCACCAGTATCAGTGCGCGTCCCTCTGCAAATAGCCACCTCGCAGGGTTGCTCTCGAGACTTTTACAGGTGATCCTCGCTTCGAAGAGGCGCTGTAACAAGGAACCAAGGGCTAAGACACCGAAACCGCAAGAGCCGACTGAGAAACCAGCCAAACCGAGGCCAAAACAAGAACTGGATGAAAAGAAACGGAAATAAACTAAAACACGAAGCTAAAAGGAGGAGGGAGGGAGGGAGGAGCCGAGGCTCCCACCTCCCTCTAGGGCAGTTTTCGGAAAGGTTTCTCTCTAGAGAGAAGGGAGAGCTTCTCTCTCTAGATTTGATAAGAAGCGAACCCCCTCTACATTAAGGAAACATCGGCTTTGAGGTAGTTAGAATCAATAATGATTAATTTTAAGGTTGAAAAATCCTATGATAAATCATGCTTATTAGTGAGGAACACAACGATGTTTAGCCACACACACATATCCGAGTTCTAAGACATTTGCCCATATTCTATGTGAACAATTGTTGAGACTTTCCTTGTGGATTCAACTCTTAGTTTCGAGTAGTCACGAATCAATTTTTTATGAGAATTTAGAATTATGTTTGATTGCTTTTGTTTGAATTTTGAGTTTTATGTAATGTTCATCTCAATTAATTTTCACTATTTTGCTCAAGGATTAGAAAAAAGATAGTTGGGGGGTGTGATTGAGCTGAAATATTGCATATTTTATATATTTAAAACCAATGTATTTTAATTGATTCATGACATTATTATTGGTTTTAGATGGAAAAATAGTTAATAGGTATAAATTTGAGTTGTGATTTAAATTGGTTAATATCATGGTTTATACTTAAAGTTATAACCTCTGATTTAATTGAGTGATATTTCTTCACATGAACAATGTTTTTCTTTGGTATTTTTTTTAACTTTTTAATTTATTTTTGGTTTTCTAGCTTTTTTGGTGTGTTGTTTCTTTTCCTTATTTTTACTCTTCCTTTGATTTTATAGTTTTTGAGTTCCTGTCTTTAGATAAAGTATAGGCAAATTTAGCGCATGACCGGCTTGATTTTGGATAGGAAGCCAAAGGAAAAATACATGCACATGGTTCTGTGAGACCTACTCATTATTTTATGGAAGTAAAAGCACACACAGCAATTGAATTTCAACCATCAAGCACGTGAAAAGGGCAGCGCATTTCAAACATCATGCAGTGGACTTTGCAACAAGAAAAGAAAATGCTAACCTTTTCATATGCTGAGGATGGACTTACGGGGTGTCATGTAGCAGGTTTTGGAGAGATTAGAGGAGTGAATCACGGCGAGAGGCACGAAGGTTTGAAAAAAAAAGTTGGTGAGTGCTGGCTTTGGTGGACGCTGAACGAGAAAGTCATAGGGGAGGCTGAAAAGTCTTAGGAGAGTAGGTTTTGAAAAAAAAAAGCGGGTGCTTTTCGGTGGACTCAGACGGAATGAAAGAAGTTTACGGAAGGATAAAAACTGACTTACTGGAACAAAATGGGGAGGAAGCTTACCAAAAAAGAAAAGAAAGAAAGAATAGAGCTGAGAGGGTGGAGACGTGAGAGAACTAGTGGAGATTTTTTTGGTCTGGGTGAGAGACAAATGAAAGAGGGGTCTGAGTTCCGGTAGGTGAGGATGGACTGAGAGAGAAAGAGAGTTGGAGTTTTTTCGTTGTTTTGTGGGGACTAAGACTGGAACCAGGGGGAGTTTGAGCTCCTTGTTTGACAGAAAAAGAGGAGAGTAAACGACAGCTGGGTGAAGAGGCTGGACTAGTCTAGAAAGAAAGGAAAAGAACTTGGAGAGAATGAGATTGGAGCTACTCTGTCTTTTAGAGTGAAAACAGGGACTTACATAGAAGAGAGGAGCTGGTTTATAGAAATGAAAAATAAAATAGACTAATGTTTAGTGAGCAGTAAACATAGAAAGAGAAAACAGAGAGCTTCGGGCTTGGTTGGATGAAAGGAAGTGAGGTCAAGTAGCAGCTTTACAGACAGATGGTGTGAGACTTGGATGAGGGAGATGGAAAGACTTTGGAAAGAGTAGGGAGTTTCTTGTGGGAGAATACCGAATTTGTCATTTTTCTTGGCTGGATGCTTGATGCTGGACAATAGACACTGTGGGTAGGATGGAAGGAACGCTGGACTTCATTCAGCATGGGAGAGAAGTTTTCATCTGTTGGGGCTTGGACTTGTGAGAGGTCTGGAGCTTTTGTGAAAGCAGCTAGATAGCAGGTGCTCTCTTAGGCTTGCTGGTTTTGAGCTTAGCAAGAGAAGAAAAAAAAACAAGCTAAGGAACAGGAGATGGGAGAGAGTTTTTTTTGGACCGAACGGAGCACTGAGAGACCAAAAAGGCTACGAGGGAGTTTTTATTTCTTTTCTTCTGTGGAACGCTGGATCGAACGAACATGGAGTATTTTTTGTTTGGGGCTCTCATCTTCTCTTTACTTTCGTTCTATTTTTTGGTTATTTTTCTAATGTTTTCTTGTATTTTATTTTAGTATTATCAGTGAGAATATTTATTTAATTTCTATAGCACTTGTGATGAACATGGTTGGCTAAATTCTCGTACTAAGGTTAGAGCTGAAGTCTAATGGTTTAGATATTGTTTTTGGATCAACATTGGAATTTATTTTGTGAGTTTGATTGAATGGTTTTATTATTGGATATTTTGATTATCTATATATTTATCTTGATTTATTGTGATTTCTGAATACAGTGAATGCTTGAAAAAAATCCCTGTGATATTCAAATGAGTTTGTAAAGGTTGTAATCATCAATCGTTTATGCTTAATCATTAGTCACTATTTTTCTCGACCTTAAGTGATAAATCTTCCAATTGAACAGAATCTCTATTCTAGTTTAATTGAAGTAAATCAATCGGAAACAATATTTTAAATTATTAGATGAATCCTCGAAACCTTAGTCATTCTCCATATCAATTTATTTTGTCATTTTAATTTTATTCTATTACTTTTAAATCGTCATCTTAGTAATTTTCTCTTCTATTCGATTGCACGTTTCTTTTAGTAATTTCTTTTTATTGTTTGAGTTTATTTTTGTTATCACATAAGTCAATTCTTGTGAATTCGACCATGTTAGGTACTACAACACCTGTATACTTGCAAATAAAACTGCACTAAATTTCTGGTTCATTAGTTTAAGTCAAAGTTTAGACGCAACATCTGGCACAACTAACCAGATCGCAAAGATTTATTAGTGAAAAATATATTTGAATCTCAAAAGGTTGTTGGAAAAATACTTACAGTTCTATAATATAATACGTAACAGTGCAAAATGGACAAGGGTCGTGGGTCTCAAAAACCCAACTTTTAAATGGGGACAAACGAAGACTTGAGATGGCTAGGGAATGGCTTAAGGGTGTTGGTGAAGCTAAAGCTAGTGGTGGTTGGCCGATGATGGAACGATGGTGGCGCTAAGACGAAAGTTGGCGGCGGTTTGGCGGGTGAGTGTAGGGGCTAACGTTGGCGTTGGAAGGGCTGAGAATGGAGGGGGAAGGTCACCGGTTGGTGGGGAAGAGAATGGGAGGGGTGGTGTGGCTCATAGACGGCGCACAGAGGCGCTGGGTGGAGGAGAAACAAACGGATAGGGAGAGGGAGAGAGAGTGGTTCGTGCGTGGTGAAGAAAAATAGGAGAAAGAAGAAAAAAGAAAGTAGGAAAAAGAGAAAAAGAGAAAATAAAAAGAGGAGAAAAAGAAAAATGAAAGAAAAGAAATGAGATCCAGTCCTCACAACTTGGGTAACAAAATTGATCCAACAAAAAGAATTTCAAAATAATAAGTTGAATAAAATAATTTAAACGTAGTCACTATCTAAAATAAAATAATAAATAAAATCCAACAACGCAATAATTTAAAGTCAACAATAAACTAATTTAAATTAAAGAGCAATTTAAATACAAAACAATAATTAATAATAAGAAAGCACATCAAAATAAATTTCACAACTTGAAAATCATAAAATAAATCCAATGAAAATCCAATAAATTTAAAATAAGAGAACTAATTTGTAAATCAATTAAAATACTCATTCAATAAAAATACACTAAAATATGGGGTATTTGTAACAACCCGTTTCTCCTTTCTTTTATAATTATGAGCCACATTCTGCATGCCAAACCTCGATGGCGTGTTTTTAAAGATACCAAGCAAATTTTAAAGCAAGTCTGGTATTTTAAAGCTTATGAATATTTTAAATATTCTGAAAATATTTATATGTGATATTTCTAGTATTATCGAACTAAGCTTGTTTTTAAATAACACATCTATAATATTTTTGAAGAGCTCCAAAAATATTATAATTGTGAAAAATTATTTAATTTAAATGATTTTAGTCATTTAAAAATATTACGAGATTTAAAATATGTTGAAAACTCTAAATTAATTCAAAATAGTTTTATTCTCTTCAAGTGATTAACAAGACTTCATCATTTTAATCAATGATGAAGGAATATTATTTTATGAACTTTAGTTTATAAAATAATATTCTATCTTAATTCTTTTGAGTGTTTTAAATTAAATAAATGTTTCCGCATTTTCAAATCAATATTTAAGCCCACCGTTAGATTGTTTTGAGGATCCCAAGACGAAGGGCCTGGATTAAATACTCAAGCCCCTAGCTTTTTTTCCACTTTTTCCTTTACTCTCTCTCTCGTCTCCCTTTTCTCACGCTAGAAATACGACCCCTCTCTTCTCTGCCTCCACCGTACCACCTTATTCTCTCTAGCCAAGGTACTATCGACTGCACAACCTCACCTCCACCACTGGCAGCTCCCCCTCAGGCTAGTCCAACCTCACCGGTGGTGAGTCCCACAGAAGCCTCCCTCTCCTCCTTCGATATCTTAACCGAATGGGTTTCAAAACCCATTCTCCTCCTTTGCGCCGTTGTGTGCGGCCAGTTGGGCCACTGAACACCTCCATCAGCACCACAAGCTCATGGACTTCACCTCCATGCTCTTCCTTTCCCCCCAACTCTCTCCCTTTCCATTGCACCATCTCACACACACATGAAGCCAATGCACGGGTTCTTCCACTTGCACCATCGTGCATCGTTGCCTAGGCCACCGCACCACCACCACTAAGCTTCCCCTTCCTTGGCGACCTCCCTCTAGCCTCCCCATGCCACACCGTAGCCCTTAGCTCCCACACACACCCTCACTTTCCAAAGCACAGGTTGTACTATCCATGGCCAGATCCGCCATCGTAAGCCATCGTGCTGCCTCCACCTCGCCACCACAGCTCCACCACACCTCCTTCAAGCTCCTTCATACCCAACCAAGCTCCCTTAGCTCTCCCTCTCCATTTCTCAGCTAGGCCATGCATGGCCTGTACCACCACCAATGCCACCGTGCCTTCACCGTGTGCCACCTTGGCACCACCATGAGGTACCACTCTAGGACCACGACCAAACCTTTCCCCACTCAAAGCCACACCTGTAGCAGTCTTTAGCAGCCCAAACAGCCACTGTACACAATTTAGCCGCTACGTACGACTCTTCCAATGCCTTTAACCGTGACGGGCACGAGCAACGCATGGGTTACCCCATTGAGGGTATAACCCTCTATCCCTTGTTAATTATATTAAATGTTGGTTGGTTGGATTATAGACTGTATTGTTAGTACTGTGGAGTTCGCTGTGAAGTGTGATTGTGTAGTGAAATGTTGGGCATAGTTGTGTTGTTGTGATGTGACGTAGTGTTGTGAAGGGTGTACACATGGCGTGGGCTCCATCTCGTGTAGCAATGTACCATGTGATGTGCGTCATGGTAATACATGATGTACCGAAGGGAGTACACCTGGTGCGTACTCCATGTTGTGTAGCAATGCACTGTATAGCGTATTGCAAAGAAAAAGGATGGTTGCGTAGTAGAGGAGCATAGAGCCTGTGTGTAGCATTGAAAATTGTGTAATGGTGTCTCGAAATAGCTGTAATGTGGCCTATAGTCTGAGGTGATAAGTGTCGCCTTGTAGTTGACTTATGGCTTAGAGTATCTGTGAAGTGATGAGATAGTGTAAGAGTCGCGCAGCAGAAGCATGATGATTGTCGTGATGTAACTCGGGATTTGTCTTGAGCTACATGACTAGATGGAGATGTAGTGGTGAATGGAGTCCTGTCATGTCAAGTATTGGGATGAACTTGTAAAGGGGCCGGGAAGTAGGAAGGTCCTGCTTGGACTGTAAGTTTATCTTAATGTGATAAATGGTAAGATACATGTGCATTTGGTGAGACACGTGTACCAGATAGATGTACCATATATAATGGGTAATCTGTCATAAGCATGGTTGCACGATATTTAAGCCTCAAAGCTGGCTTAAAGTCATGTGGCATGTATGGATGGGAATGAGGATTGAATATAGGAAAGGAAGCATGAAGTTAGTAATGGGTACGTTGTCTAGGATTGGGATGCGTGACTTAGTTAGTCCAAGTCATGCATCAGAATGGGGTTAATAGAAGAGTAAGACAAAGGTTTTAGTGTCTTAACCCTAAGGTGAATCATGGAGGTTCACTTTAAAGGATAAGATCTCGAAGTAGAATGTTGGATTTGGAAAAGGTGACCCAAGTGGGTCCTAGAGAGAGGAAACGCGATGAGGAAGATATAGAAGATGGAGGTAGTGATGATAAATGGACCCCGAAGGTTTTAGCATAGTAAATGAGTGTTCCAAGTGAAGTGTAGTTCTATTTCTAGTTTAGTTGCTTATGTACTAGATTGAGAATAACGTTAAGGTTATGTATATGCATGTAGGTTGCCATCTGACATACACATCACTGGACTGTATGGAATGAGTATGGCATGGAGTCCAGGTAAGTTTTATGTCATACTCTTCTAGAGTTTTCTAAATAAATGATAATGAAAATGAAATGCTTTACAAAATGACACAAAACACGTTTTATGAAAGAACACTAAGTATAAGCTTTCAAGGATAAGTATGTAACGACTCTCCTTGACAGCCCCCTTTTACGCACCCAAAGTGATGAGTGCGTGAAAGTGCACTCTAAATACCCTATTATTGGATTAAAATGCTAAAATGTGAATAGAAATAATAGAAATTAATGTGTATTCTTGAATTGAGTTTCTATTTACTTTGGGACATTTGTAAGCAGATTTTTATGTTTAATTTCAGAGTTTAAAAAAGAGCAAGTCAAAGCCTAGTCAAATTCAAAAGAGAACTTTCATGGGGTTTAAGAGCAATTTTGGATCAAGAAAAAACAAGAAAAAAATCACAAAAGGAAATCATAAGAAGTCCAAGTCTGAAATTCGCTAGGAGACAATCTAGACAAATTTTAGTATTTTAATCATAATGTTTTACTCACATATCGGATGGATGTGATTCTTGATGCATTAGAAAGTTATCTTAAATAGCTATAAATTTGTCTCTAATAAGGATTTCCAAAGTTGAACTTCTAAAGTATGTATGTGGCTTCCAAGATTAGTCCAAAAATTTAGCCAATTTTTTTATGCAGGAGATACGAAGACATTAGGCTTTCTTTCCTACCCTATATAAGTATATCATTAACACAAAATAGAAGAGGAGGAGAGGCACAACAGTTAGATTTGAAGAGAGAAGGAAATCACTTCCATGCCCGCCATTTGCTTTATCTTTATCTTTATCTGGAGATTTTTGTTGTCTATTATATTTACGGGTAACTAAATTCTCAAGTAGAGTTAGGGATGAAATTGCACAATATATGGTATTTCTAATTTATTTCTAATTTATGTATTTGATTTTCAATTACTACAACTCTTTTGTTTTATCATTCTCAATTCATTGTTGACTTTTTTTCTCCAAATAGTCATAGACTTCATTCTGTTTATGGATTCAGTCATGCTTTTTCTATTGAATGGATTAGTTCTTTGATTATGTTGGGATCAATTATTTATCTATATTGATTTAGTTCTTTGCTACAATATCACTCCCTAAATATATTGTCATCGTTGGATTTTCTCAATAGGGATAATAATTTATGTATTTTGAAGTGGTGAATAATTTTTCAAATGGTTACATTTGGTTTAATTTTGGTCTATAAATCTATACTTTTCGATTAGAAATTTTAGGAATTGATTTCCCAATTGAGTTATCTAATGAATTAAGAATAATTAAAATACCGAATTTATGCAAGGGATTCCCGACACTCTACTGTTCGTCAAATTTGAGTACTTCTTTCGTTAGTAACTTTGCTTCACTTTAATTTACATTTAAAATTAATTTTTATTCTTCATTAATTATTTAATTTTTTTCTTTAATTTCTTTATTCTTTTAATTTGTCACCCTATGGAATTGATACCCCAAAGCTGTGCTACGACTACTACGTTATTCTTTGGGTGTAATCACCAAGTATGTAAGCGTATGCATGTGAATAGATATTATATGTGATAAGTATTGTATGTATTTTCACACAATGAAATACAAGGCTTAGGGCTCATGCTTTAAGCGATGCTTTAAAGGATGTGAAGAAAGAGTTTTAAATATCCCCATGAACTGATACTTTAAAAGATGCCACAAATTGATGTTTTAAATGATGCCATGAAAGATGATGTTTAAGCTTCATGCTTTTAAATGACTTTTATGAATGAACGGACTGAAAGGACTGTAAAGAATGAAAGAATTGAAAGGACTGAACTGAAATAAAGGATTGAATGTTTACTTTATGAAAATACGTAACGGTCACATGAATGAACGAATAAAGGTACCAAAGGACTGGACTTGGCAGATTGCAATGCTAGGTAAGTAGTACTAGTAGTGCACCCAATGTTGCACCCTAACGGAATGGATTCTTGACTCGTGGCCACGGGCGGAATCAAGATCCAAAAGACCGCTACCCTCACACATAGGGCATAACAGTGTACAACGGCCAACGAATGAAAAGGAAGAATGTATGCATGTTAAGAAAGAGTGCAAGTATGGTCAGACTCTTTAAGAAATGAAGGCAGCGAGGCGTGAGGAATAGTTTTATCAAAGCAAACCCCACCTTGAAACGTTTTAAAATGAAATAAATGTCTATGTATAATATGTATGGAGTGATGAATGTATGATTGAAAACCTATGTTGTTATATTTTAACTGTATGAAGTAATGCTTACGAGTCATTGATTCATCTTAATTTTTATGTGTACCTTCCTAGGGACAAGATGAGCATGACGTGTCAGGACAGACACGACCTAAGTGGAAGAGCACCACAGCCTAGGTAGAATGTTTTGTACGAGAGACTTTAATTTAAAATTTTAATATTTTTCATTGTAATCTTTTAAATTAAGAAACATGTTTTATTTATAAACATTGAGTCTTTTGTATCTTGGCATGGATGGAAAAGAAATTTGAAAACAAACAGTAATTCCCGTCTATTTTCTTAAAATCATTTTCTAAAGGACCCACCACAAGGACAGGCTGTAACAGCCCGCTAGAAATTCAATGGTAGAATTTCTATAGACTTGAAGAACGTCATGAAAACTCCGTAAGTTTTCACGAATCGGCTAATCGCAAAGGTTTTAGCCTGTCAATATAGTCAGTGTTATCACTCGCTATGGTGCCAGAAATGTGATTTTAATTGTTTGAGATAGTTAGAAGTGTCAGATTATGTTATAGTTTACGCCACTAGACTCAATAGAATATTTAGGATTTTATGGCACAATAACCCATTTTCATAATTTTGGACGAAATGACTGTTCGAAACAGTGAATTTATTTTTAGGGGCACTTTGGGGTTGAGTTTTGATAAACGGTTTTCACTGTAGGTTAATATGAATATTTAGGATTTTTCAGTACTAGGTTTATTATGCATTTTTTCGAGTGAATAGTAACCTCGATAAGCGTACTAAATGCAGTGTTTTCAAAATCACAGTGTGGAATGTCCAAATTAGGTTAGAGAAGTTTTATTTGGACACTTGGTAAGATCTTAGCCATACATAGTGAATATTATTAGACACTTGGCAAGATCTTAGCCATACATAGTGAATAGTATTAGACACTTGGCATAAAGAGGAGCCATTAGATGGATTTATGAAGGAAATCAAGGTGTAAGATCATGTCACCTAAGCAAAACCTTTTTCATCTGATCAAGCAAATTGAGTCAGATCAAAGAGGGTTTCAACCCTAGTGAAACTCTAAATGGTTAGAATCCAATTGAAATCCCAAAAACTTGGTTGAAACCGAAACCCTAAACGGTTTCCCCAAACCTTAAAGTTGGCCTTTAAACCCTTTTTAATCCAATTTATAGTATTGTGTTTAATAAATTAATTAAATCACTTCCACCTGCTATTAATTCATCAAATTCTTGTTATGATATCATTATCCAACCTTTTAAACCTTGGAAATTTGTTTGGTCCAAGAAAAATTGGATTTGGGCTTGATAGCATCTCAAACCCTAACCAAACCCTATTTAAACCCCAAATTGAAGCCCAATTGGTTGAGGCCCACCAAGGCCCACGAATTTGGCCACCTTGGCAAGGCTTCTTAGAGAAGTTTCCTCCCTCACATGGCAGACCATCCACTACCCTTGGCTGCACCCAACAGTGCCTTGATGAGATGGAGAAACCCATCCCATCAACCTCCAAACCTCACAGCTTCTACAGGCAGTCCTGTGCCCCCCACTATTCTCCACTTTATGTCACATAGCCACCTCCAATAAAGGGTCATTCAGGTCCATATCTTCCCCCTACAGAAGTCTTGAGTCATGCAAGACACACTTACTTCCCTTTTATCACTTCTTCTCTCCATTCTTAGAGAGAAACCCAAAAGAGCTCTCTCGGGAAGATTTCTAGGTCTTTTTGCGTGGAGCTTTCAGTCATTTTTAAGTATTTTCACATGATGAGTCCTTCATAAAAGTTGTTCCCCTTTTAGTATAGTTTCCGTTGATATATTATTCGTATCATTCCATGGTCATTTCGTTGGTCAAAAGTATTTTTAACCATGGAAATGTCATTCTAGGCGTGAAACTGGAGAGTATGTTATGTTTTGGAGTTTTTGACGAAGCTAATGGACATATCTTGGTCCAAAATTTTTATGGAGTGTTTTTAGCATGTGTTTAACAGTGTTCATTGAGGTTTTGTTGCATGACTAAAACTTTTGATGATAGATTTGCTTAGATCTAGAAACTTGAAAACTGGAAGTGGCAAAACAGTTTTTATTTGGAGAAAGTTTGAATATTTCGAGATTTGATCTTACTCTAAAGGCTTTGATATTTTTATATGATGATCCTAAGTCTCTTATTTTCATGTTAGGATGTTATTTTGAAGATATTTAGTATTAGTTTCAAAGATATGATTTTTCTATGCAAGAGGATTTCGGTTAGGCTTAAGATTTGATGTTTTTGGACTAGATCCATGTTTTATTGATTTTTTTAGCCATGTGATTTTAATTGTGATGGTTGGATATTCTTTAGGACACATATTGAAGATCTCACCTTCTAAATCCATTGATCAAGAGATTTATCAAAGCTAGTTGAAGAAAAAGTTTTTGTTTTTGAACTAAGTGTAAAACCAAAAACTCCAACCAAAAACTCCAAGTGTTATTTTGTGATTTTGGTGACTTTAGTTTGATGATTTAAAGCATGGTTGATCTTATAATTATGTTATGAATATGTTAGAATTCTTGGAGATTTGATTTTTGGAATTCTTGGAGATGTTTTGATTTAGGGTCAAAGCTTCTGATAAAGTGTTTGGATCTTTTTACAAAAACTTTGGTATTGATTATTAGCTTTTTCTAAATGGATGTTTTAAGTATGGTTGTAAACTTAGAATAGGAAGATCTTTGTTGCAAAATTTTAGTTTAAGCATGAATTTTGAAGTTGGAAGGATTTACAACAACAATCAAGAGAAATGGCCCATGGATGTTTCGGCCATAGTGTGTTTTCCATAGTTATGATTTTTTTATAGTTTTCTAAGTTGATATTTGAGTTTAGGACAAAATTTTCATGAGCAATGTAAATTTTGAAAATTTTTAGAGTTAAGATGTGAAATCCTCGAGTTAGGGATAAAATGGTCATTTTCCCACATGTAGAGGGTAAAATGGTAATTTTACCCTAAGTTAGCTTGTTTTCATGTTTCTAATTGTTAGTAAGTAAATGTATAACTTTTAGAATGCCTTCTTACAGTTCCTCGTGTTTCGCGCTTTATTCTCATAAAATGCAACGATCGAGGTAAGTTAGCTTCTAACTTACTATCAGTTTACTATGTATGTGTGATGGGTAAGGGAACTATAATTTATGTATGTATGTTATCATATATGTCATGCCATGCCACGTCATTATATGTTTATCTGTTATGCGTGATTTATTCTATCACGAATATTTATCTGTTACACAATCTATCATGTCACGTATTGCTATATGTTATAAGTATGCCATATGTTACATGTATGTCATATCATGTAATATTCACCATTGCAAGTATGTCATATTAAGTAAAGAAGTCAGATCAAGTTTATGTTAAGTCAATTTTTAGATCACAATCATGCTAAGTTATTCATGTCAATCACGACCCTAAGTGCTAGGATGGGATAATATTCTAGTGAAACTCCTTTGTTCACGCTGGAGTGTCTAAATAGGTGTGAAATTTCCTAGATTGATGAAATATAGTCAACAGGTTGCAAATGGGGCTTAATTAGCTGGTCACCGGAGCTCGCCAGGCACTAACGCCGATGGTGCCATATTTTATTTTACGTGTATTCATGGGGCCACAACAACTGTGGAGCATGAAGTATGGAGCCACAACAACTGTAGAGCAAACACTACTTGAGACACAGCAATTGTGACACATAGAATACATGGGGCCACAACAACTGTGGAGTACGTATTAACGCACTCACAGCTGGTGTAGATACCTGTGTTGTGATGCGGTAATCGGCAGGGACACATGGCTCAAGGGGACTCGTGTAGCACCCATATGGTCACTCTATTAATTAAGTCAATTGAACAAGATCCAAGTTTATGTCAAGAAGTTAAGAATAAGCAATCATGGAGACCCCATGAGATAACAATAAGTTTCAGATCAAGTTCATGTTATGTTATATTATGTTATGTTCATGTTCACGTTAAGTTTCAAGTTCATGTTCATATCATGTTATGTTTACGTTTATGTTATGCTCAAGCTCACGTTCATGTTATGTTATGCTCATGTTCTTGTTATGTTTCAAGTTCACGTTCATGTTATGTTATGTTCATGTTTACATTATGCCTCAAGTTCACGTTTATGTCATGTTATGCTCAAGTTTATATTAAATTCAAGTTCATATTTATGTTATGTATGTTCACATTCATGCTATGATTCAAGTCCATGTTATGTTTCAAGTTCAAGTTCATGTTATGTTGCTAGCCCATGTTATATTATAAGTTCAAGTTCATGTCATGTCAAGTCAAGTTCAGTTTAGGTTAGGTCAGTTATGCCATGCTTACTTACGACTTTAATTATGCATTCATGCTTTTACTGCTATGCATGCATCATTAACCTATGTGAGAGTTTCTTGTTAATTTACTGAGATTTGTAATCAAATCTCATCGTGGTAGTCTCAACTACCATTCTTCCCGAATGATAGGCGATATGTCAGGATCATAGCAGGGAGTGGGCTTTGGTAGACTGAAGGAGGTTGACTAGACGCTGCAGACACGATGTGGAGCTTACAGCTTCCATAGTTAGTTTTTGGATAGTATTCTAGCCTCGATAGTCGAGTTACAAGAGTTACTCGATGAACTTCCTCAATAGTGTATTTTGGTAATGTAAATATGGAGTCTGGTCTCCCATGTTTTTGAGGTTATAGTCTTCTAAGACTCGTACTGAAATCATAGATGTTTATTTTGTTAAGTATGCTTGGTTATGATTTAACTATTTGAGATATTATAAGTTTGGTGCATAGTATTGCTCAAGAAAAAAAAATTATCCGCTGCGAATATTGCATAATGCTAGATGCATGTTAGGAATATGGCATCTTATATGTCTTAAACGGAGGCAGGTAACCATGTGTTGCATGTCTCGATGCTTCAGATGTCTGTTTGATCCCAAGCGGAAATCTGGTGGCGTCACACAGGCATTACAGTATCACATGACCTATTATCTACTCTCTTCGTACCAAACTTGACCTACTTTGGTAGAGTTTGCGGGGGTGTATAGAAAATACTTAAGTAGACCCAACGGCTACAAATCCCATTATGGCAGTTGAGCCCATTACTCCAACTAAGACCCAACAGCTAAAACATCAAATATGGAAACTGAATACACTGATCCTCAAAGGAGCACCAATGGCTACAAGACTATATGGAAAAATATCTTAATTGCATCCCGTATTCCACTCATTTTGTAACGTTACAATATATCTTGTATTCTCAACAGACACCTTTGTACATACTCTATATATTTGAAGACTCTCATGTATTCTCTAACGATGAGTGAAGCATTTTTACAAACAATTGGTTCTCAATAGTTTTTAGTTATACAATTGTTAAAAAATAATCATAGCTTTCATCCTCGAATCGGAAACTACAAGTGGTGTCCATGGGTTTTAGTTATAAGGTTGTAGTCTTGTTCCAGCTATCATCTCCATACGTGCATGTAAGCATTGTGTGGTGTGTGGTGTCTATAACAAAGTTATAGACGTCGATCGTTTTGAATGCAAGTTGGTGAAAACTGGCTTGATGCTTTGTTTGGTAGCATAGCAACTTTGTAGATGCATGGTTCTCACAAAATGAAGAAAGGAATATTAAATGTACAATGATGCAGCTAAAGGACGAAAGCTATACACATAGTTGAGGAGGTCCACTCATCTATTTTTTGAATGAACTCTTTATTATCTTGACCAAGTATATATACTTCACAAAATTATGTATAGAAAAAAACCTAAAAGGATTCGTAGAGGTTATTTTTAAACATGTTTCCAAAAGTGATCTTCTTAAAACAAATTCAATTCTAAATACATGATACACGACTCCATCGAGCAGTTTTACGGCAATTTTCTTTTCTTTTATTTTCTTTTTTAAAAAAAAAACAAGCTTTAGAAGTAAAAAAAACATATATAATGTTGTTTTTATCAAGAATTCATAATATAGCATACTCATGGCCATTATACACGACTTCATCTTATGATGCCCTCAACTCTCACGTACGGACACATGAAAATCAAGGCGTCGGGATGATGACAAACCCGATCACACACCCCAACGGCAAGTGCTAAGTGTGTACACATGCAAAACATGTAAGAAAAAATACGGATCGGATACGTAAAAATTAATCAACTAAGTACCAGAATTTGTTAAATATAGAATTCCAAAATAAAATTCCTTTAAAATTTATACAGTTATCCAATATAATATAAGATAGACCAAATACAATAACCAAAAGCGGGAAATAAATCCCAACCCACGAGGTGATCCTTGATCACTCCTCCAGTAGAATTGCCTTAGGCTCTGCAACCTTACTGCGTCAAAATCGACGGCACCAAGAAACGGTACCACAGGTAAGTAATAATACAAACAACCCACAAGATAAAAATACATTTATGCAACAACAATATGCATGCACATGATGACAGATGCATGAGATTCGAAAATCATCCTTTCCAAAAAATAAATAATTTTCCACGCATGCCAAAAGCCCATTTGGCCCAAAAATCCAATCTATTAAAACATCCCCCATTTTCCCAGTAAATAGCCCAATGTAAGTTCCACCATTTTCCTAGAAAATAGCCCAACTTAAATTCCACCATTTTCCCAAAAAATGGTCCTTATATTCTTTAACCAAATCTCGCAATTTTTCTAGAAAATGGCCCATAATCTAATTTACTGTATGCGTCATGATCTTCCCTAGGGATCATCTACACACCCTGGCTCCCTTCACCACACCATGGATAATGATCATGCATGTGATTTCGTAACGAGTTATGCCCAGTTCTGCGCCCAGCACATTTGTAGCCAAGCATCCTCTAGCCCCCGCCTGTAGAGGGACTATAGAGTCGACATGAGAGCATTACCATCCCGTCAGATCCCGTTATTGCCCAGCGACAACCCAGGGGATGTCACTTAGTATATTCCGCTCTTGAGTGACTAAATGAGCTCCATCGAGATAATAGCTCATCTTGGCTTGGGGTTATGATATACATGCACCCAAAACCATTTAACACATTAAAACCCAGTTTCCATTTCCACCACATGAACATGCATGCAATTATGTGAAAACTAATTTCATTTTACAAACATGAACATGCGTGCACTATGCAATGTATGACATGAAACAAATATCCAACAATCAACAAATCCCAACATCAACCAATCGCACAAACAACTCTGTTCTCCATTCCAACCAACCTCCGACTCCTCTGACTCAGTCCGGCACAACCAACCAATTTCACAGAATATTTGTTAGTGCAAAATATATTTAAATCTCAAAGGTTATTTGAAAAATATTTACAATGCTTTAAAGGTAAATCTAGAAGATCAAAGGTCACGCCAAAAGTGGCGGAGTAGTGGCGGACAGTGCTTTCCAAGCAATGGTCGTGGGTCTAAAAAATCCAACTTTTGAATGGGGACCAATGAAGACTTGGGATGGTTAGGGAATGGCTTAGAGGTGTTGGTGAAGCTATTGGTGGTGGTCTTTGACCATGGGTGGTAGCGTGGGCGGCCATTGGAGGCCAAAAGAGGCAAATCAAAGATGGAGTTCAAGGAACTTTAATGATGGCGGATGGGGACTGAGGAATGGTGGTTTGGGTTGCTAGGAGGTCGGTGTTGAAGTAGTGAATAGGTAGCGGCCCAAGGTGGTGCGACAATGGCGTTGGAGCACAAAAGCAATGCAGCTTGGGGGGTTTCGTGGGAGCAAACGACTGGAAGTTAAGGGCTGGGCTTGGTGGAGGATGATGGCCGGCGGAAGGGGAAGCTATGGTGGTGGAGTGGTGGCATTGGGCTGCGCCATGGCGGCCCATGGAGGAGAGGGAGAGAAACCCATGGTTTCGGGTTGGGCTATCGTGGAAGGAGAGGCTGTAGGGGGTGGAGGTTGGTGTAGGGGAGGTCGTTGGAGTGAGCTGCGCTAGTGGGTGGTGGCATTCGGTTGGGTCACGGTGGCACCATTGGTTGAAGTGGATCAGGTAGGGGGAGGGGGAGCCCGTTGGGTGCTGGGGAGGGAAAAGGGAGAGGGGAAAAGAAATAGGGGGAAAAAGAAAGAAAACGCAAGGGAAAAAGGTGAGATCTAGTCTTTCAACTCGGGTCTCGAAATTGATCCAACGAACATGATTTATAACCATAACTCAAATTAAAACACAGTAACTAAATAAAATAAAATAATAAATCCTACAATAAAGTAATTTAAATTAAAGAGAAATTTAAATAATAAATAGTAATTAATCTTAAGAAAGCATATTAAAATAAATTTCACAACTTAAAAAAATCACAAAATAATACCACAAAAATCACAGTTAATTTAAAATAAGAGAACCACTAATTATAATAATTTAAATAATCCTTCAATGAAAATATACGTAAATACGAGGTATCACACATCTTATGCACTTAACATAACCTCTCCTAGTAGGTACCATTCGGACATGTATGCATTGTCTATGTCATACTATAAAATATCATAACATTAAAACATAAACCTTTCATATACTTGCTGCAAGACAAGACATGCCTTGGGAAGACTTTAGCCTAAGTTGTTCCGTCACTCTAAATTCTATTTTCATTGAAAAGTTTTCTTACTTTGTAAAAATTCTCTATTTTATTTTGAAAATTTTATAGAATCTTTCATAACTTGGCTCTAATACCACCCTGTAACGACCATCCTTGTGGTAAGACTTTTAGAAAAATGATTTTTTTTTTAAAATAAGACGAGAATTACTGATCATTTTAAAAAAAATTTCTTTCCTTCCCAAGATATGAAAGGTTCTAAGTTTAAAATAAAAACCTACTTTACAAGTTAAAAGAGAGTTGCAGAAGAAACCATAAAATTAAATAAAAAAATCTTTTTACAAAAATACCTTTGCCTACATTACACAAAACTTGCTTAGACTTCAGTCACTCTTCCCTTAGGGCTATGTCCATCCTGATGCTTCTTCTTGACTTTGTCCCTGAGTTGAATACTCAATAAGCATTACAAGAATATTTATAATTAAAACAATATTTTTTATTGATTTTTTCTTTCTTTATTTTACACATGTCCAACTGTCTTATTTTTAAAACCAAATAAAAATCACGTGAAACAAGAATGATGCTTGGATTTTGAATCAACACACTGAGTTTATTAAAAACTAGACCAATCAACACACCCAGGATGTGGCGCCCCCAAAATCCCCACGTACGTAAAACGGGGAATTCGAGGCGCCCGGATGGTGACATCACGGGTCACCACCCTATCGAAGAGTGCCAAGTGTGTGCAAGCGACAAATGTGCACAAGAAGATACGCAGCGGATAGCAAAGTCAAATACTAAGTACCAGAATTTTTTTCTTAAATAAAATACAAACGGTTCAAAGGACATAATAAAATATTACATGATATAAATATTGTTTTAAAACTAAGTACAAAGCATAACTTCAAATCAGAACTCCGGCGGAGCCGTATCCTCGGGCTCAGCCTCCTCCTCCTCCTCGAACGCTGCATCAAAATCTACGGTACCAAAAAAATGGTGCCGCAGGTAAGTAAAACCCAAACACCACTAGATAAAAGCATATTAAACTCAAACAACAAGTATGAATGAATGTCAATGCTCCAAAACTCATAAATCATATTTTCCACGCACGCCAAAAACCCAACTGGCTTAAAAACATAACCTTTAAAACCAAGCCTCGCCATTATCCCAGATAATGGCCCAAACCACCATTTTCCCCGAAAATGGATCACAAGACCATCGCCATTTTCCCAGAAAATGGCCCATATCCGAAAACCATGAAAACCAACCAATTATGCATGCACCATGATCTCCCCTAGGGATCATCCGCACACTCTGGCTCTGTGCCACACCGCAGGTAACGTCTACGCGTGTGACACCTACACGAGCGATGCCCAGACTCGCGCCTCCAACTCGCGCGTACCTGGCTAGGCCATCCTCTAGTCCCCGCCACTAAAAGGACCACGGAGTCGACACGACAGCGTTACCGTATCGTGCGATCCGGTCGTCGCCCGGCGACAACCCAGGGGATGTCACTCAGTATTATCCACTCCCGAGTGACCAGAGGAGCTCCACCGAGATAATAACCCATCCCGGCTTGGGCTCGTGATACGCACACTCCCAAAAATCATTTACGCCAATAAAACATGATTTTTCCAATAAAATAAAATACAAGTGCATGCATCATGTAAATGCCAATTTCAATGCTCGACAAATAAATTCAACCATAGCACAACAAATCAAGCAACTCCGTCCTCCATCCATCCGACCCCCGAACTCCTCGGACTCAGTCCGGAATCAGCGAACCAACCAAATAATTTATTGAAAGAGTAAAATACATTTAAATCTAAAAGTAGCGTTTGGAAAATACTTACAGCGCTATATAGGATTTTTAGAAGGTTCGGCGCGAAGCGAACGGCGATGCGAAAGCAACGTAACAGTGCAAATGCACTGTTCCCGTGGGTCGCAAAATACCCACTTTTGACCGGGGACAAACCAAGACACCAAATTGATAGGGAATGGTCTAGAGATGTTTATGAAGCTAGTGGAAGTGAGTTTTGGCCGTGGGTGGCGGCGAAAACGCCGGTAGGGGCGGAAAAAGGGCAAATCGGAGTTGAGCTCGTGGGAGCCGCTCCGGTGACCGTTTGAGGCCGGGGATGGGTGGGTTAGGTCGGCAAGGAGTAGGGGAAGAAGTGGTGAAGAGGTGGTGGCCGGAGGTGGAGCGACGGCGGCGGATCGGGCCTCAAGCCGTGCGGCTTGTTGGGATTTTTCCGGCCAAACGGCCGGCCGGTTGGGGCTGGGAGTCGGAGGGGATGATCACCGGCCGGAGGGGAGTCGACCGGCAGGGGTGGCGTCGGGCACGACGCCGGCGAACGGCGGGCCTGGGCGGGAAGGCTTTCCGGCGTGGGTGAGGAGAGAGAGAGAAAGAGAGGGACGCGGGGAGAGAGAGAGAGAGCCGAACGGGAGAGGGAAAAAAAGGAAAAAGAAAAAAGAAAAAAGGAAAAAAGAAAAAGAAGAGGAAAAGAAAAGATGAAGGAAATTAATGAGGTCCAGTCCTCACGTCGGAAGTCCAAAAACTGATCAGCCGAAAACGGTAAAAACATAAAACGATTAAAATAAATTAACACTACATCAAATAAATAAATAAACACCAATAAAATATTTTAAACACATCAATAAGCTAAAATAAAATAAATAACTAGTAAAAACCAATTATTTAAATTTTTAAAACCAAAAACAAGCCAAAATAAATTAAATCACAATTTAAATCCAACAGCCAATAAAATCCATTTAAAACTCGATAATTTAAAATAAAAGCACTATAAAATATTTAATTAAATTAAAATATCCCTTCAGTGAAAATACACAAAAAAGCGGGTCATCACACAGGATCCATTTATTAGGCCAAATGTTAACCAAATTCCCATCACCTATCCTCCATCTACAACCCTCCACCACCCATTTTTTAGCTTCCCAAATACCTCTCCATGTATAGGAAGGAAATTTGCCCAAACCAGCCTATATAAAAGTTGCACCCAAGAAGTACTTAGCTTTGAACAACCTAAGCTGTAGAGTATTTTCCTCTTGAAATAATCTCCATCCTTATTTAGCTAACATTGCCAAATTGAAAACTCTCAAATTTTTAAACACGTTTTGTTCTAACTCAACCAATGAATTTTCCTCTCATTCTTCATTTGCCCCCACCAAAACCAAGCCATCATACCTTCCAATTCACACACAAACTTGAAGGAAGAAGGAAACAACTCATAGTGTAAGAGGGTATAGAAAGAGCCACCGCCTTTAACAACACTTTCTTACCACCCTGTGAGAGTAACTTCTTTTTCCAAGTTTGTAATTTTTGCCAAACTCGTTGTTTAATGGATTGAAAAGCTTGAGCTTTTGACCTCCTAATAATTGGTGGAAAACCTAAATACTTCTCATACTACTACACTTTAGAATTTCCCCACAAATGTTTTGTCTCCTCTTTAACTCCCCTAGGCACATTAGCACTAAACAATATGGCTGTTTTTTTATGATTTATACGCTGACCAGAAACATTCCCATACTTCTCTAGAATAGCTTGAACTCTCCTATTCTCTTCAACCTCAGCCTTGCAAAATACCAAACTGTCATCCTCAAATAGCAAACGGTTAATTTTTAGAGCCCTTCAAATATAGAACATCACTCAATACAGAACATTTTTCAATTTCAATCTTCAATTTCTTTTATTTAATCATTATCAAAACACAAAACATAATACAATTTTTCCAAACTTTCAAATAAAACACAAAAAAAAATACAACTTTTTTAAATTTTAAAATAAAAATAATATTTAAATAATTTTTTATCTTTATATTATTTTTATTTAATTTTTTCTCTATTCTTTTCTAAAATCCAATAAAATATTTTAATTCAATTAATTTCATTACTATTTATATAATTCTAATATTCTATACTCAACCAGTAGTACCATAGGACAACTGGAGAGATATTGATAATGGAGATTAGGGATTTTGGCCATTCATACCTAATCTTTGTAGGTGGAAAGGTACAAATTTTAATTAGTAATTAATTGCAACTAGTCGTCTCTCCATGATTTTTAAAGTTAAATGACCTAAGTGTCACTAACCTTAAAACGATTATATTTTAGTCACATGATATAAAAGCTTTTATAATATTTTAAAAATTTTAAATTAATTTATTAAAGGTAAAGCCTCTCCAAACTAAAACTTTTATTGGCACTTATTAATGAAACAAAACACTCATGTGCTACACTCATGTCCGGGACAACATCCTACCCCACAGCATCATCATAATCTTCCTCACCTGAGAAAGAGAAAACTTAAAGACACATGACGTAGATCTCAAGTCTCCTCTCGGGTTAGCTCTCGACCAAAACCAGAGGTGGTGTTGTCTAGTGTTCTCAGTTTTATCTCAGGTTCAGTGCTATAGTTTTGTCTCTTTCAAGTGACGTTTTTTAAATAGTTCAGTTATGTACGCAGGAGAGAATCACAATGCTAAAGATCTGGAGGAGCTATGGAAAAATTTAAAACTAACAGAAGAGGAGGAAGAGGTGGTAGAGATGGAGGGCAGTGGGAACGAAGATATAAGACGGAAAGGTGAATTAAGTCTGATTGGGAGAGTATGCTCGGATAGGGTGATAGGGAAAGACCTGATAAGCAATACCATGGCAAGGATATGGAGGATCAGTAAGAAGGCTTCTTTCCAAGAAGTTGAAAAAAATACCTATGTTATTACTTTTGGAACACATTCGAATCTACAGAGAGTATTGGAAGGAAAACCTTGGTTTTTTGATAACGCTATGTTTCTCCTCATGCTATTTGACGGAAAAATGAAACCGGGAAAGATAGTTTTCGACAGTGATGTCTTCTGGATGCAAATCCATAACTTACCCTTGAGCTGCATGTCGGAGGAATGGGGTAACAAAATAGGGAAGACGGTGGGCAGGGTGGTAGAAGTAGAAATGCAAGAGGATGGTACTGGATGGGGTAGATGGTTAAGGGTTAAGGTGGAGATAAAACTCAGGAAACAGATTGCCAGGGGCATATTCATTAGTGTCCAGAATTCTAAACATTTCTATTTCGATACGAATCTTTACCAAAAATCTGTTTTTAGTGTGGCTGGCTCCTTCATGATGTTCAGGGGTGCTAAGCGAGCAAAGAAAAATAGAGAGAGGAGGACCCCGATGGAAAGCCACAGTTCGGCCCATGGCTTCGGGTTGAGATGGCCCCTAGACGATGGTCTGGCCAGGCGCATTACCCAAGTGATACGGGAGCAAGGGAGAATTAGAATTACAGTGACGAGGGGAAGGGTTGGACGGAGGGGAGGGCAGTAATACCAGAAGATAGTGTCCGAGAAGGGAGGCTGGCGGAGGGGTTGGATGGAGGACGGGAGACCCCTTCCGGCTTGTCTCACATACAGAAACTGCTAAATGGTTTATTATGTGGTATTAATACTCTTAAATATCTTGAGTTAAAAGTGCTTTATGAGTTAAAATAAGAGTATTAATTAGATAATGTGACTTAATTTTTTTTGACATGCGAAATAAAATATTACCCCTAATTAAACATAGATGCATGCATTTTGATGTGGGGCCGACTAATGCTTAGGTAAAACTTATATTTGAATCTTGGTCGGTGTCCAGGAGTGAAGCCATTGCCTACATAGCTGAAAAAAATCTATGAAGATAAAAGCAAGTGAAAGAAATAAATGAAGAAAACAAAGGGAATTTGCAACTCACGGATGGAAAAGATAAGGCACCGAACACATGCAAGAATCAACAACCATGGCAGCAAACACACATGCAGCAGCTCACTCACACATGCAGAAATCAAACATCAAAGCAACTCATGGATGAAAACACACATGCAGGAAACGTGGAACACAACAGTTCACACATGCAGAAAAGCCACTCACACATGCAGAAAGTTAAGAAGCACATGCAGAACACAAACAAACAGCACACATGCAGTCAACAATGCAGAAAAACAGAAATGCAGAGGAAAAAGGAAACTCACAGCAGCTTAGCAGCACATGCAGAACCTTCACACAGCTTACTTCACATGCAGAAAAATAATGCAGAAAACAGAAAAAAAAAAAAAAGAGATGCAGCACAGCACATGAACTCACAGCTCACGGCAGCAACACATGCAGGAAAATAGAAAGCACACATGCAGAAAGTTGACAGCACATGCAGCATCACTCACGGATGAAGGCACACACATGCAGAAAATAAAAGAAACCAGCTGGAACTCATACGCACATGCATCAGCTCACCTTATAAAACTGGGGACAGTTTTAGTTTGAAAACAGACTGATTTTATTCTGCACTGGGACGTTGCAGCAGCTCTTATTTTGCTGTTTTTCCAGTTTTTCCGTTTGTTTCAGAATTACTACGTAGGGCAGAGGCAGTTTCATGTTTTGTTTTATTTTGCTTGCTGTAGTTGTTCGGCTAGTGGGGAGGAGAGTTCCAAACCATAGACGGAAGTAGCAGTTTTTTTTTTTGCTTCAGTTTTTCTGTTTTATTTTGTTCGGTAGTTGCCTTCCTTCTTTGTTTTATTTTCAGTCTTAAGTTTATTTTTTTTTTTGTGGAAGACGTGTTCTACTTGTTTCGGTCTTAAGTTCTATTTATTTTATTTTCAGTTTTGGTTTCATTTTGGTAGAGGGAACTCCTCGCTTTTATTTTCATTCTCGTTTTTTTGTTTACGATTACTTTGTTTAGCTTTTTTTTTCTTTCTTTCTTCCTTCGTCCAGTTTAACATTTAATTTACTTTACTTTCCATTTTCATTTTCATCTTGTTCTTGGAAAGTTTAGCTTTAGTTCTCTTTCGTTCGGCGTTATTCATTTTTTTTTTATAGATTTTATCATGACTCCTCTTAGATTTATTTTTGTTACTAAAAATATCATGTGTAATTAATTTCTAAAGCTTGGGTTGTGGAATGAGATTTAATTTATTTTAGATTCTAGTTTGATGCAATATTTTGTTGTGTAATGTTGATTTCACTAAATTTCTAGTCGGATTCAAAAGGAAAATAGATTGCGGCTCTTGCTCTTGTTTTGTTGTTAACGTAAGGCACAACAAAAGCTTGAATTTATCAAGGCTTCTTTCGATTGCTTATAAATATAAATTTGGCTAGTAAATTAGAAAATTTCTTGAGAAAATATTGCAAAAACTTGAGCTTAATTTTTATCTTCCGAATATCAATACCTTGACTGGATTGTTAATCGAGAAATTATCTAGAATCTGAAATAAAAAGAATCTCAAACTCAACCCAAGTACTTGTTAAATTGCCCTTTTCTTAGAAACTCTGATTTCAACTTTGATTATTTTTTGCATAGCATTTTAATATCCATTTTCATCTTTCATAATCGATACATCTTTTACACAAAGAAAGTCTCACAAACGCTTTGATAACCCATTGTCCCTGTGAATTCGATCTTGGGACTTACCCTTGTATTACTTTGACAGCTTCTACGCTTGGAAGACAACATTATAAGCTGATCAGAAACCTATGGAAACTATGAAGGGTGATGACTCGGTCTCGAATGTGCTTCCAAGTGCAGAAGTGTCAAGTTGTATCAAGGATAAGTCCAAGATCGTATTCCACAGGGACAATGGGTTATCAAAGCGTATACGGGATTGGTGAGTAACAAATGAATCGAGTGTGAGAGATGAAAATAAAATTCAAATGTAATGCAAAAAATAATAGAAATTGAAATAAGAGTTTCTGATCAAAAAGGCAAATTAACAAACACTTGGGTTGGGTTTGAGATTCTTTTTATTTCGGATTCTAGATAATTTCTCGATTAACAATCCAATCAAGGTATTGATATTCGGAAGATAAGAAATTAAGCTCAAGTTTTTGCAATATTTTCTCAAGAAATTCTCTAATTTACTAGCCAAATTTATATTTATAATCAATCGAAAGAAGCCTTGATAATTTCAAGCTTTTGTTGTGCCTTACGTCAACAACAAAACAAGAGCAAGAGCCGCAATCTATTTTCTATTAAAATCCGACTAGTAACTTAGTGAAATCAACATTAAACAACAAAATATTGCATCAAACTAGAATCTAAAATAAATTAAATCTCATTCCACAACCCAAGCTTTAAAAATTAGTTACACATGATATTTTTAGTAACAAAAATAAATCTAAGTGAAACCATATCAAAAACTAAGAAAATATAAATAAACTTTAGAATGAAATAAAAATAAAAAGTCTATAATATCAGCTCGAAGAAATAAGACAAACTATATTAAAGAAATAAATAATCTACGAAAACTAAAACGAAACCGCCACGCTCTAAACTAACAAGCATAAAATTAGTATTGCGAAAAAAAGAAACTAAAGTTGCCGTGCTCTAAATTAACAAAAAGAGAAATGAATAAAGACCCAAAAAACATAGCTGCCTTTGTCTAACCAACGGAAACAAGTGAAGTAAAAAAAACAAAAACAAGCCGAGTGAAAGAAAGAAAATGGTGGAAAGAGAAAAAAAAAACTAAAATTAAACTCCCATTCCGTCTGCTATGTCCGAATGAAAACAAGTGAATGAAAACAAGTGAAGTAAAAAAATAACTAAGCCGACTGAAAAGAAATGATACAGGAAAAAAAAAACTAAAACTAACTCCCCCTTGCTGCCTCCGTCTCCTATGTAAAGAAAAGAAGAATGCCCCTTTGCTAGCTTCCTGCACTTGATTTATATATGGTTTGTAACCTTGGCCAGCTCAACAAAACAAAAAGATAAAGAAGAAAAACAAGATGGAGCCCCGTTTTCTGCTTTGTGTGAACTGCTTTCTGCATGTGTTCCTTTTCTTTTCCATGAGTTGCTATTCTGCAGGTGCTGTCCATGGTTTCCAGCCAGTTTGATGCATGTGTTCGTGAGCTGCTGCCTTGCATGTGTGTGACTTTCTGCAGGTGTTGTTGAGTGGCTTTATTTTATTTTCTGCATGTGCTTTGGTTTGCCGTGGGTTGCTTCATGTCATTCTACTGCATGTGCTGAGTTTGCTTTATTTTTCTGTTGTGCTTGTTGCTTTCTGCAAGTGTGCCGTGAGCTGCATGTGTATGCTGCTGCTGTGAGCCCAAGTAATGCATGTGTTGCTAAGCTGCTGTCCGAGTGCTTTTGAAGTGCTTTCATCGTGAGTTTCTGTTTCTTTTACTGCATGTGCTTATTTTCTGCATTGAGGTGTGTGGTTGCTGTAAAACCAGCTTTTTTCTTTTTCTGTTTCCGTGAGCTGTGTTGGTCTGATGAGTTTCTGCATGTGCATGTTCTAGCATGTGTTTCTTCAAGTGCTGCCGCTGCTTAGCTTTAACTTTTTGCATGAGTGTTGACGTGAGTTGCTGTCATGCATGTGCTTGTTGCTTTCCTTCTGCACGTGTGCTTGCTGAGCTTTAACTTTCTGCTTCATGTGCTGAATGTAAACTGCATGTGAGTGAGCTGTGTTTCAACTTTTCTGCAGGTGCTCTTGCTGTTTTCATCTTGTTTTCCTGCTGTTACAAGTTGCTGCTGTGACTTTCTGCTGCAAGTGTTTCTTCTCTGCCCAAGTGATGTTTCTGTTTATTTTTTCTGCATTAAGGTTTGCCGTGTGCTGCATATGTAAACTGCTTTTGCCGTGGGCCCAAGTGATGCATGTGTTGTGCTGCATGTGTTGGTTTGAGCTGCATTGAGGTGCCCGAGTGTCCATGGATTTTCTGCATGTGCTTGTGTTCAGTTTGCCATGAGTTGCTACATGTGTTTTCAATCCTCTGCATCCGTGAGTTTCAAGTTCCAATTTGATGCATGTGCTTCTTCTTCCTCTTCTTTTCCGAACCTTTCCTATTATAAAAGGAGTAAAATTCAAATATTTATTTTCATGTGAAATAAATGCATTATAAATCTTCAAAAGCACTAAGTATGTTAGAATCATCAATTGACTCAAGTATTGTGATCTATTGCATAATTAAGTACTTAAATCATTTTTTATTAAACAATTTATTCACTTAAGTAACTTAATCATGCAGTTTTAGCACTTCATCAGATGACATGGCAGACACTAGCCGTCAGAGACAGAGGGGGACAAACCTAGAGGAAGGTGGGGATGTGATGGAAGCTGACCTTCTAAACTGCTTGAAAGAAAAGGAACTGTGTACGGCTGGGCGAGACAGCTTCAGGCGGGAAAAGGTGAAGGAACTGTACAAGGCTGGGAGAGATAGTTCTAGGCGGGAAAAGGGTAGTGAAATGGAAGTTAACATTGGGCCAGGCAAAAAGGCTGGGCTCCATGGTGTACTGGGCCGGCTTTCAGACTAGGAAGGGCCCAACTCCCTTTCAGTTACTAACTTGAAAGAAGCAGCAGTTGAGACAGTACTGAATCAAGAACAAAGCAAGGCTCAGCAGCAAGAACACCGTAGCTGGAAACGTCAGGCCAGGGTGCAGAATTGCTCAATATCCTCCTCTATTTCCACCAAGTCAAAAGGGGAAAAACGGGGTTTAGAGGTAAGTACTACTAACCTTGGATCTCAGAAAAAACTTAAAAAGCTTGGTGTTTCGGGTTCTTTGGAGCAATACAATGAACTTTTGGATAAGGTGGAGGCTGCTAGGCAGCTCCACCAGAGGATATGAGGATACTAAGTTGGAACTGTCGGGGGCTTGGGAACCCCCGAACAGTTCAGACCCTTCGCATGATAGTGAAGGAGAAGACGCCTGATGTGGTTTTCCTTATGGAAACCAAACTCCCATATGGTAGAGCAGATGGGATTGCAAAGACATTGAAGTTTGAGGGTTGTTGTGTTAGTGAGGCGGTTGGTAGAAGTGGAGGCCTTATTCTACTGTGGAAACAAAAGGACCAGGTAGAGCTAGTTAATTTCTCAAGACATCATTTTAATGTTTTTGTAAATGACACTCAGTGTAACTTTAAGTGGTTACTAACTTGTTTTTATGGGCACCCGAATGCAAATTTGAGAAAACAGAGCTGGGATTTATTGTCATCTTTCAAGCCTAGTGAAGGGGGTTGGGGGGTGATAGGGGATTTTAATGAGATCTTGTTAAATGATGAGAAAGAGGGGGGAAGAGGCAGGAATGAAAACCTCATGAGAATGTTCAGGGAGCTAATAGAAGAAGGGAATTTGGTTTATTTAGGATGGAAAATAAACAAATTCACATGGTGCAACCGACATGAAGATGAGTCTTTCACAAAGGAAAGACTAGACAGAGCTGTAGCAAACCTGAGGTGGAAAGTAGCTTATACAGAGGTTTCGGTGGAAACCCTTCTAGCTATCTATTCTGATCACAGCCCAATACTACTTTCTTGTAGTTTTGAGAGGTGCTCAGAATACAGATTTCACTCTTCTTTCAAGTATGAAGTCAACTGGATTAATGAGAGGGGCTGTAGAGAGGTAGTTTCTGAAGCATGGCAGGGGAGTCATAAAGGGGTGTCTGGTTTGGAGAAGGTCTTATATAAGCTTGAAAGAACTAGAAGGGGTTTTCAAAAGTGGAGTAGAGGCATGGTTAGAGACAGAAATAGAGCTATAAGAGAAAAGACACAGCTGTTAGACCTGAACTTTCTATTGGAACAAGAAGACATAGGGTGGAGGCAAAGGGCAAAGTGACACTGGTTGATTGGTGGTGACAGAAATACTAAATTCTATCATACCTGTGTAAATCAGAGAAGGCAAAAGAATAATATCACTAGAATCATTGATATGGAAGGAACAAAAGTGAGAGAGAAGAAAGAGGTAGCTGCAAGTTTTAAGAACCACTTCAAAGCAATATACAAGTCGACAAATCCCAGTTCAGCAAGTATAGAGCAAAGCCTGCAGGGTCTGGAATCAAGACTAACAGCTGAGATGAGTCTAAGGCTGGAAAGGGTATTTATAGACAAGGAAGTGGAGCTGGCACTCAAACAAATGTCTCCTCTCAAGTCACCAGGGCCTGATGGGTTTAGTGCAGGGTTTTTCCAAGAACACTGGGGACTAGTTGGGAAGGAGGTATCTCAAGCAGTGCTGAATTTCTTAAACTCAGGAATTTTACCAAGGGAGCTAAACCACACTCATCTTGGTTTAATTCCTAAGGTTAATTCCCCCATCTCAGTACATGAATTTAGACCTATATCTCTGTGTAATGTGTTTTACAAGCTAATCTCGATGGTTATGGAAAATAGAATGAAAGGCATGCTGGACAAGGTGATATCAAGGAATCAAAGTGCTTTCATTCCCAAGAGGATGATAACTGATAACATAATGGTGGCTTTTGAGGTCCTTCATTCAATCCAGCAAAGGAAAAAGGGTAAAGAGGGTGTCATGGCAATCAAGTTAGATATGTCGAAAGCCTATGACAGGGTTGAATGGGATTTCTTAGAGGCTGTGTTACTAAAATTGGGCTTTGGGCAGAAATGGTCGAATTTGTTGATGACATGTGTCAGATCAGTATCATATTCAGTTATCATCAATGGACAGCCAGGAGAGACATTCATTCCCACAAGAGGACTAAGGCAAGGTGATCCCTTGTCACCCTACTTATTCTTATTATGTGTTGAAGGTCTCAGCAATTTACTACAGCTAGCTGAATCGAGAGGCATGGTTAAGGGAGTTGATGTAATGAGGGGAGGAATAAGAATCAATCACCTTCTCTTCGCAGATGACTGTGTTATTTTCTGCAAAGCAAAGATAGTGGAGTAGTACAGAATTCGGGGACTCTTGGCTTTATATGAGCAAGCTTTAGGTCAAACACTAAACAAAGAAAAGACCAACGTATTCTTTAGCACCAATAAAAAAGGAGAAACAAGAGAGTTCATCCTACAACAGATCAATGGTTCAAGATGTAATGATTATAACAGATATTTAGGACTCCCTACAGTGGTTGGAAGGTCTAAGTATAACTCTTTTAGGAGCTTGAAAGAGAAGATATGGAAGAAAATAAATAGCTGGAAAACCAAATTCCTTTCATTCGCAGGCAAGGAAGTATTGATAAAAAGTGTATTACAGGCAATTCTTGCATATGCTATGAGTGTATTTAAGCTACCAGTTATGCTACTAAAGGAGATTGAAGCTATGTTGGCAAGATTTTGGTGGAGTCATAAAAGAGAAGGGAGAGGCATACATTGGAAGAGCTGGAGCTTTCTGAGCTCAGTGAAAAACCAAGGGGGATTAGGCTATAGAGACCTCAGTTCCTTCAACAAAGCACTACTAGCAAAGCAGCTATGGAGGTTTATAAAGGAACCAGATCTGTTGGTTGCTCAGGTTTTCAAGCAAAAGTATTTTCAAGATTGTGACCTGTTGGATGCAAAGCTGAAAGGGTCTCCATCTTTTGTGTGGAGAAGCCTATGGTCGAGCTTGAAGTTGGTCAAGGAGGGCATGGTATGGAGGGTGGGAAATGGTAAGAGCATCAGCATTTGGAAAGATAAGTGGTTACCTCGACCTGTAACCTTTCAAGTTCAGTCTCCTATGAATACTCTTGACAGTGAAGCAAAGGTGGAAACTCTGATAGATGTGGCTACTAAATCATGGAGAAAAGAAGTGGTGGAAACAGTTTTCAGGGAAGATGAAGCAGAAATGATTCTATCCATTCCTTTGAGCAGTAGAGGAGCAAGTGACAGGAGGATTTGGGCAGCTTCAGCAAGAGGAACATTCTCAGTCAAGAGTGCCTACTTCCTAGAAACGGCAATGCAGAGAAGAATCTCAGGGGATACGTCCTCAGGTGGGCCAATCAGTGGTATGTGGAGGAAAATGTGGGGCCTCAAGGTTCCAGGTAAGGTAAAGATGCTGATATGGAAATGTATTGGTAGGATTCTTCCAACTAGAGATAAACTTTTTAGAAGGAACATAGTGGAAAGCAATTTGTGTCCAATCTGTATGAGGGAACCTGAAACTGCAGTGCATATGGTCTGGGAGTGTCCTGCAGTAGTCGATGTGTGGGGAGGCTTCACTCTTTTTAGTAAGTGGAAAAGGAGCTTCAATGACTTCCAGATGTTGTGGGAAGAAATGATAGTGAGGCTGAACCAAGAAGAATTGGAACTGGCAGCAATGATTTTTTACCAGCTATGGATAAGAAGGAATGGATTGGTCTTCCAGGAAACCTTTCATTCTCCTAGTTCGATTGTTGCTAAGGCTTTGTCTGAACAAGCAATGTATAAGGAAGCACAGGCAGGAGGAAAGGACAGAACAGAAAGAAGAACAAGTAGATGGTATGAGGCAGATTTGGAAACCCCCGGATTGGCCTTTTACTAAAGTTAACTTTGATGCAGCTTTTGATCAAGACAAAGGAAGTATGGGTTTGGGAGTAGTAGTAAGGGATTCAGAGGGGGAATTGTTGGGATGTCTGGTTGCACCTAGAGAGAACATCCAATCAGCTTTCCAAGTTGAGTGCTACGCCCTTCACAGAGCAGTGGTGTTATGTCTGGAGCTTGGTCTGTCACAAGTATGCTTTGAAGGAGATGCCAAAAATGTTGTAGATGCGGTGAATTCAAGTGAAGATGACAGCTCTTGGTTAGGAGAGGTGATAGAGGACCTGCAACATATCATGGCAGCTAATCCAGAGTGGGTCTTAGATTTTGTTCATAGAAGTGCTAATGTAGGTGCACACACTACTGCAAAACTAGCTGTTAATGTGGCTAGTGAAGTAGTTTGGCTGGAAGATGGCCCTGTTGTAATCAAAAGAGTCATTTTGGATGACTTAATCTGTATTGCTCGTAATGAGCCTCCTCTATGAAATGAAATGGTTTCCTTTAAAATAAATAAATAAATAAATACACATGACGTCATGAAGTACCAACCTACTACAACCATGCATCATGCGCATGGACCACCCAAAATACGAGGTTGTACTTGTGTATTTCAGGCCACGTGTTTAATCTGATAAAAAAATATGTGACCCACATCGCTTTGTGTGAACTTGCAAAAAAAATAAATCTAAATTTTAAATTTCAGTTATGAAAGTGATAGTTTAATCTCTTAAAAAGAATTAGAAGAAAAAGCTTCGAGTGAAATGAAAATATAATTTCTACAAGATAAAAGGAATTTTCGAGTTTAATAAGTAATTTTACTTCATGGAGTTAAGCTCATGCATATTTGTTTCCAAAACCATATTTGTTTCGTCCGACAATTATAGATTACTACTACATCTATAAAGAAATCACACAAAAACAATCATAGAAATTTATATGGTTTCATCTGATCCGTTAAATCTACTTTACAATAAAAATAACTTTACAATCAGACGAATCGCATTAAGTTATACTAGTTTGTGGGATATTTCATTACAAGGAATCTGGCCTTTTACAACGCTCAAAATTATTGCAAATACTATGAAAAAACGTTGCAATTGATCAAAAGCAGTGTTTTTTAGTTCCTTGCATGTTTGACGATATAAACCTTTTACTGCTGATCAATCGTAGCGATATAAAAAAAACGTCGCAAATAGAGTCAATTGCAGCGATATATTTTCATTGCAAATTATAAAATAGCACGCTGGGAATGAGTTATGAAATTCCCAATAAGATCGCTGCTTTTGAGCAATTTCAGCGATTTTAATCCTTGAAAAGATCTCAATAACACTGCAAATACCCCATATTAGGAGCAGCGCCTGCTTCTTTCGTTGCATTTAACATTTTTTCCAAGGACTAAAATTGCTGTAAAATGTCAAAAAGCACTGCAAATACCCTATATCAGAAGCAGCCCTTGCTTCCTTCCTTGCATTTAATATTTTTTACAAGGACTAAAATCGCTGCAAAAACACAAAAAGCACTGCAAATAGCCCACTTGCTTCCTTTGTTGCATTTAACATTTTTTTAAGGACTAAAATCGTTGGAATAGATGAATTGCAAAAAGTTTTCACCTATTTCCAGTGATTTTTAGTCGCTGGAAATACTCAATTACAAAATTTAAAAAAAAAAATACTACTGAAACATACAGTTTCAATAATTTTGTTTCACTTGTATTAGAAGCAAAGTTAGTAGATCAGCTAGGATCTAATTCCCTTTACTTAATAATACAAAGGGTACATAGAAAATAACAACAAAGTACTCAAGGATCCTTACCCAAGTCAAATTATAAATTCATTTACATTATAACTTATATAGATGGAGGGGTAGTTTGATACATTTCAAAGTACTGCTAAAATTTCTCTAATCATCCAACGCATACCATTATTGCACCTATTCTTTGGAAAAATGAATAAGATGTTCCAACCAAAGCCACCTGCAAACAGGATTTTAAAAGCATGCCACTAAAAACATTAGGTTCATATGATGCTGCAGTTGCCTGTGAAAACGACAACCTAGACACCAACAACCTAGACAGCCTTTACTGATATCATGTACAGATCAAGATGATTTTTTTTGTTTTAATTTTGAGTAAAAAAAAAAAAACACTACAGGTAATATTCTTGGGGATAGGAATTTAATCTTCATTTTTATCATCTCTAACACATATGTAGCATCCTCAATATTGTGAAATAGATCTTGATCATCATCTCAAGTGGAGTGCAGAAAGGAGTACGCAAAAGTAAATAGAATTTTTGTTAGTACAATGTTATCTGTTTTGGTGATACGATCGATCATATATATGTTTTTATAAATCGTTGCCAGTGTCATTTGTCTTTTTATCACCATTAACAATTACAAGGTTTGTCGAATCAATAAATTGATTCATAAGAGATTGTAAAAAGATATTGAGTGGGTGAGGAAGATATGACAATCACATGCTTTCTTTGATCCTGTTCTAATGGTATGTAATAATTAACCTAATGGACATGAATCATCGTATCTCAAGGATATATATTTAGTCTGTGATGACCCGCTTTTACATGTTTTTTCACTGAAGGAATAATTTGATTTAATTAATATTATAGTGCTTATATTTTAAATAATCGGATTTTAATTGGATTTTATTTGCTGTTGAGTTTAAAATTGTTGTTTAATTTATTTTAACTCGTTTTGGATTTAAATTTAAATAGTTAGTTTTTACTAGTTATTTATTTTATATTAGCCTTACGTTGTGTTTAAAATATTTTCTTGGTGTTTATTTAATTATTTGATGTAGTGTTTATTTTATTTTAGTCGTTTATGTTTTTAATATCGTTTTCGGCAGATCAGTTTCTGGATCCCGAAAGTGAAGTTTGGACTTCATTTCTTTTTCCCTTCTTTTCTCTTTTTTCTTTTTCCTCTTTTCCTTTTCTTTTTCTTCTTTTCCTTCTTTTTCTTTCTTTTTCTTTCCTTTCTCCCCGTTTCTCCCGTGCGCCCGATTCTCTCTCTCCCTCCCTTCTCTCTTTTTCCTTCCGTCAACCCCACTTTGACCGGCCGTATCTCCGCCGTCCAGTGGAGGTGTCGTACACCACCCCCGCCATTCTCTTCCCCTCCCATCAGACTACATCCCCACCAATTTTCAGAGCTATCGGACCCACCGTTAGCCGCCACGAACGGCTCAAAGTTGCTGCCCCTACCCTGTTTTCGCCCCTCTTGCTAATTTCTTCCTCCGTCCAGAACCGCCGCTTGCCGACAGCGTGGCCTACACCACCCACCCAGAAATCTTCCCCTCCCTCCAGCGCACCACCCCACCAAAGATCTCCCCCAACCGTGCCGCCGTTTGGCCGGAAAAGCGCATCTAAGCAGCACGGTTTTTCACCGTTTCCGGCGTCGTCGCACCACCTCCGGCCACCATCTTTTCACCACTTCTTCCCCTACCTCTTGCCGACCTAACCCACCCATTTCTGGCCTAGATCCGTCGCCGGAGCAGCTCCCACGAGCTCAACTCTGATTTGGCCGTTTTTGCCCTCCACCGCCACCCACGGCCAAAACTCACTTCCACTAGTTTCAGAAACATCCCTAGACCATTCCCTATCAATTTGGTGTCTTGCTTTGTCCCTGTTCAAAAGTTGGTATTTTACGACCCACGGCTACAGTGCATTTGCACTGTTACGTTGCTTTCCGCTCATCGTTTGGCGCGCGCCAAACCTTCTAAAAATCATATATAGCGCTGTAAGTATTTTCCAAACTCTACTTTTAGATTTAAATATATTTGCTCTTACAATAAATTATTTGGTTGGTTTGTTGATTCCGGACTGAGTCCGAGGAGTTCGGGGATCGGATGGATGGAGGACGGAGTTGCTTGATTTGTTGTTTTATGGTTGGTTGTTTTTTTCGAGCATTGAGATTTCATTTACATGGTGCATGCACGTGCATTTTATTTGAATTGAGAAAAAATCCTGTTTTATTAGCGTAAATGGTATTTCGGGTGCGTGCGTATCACGAGCCCAAGCCGGGATGGGTTGTTATCTCGGTGAAGCTCCTCTGGTCACTCGGGAGTGGATAATACTGAGTGACGTCCCGTAGGTTGTCGCTGGGTCACGACCGGATCGCACAATACGGTAACGTTGTCGTGTTGACTCCGTGGTTCCTAGAGTGGCGGGGACTAGAGGATGGCCTGGCCAGTTATGCGCTGGGCGTGAGTCTGGGCATCACTCGTGTAGGTGTCATATGCGTAGACGTTACCTGCGGTGTGGCACAGAGCCAGAGTGTGCGGATGATCCCTAGGGGAGATCATGGTGCATGCATAATCGGATTGGTTTTAAGGTTTTCGGATACGGGCCATTTTCTGGGAAAATGGCGAGGATGTGTTGAGGACTTGTGATCCATTTTCTGGAAAAATTGTGGTTTATTGATTGGGCCATTATCTAGGATAATGGCGAGGTCTGGTTTTGTGATCCATTTTCTGGGAAAATGGTGGTTTTTAGCCATTATCGGGGATAATGGCGAGACTTGGTTTTGAACGATATGTTTTGGGCCGTTATCAGGGATAATGCTGAGATTTTGTTTAAAGGATATGTTTTTGGGCCAAATGGGTTTTTGGCGTGCGTGGAAAAATATGGTTTATGAGTTTTGTGCATTGGCATTTATTCATGCATATTGTTTGAGTTTAATATGCTTTTATCTAGTGGTGTTTGGATTTTACTTACCTGCGGCACCATTTTTGGTACCGTAGATTTTGGTGCAAAGTTCGAGGAGGAGGAGGAGGCTGAGCCCGAGGATGCGGCTCCGCCGAAGATCTGAGTTGAAGTTAATGTATTGGTTTTGGGCTTTGAAACAATATTTGTGACTTGTAATATTTTATCATATATCTTTGAACCGCTTTGTATTCTATTTAAGAAAAAAATTCTGGTACTTAGTTTTATGTCTTTGCTATCCACTGCGTATTTCTTCGTGCACATGTGTCGCTTGCACACACTTGGCACTCGTCGATAGGGTGGTGACCCGTGTTGTCACCATCCGGACATCTCGATTTCCCCGTGTCCGTACGTGGGGATATGGGGGCGTCACAGGTGGTATCAGAGCAGTTCGGCTCTTTGAGAGTATCCCTTGGCTACAAGCCTTGCTTTGTGTCTTTCAAGAGAGCCATCTGAATGGAGCATGATTTTGAATACATAACTACAACCAATTGCAGTCTTGTTGGGTGGAAGAGTTGTAACAGTCCAAATATTGTTCTCTTCCAAGGCACTGAGTTCAGTTTTTATGGCATCTTTCCAATGCTTAAACTGGACTGCTTCATTATAGGAGGATGGTTCAGAAGAGAGTGTGAGGGAAGTAGAAAAAGAGTGATGGGATGGGGAGAGGTGTTAGTAGGTCAAGTGATGATCGAGTGGGTGAAGAGTGGAGGAAGTTGCTGACTAGCAGTGGTATTGATGGAGGTAGGCAGGTTGGTGTCTATCTCTGGTGGACCTTCGAAAGGGGTGGGGGAGGGATGGTTTGCAACTCAATGGATTGGGTTGGAAGAGGAGTGGAGTCAAGGGAGGTAGCAGGGAAGGAGGGTTCATAAGGGTTTGTTTCAGATTGTGTCAAAGGGGTGCTTGAAAGGTAGTCGTCTGGTAGTTTAGCTTGTGGCATACTAGAAGGTGAAAAGGAATTATCTGGTAGTGTAGGTGGGAGTACAAGATTGTGAGGAAAGGCAAAGTGGTTTTCCTTAGAGGAATAAGGAGAGTCAATGGGAGATTGAAAGGGAAAAATAGATTCTTGAAAAACTACATTCCTAGAGATGAAGGTGGAATGAGTTTCCATGTCATAGAGCTTATAACCCTTGACATTGGCAGGGTATCCTAGAAAGATACATGGTCTGGCTCGTGGCTCAAATTTTGTTCTATGTTGTTCGGTGGTGCTAGCATAACTCAAGCATTCAAAAACTCGAAGGTAAGCATATGATGGTGGTGATCAAAAGAGCATTTCATATGGAGATTTATTGGAGAGAAGGGGTGTAGGTATCCTGTTAATGATGTATGCGGCTGTGAGAATTGCATCTCCCCAAAATTGAGTGGGTAGTGCAGCTTGAAATAGAATGGCATGAGCCACATTTAAGTGGTGTTGGTGTTTCCTCTCAACAACACAATTTTGTTGGGGGGGTATAAACACAAGATTTTTGGTGGATAATGTCATCGTCTTTATAGAAATTGACCATATCAAATTCAAGGCCATTGTCAGTTCTAATCTTTTTAACTTTCTTATTGAATTGAGTGTGGATGAGTTGAAAAAATGACTGCAAAACAGATCTTGTATCTGATTTTAGTTTCATTAAGAAGACCCAAGTCACTGTTGAATAATCATCTACAATGGTTAAAAAGTAATGAAAGCCTTGAAGGGAGGCTTGAGAATATGGCCCCCATATATCACAGTGTATCAAGTCAAAAGGCAATGAACTGGTGGTTATGCTTGAAGGAAAAGAAAGATGTTTTTGCTTAGCCGAATGGCAGACTTTACAATGAGATTGATCTTTGGATTTTACATTAGGCTCATGAGAATGAATCAAGTTCATTCTTTGAGAAGATAGATGTCCTAACCTAAAATGCCATAGATCAAAAACTTGTTGAGAAGCTGCTTGATTGGCTCGAGTTTGATTGGAGAGATTTGAAGGAAGACCGATGTTGCTATCATGGGAGCAAGGCAGCAAGTAATATAGGCCAGGATGAACCTTAGCAAGTCCAATCGTCATCCATGAGGAGAGGACCTGAATAAAGCACAGATCACTTAAGAAAAGAAAGGCATCTATCTGGCCTATGAGTTAGCTTACTGACTGAGACAAGATTGAAAGCAAATGAGGGCATACACAGGACACCAGTCAAAATCAGTGATTCTGAAAGTTTCACAATGCCTATGTGCATGAAATGAGCCTTTGTACCATTTGGGAGCTGCATAACGGCTTGAATACAAGAAGGAGTTTTGTCAAAAAAGGAGGTGGAGCACACCATGTGATCAGTGGCTCCTGTGTCCACGATCCATGGTGTGTGACAAATATTAGACTGCTTATGTTGAGAGGATGAGATATGTTTGCAATGACTTATTTTACTGAAATGAGAGTGATTAGCAGTCAATGAGAGAGTGGAGAGGCAATGATATTTACCTGCTAGGTTCGAGTAAAGTGTGATGGAGGAATTGTTTTTAGGAGGATCTGGTTTGATAGTAGCAGAAGTAGGAACATGAGTAGGCAATTTTGGCTTGATTTGTCCCAAGTTGAGTTGAGGAAATTGAGCATTGACAAGAGCCATGAGATGCTATGCTTGTGCTTGAGAGAGGTTCAGTTGAGAAGTACTTGGAGCATGTGATTCCTGAGGTGAAGAAGTAACCTGTGCAGTAACTTGGTTGGCAGAATATGATGTAGCAGGATTATTTCCAAACTTAGCTTTGGTAAACTTAAAGTTTGGTGGAAATCCTACTAATTTATAACACTTATCCTTCGTATGTCCAACCTTACCACAATGATGACAGATCAAGTTTTATTTTTCCTTTTTCTTTGGAAGATTTTGATAGGCTAGAAGAGCATATGGCTCTGAGATGGGCAAAGATGAGTTCCTTGCCTGCCTTTGTCTTTCTTCTTGCAAGATTAATGAAAAAGTATTGTCTAGTGAAGGTAAGGGACTTAGTCAAATGATCTGTCCCCTCATAGAGTCATAACTGTCATTTAATCCCATTAAAAACATGAAGACATAGTCTCCTTGCTGGACTTCACCAACAGTTTTTAAGGCATCACAAGTACATTCTCCACAAGTACAACATGGAAGTGGTATGTAACTATGTAACTCTTCCCAAATGGCATTAAGTTGGGTGAAGTAGTCACTTACAGAGAGATGCCCTTGAACAATGCTACTGAGCTTGTGTTGGAGGTGATAGATTCGAGCTTTATTAGGTTGAGCAAATCTTTCCTTAAGTTTGTCCTAAACCTGTTTAGCTGAAGTCATGAAGAATACAATAGAAGCAATCTCTTTTGAAATAGAATTTAGGATCTAAGCTAGTAAGATGTTGTTGCATCTCAGCCATGACACATATGAAGGATCTGATAACTCAGGAGCAGAAATTGAGCCATCCAAAAAGCCTATCTTATTTTTTATTGAAATGGAAATCAGAAATGATCTGCTCCAAGATATATAATTCGAACCATTCAATGGAGGTGAGACAATGACAATATTGGCACTGTCACTATGATGTAGAAAAAATGGACTGTTTGGGTCCTCAACAAGGAAAATAGGAGAAGAAGAAGAAGAAGAAGCTGTCATGGTTTAGAAAATGGAGTTTCTATTTGTGAACTTAAGCAAACATAGCAGGGCAAGCCTGCTCTGATACCATGCTAAAAATGAAGATAAGAACTCGAAATAAAGCCTTGATATGGAGAAACTGATTCTCGTTAACTCAACTAACTGAATACACGGGTCTGTTGCACATATATATATAGATTACAAAAAAAAAATAGAAACACAAGGAGAAAGAGTCCTAAAGTTAACTTTTTATTTTCTACTGATTTACAAGTAATCCAAGACATTTCTTTTGATGACAACCTAGGACACTGCACCACATGACTTTATCTACATCCACGGCAGGAACAGTCTAGGAGTCTTTTATTATTGAAGAATGTATCAAAAATAGAGTTTTACAATCACTTACAACCATTTCTCACCGCACAAAATAAGGAGTGACTTCCTCGTATTATCCTCTGATGAAACCATGCCTTTCTTGCACATGATGTTCACCCCAAGCTCTAATTTAATCTTGATGAAACTAGGGTTTGGAAACCCTCCATTTCTCTCCAGGACGATGGCGGCTCCAAGAAAGGTAAAGTGAAAAATCAGACTCTGCCCCTTTCTTACGAAGGCACACATGCCTTTTATGCAAAACTTTACACATTTGCCTTTTATACAAAATTACATAAATGCCACTAATGAAAATACATGGGAATAGAAAATGGCAAGTCGTATAGAACACTTTCAAAAGGCTTGACATATCTTCAACATGCCATTTACATCTTACAATAGGCTAATAGGTCCCAACACAGAATGATAAGTAAATTATTTCTCTTTGGGTGAGAAAGTACTGCAAGTTTTGAATAACAAAATGATTTATGGATCTTCATTGACAATTGTAGGCTGCTTAAATAAGCAAAACCTCATACAACGTAAACCGAAATAAAAGGAAATGAGAAACCAACCCCTGGACGCAAACACACGTAAAACAACACATGCAAAACAGAACATAACTGCATGAAATAAAAGTAACGTAAATAATGCAACAATAACGCAACTACTGAAGATCCATTTGCAACTAAAGACCCATTTGCACGTAGACCCATTCACACTTAAAACTCTCTACAGGACGACCTAGTCCTGCCCACTACTTTCCATGTGCTTAAATGGTTCTGTCAACTGCCCGTTACGTTGCATGCATGCTGCATGTAACGATCTTTCACGTACAGGTTTATCTCAAATATTTGGGATTTGGCTTATAGCCCCTCCCAGATTGTCATGGCTTATCAATGCCTCCCCCAACAAGCGGATCCTTGTCCTCAAGGTACAGATTCAGAAACATCTCATGCAGCGTGCCTATTGGTTCCCATGTTGCTTCCTCGGCTAGAAGATGTTTCCATTGTACTAAGCTTTCTTCGATCAGCTGTGTTCCTTGCTTGATCCAATGGTAGTCTAAAATAGTTTGTGGTTCTAAGATGACTACCCCTTCATCGGCGAATGGTGGTAGCTCAACTCGTTTGGTTTCAACCATCTCCATGTTGACCTCCTCTTAGACCTGGTAGCATTTCAGCAGTGACACATGAAACACTGGGTGAATGAGTGCCTCCTTTGGTAGCTGTAATTTGTATGCGACTGGTCCAATTTTCTTTAGAATCTGATAGGGTCCATAAAACAGCTAGCCAGTTTCTAGTGGACTTGTTTAAAGGCCATTTGCTGGCAATATGGATGTAGCTTTAAAAGCACCCAGTCACCAATGTTGAACGCAATGTCCCTTCTCTTTTGATCTGCCAACTGCTTCATTCGGTTCACTAATCTTTCTAAATTGGCTTTCAATTGTAGTACCAGTTCATCTCGGCTCATGAGTTGTTGGTCGATTTCATGTACTGGAGAAAAGCCATCCTTGTAAGTTGGAATGAAGGGTGGTAACCTTTTATACAATGCCTGAAAAGGGGTCATTCGTGTCGAAATATGGTAAGTTGTATTATACCAATATTCAACCCAAGGTAAGTAGGAACACCATTTCCGTGGCCACTAATGAACAAAACACCGTAGATACTGTTCGACACAACGATTGATGAATTTCGTCTGGCCATCCATCTATGGGTGGTATGCAGAGCTGAGCTACAGTTTGGTGCCCGACATCCTGAAGAATTCTTGCCAAAAGTTGTTGATGAAGATCGGATCCCGATCGCTAACAATGGACTTGGGCATCCCGTGGAGCTTGATAATGCCTTCCACAAATTTTTCTACCACATTTTTTGCAGTAAAAGGATGACTTAAAGTGAGGAAATGTGCAGACTTACTAAATCTGTCGACAACCACCATGATAGTATCCCTTCATTATGAAACCGGTAATCCTTCAATAAAATCTAAGTTGATGTCTTCCCATACTTGGCACGGAATCAGTAGTGGTTGAAGAAGCCCAACTAGAGCCAAGGTCTAGGTTTTCATTTTCTGGCAAACTTCACACTCCTTTATGTAGTTTTGCACTGAGCCATGCTCCCAGGCTAGTAAAACTATTGTCCCAGCTTCTTGAATGTACGTAAGAAGCTCGAATGATTGGTGTCATGCATTTCGTGCAACAATTTAGCCCGTAAGGCCTCATCATTCAGAACAATGACTCTCCCCCTATAACATAATAGCCCTTGGCCCCATGAATACAAACCTCCAGGTTGTTCCATGGCCACACGGCTTTTTGACTGAATGTATGGATCTTTCTTTGTAGCCGTTTTAATTTCTTCCCATAAGCTAACTTGCAAAAAGAAAATATGGTGAAGGTTGGGACTGCCCTGTTTTCGAGAGAGAGCATCAGCTACAGAGTTCTCACGATCTGGTTTGTATGTAATTTCATGATCGTAACCCAAGAGCTTAGCAACCCATTTTTTCTACTTCGGAGTTGCTATTCGTTGCTCTAGAAAATATTTGACGCTACGTTGATTGATCTTAATATAAAATTTCTGGCCTAGAAGGTAAGGCCGCCAGGTGCGTATGGCTTCGACGATAGCCAACATCTCCTTAGCATACGTCGACCATGACTGCTTAGTTACTCTGAGAGCTCGGCTCATGTATGCCACTGGCTGGCCGTGTTGAGACAGGACCGCTCCAATTCCTTCTCCCGATGCATCCGTTTCAATAGTGAAAGATTCATTAAAGTTTGGCATGGCCAATGTCTGAGTGGTCGTCATAGCTTGTTTGAGAGCAAGAAAGGTGGTTTCAGCTTCCTCATGCCACCTGAATTGCCCATTTTTTAATAGATTGGTGAGAGGTTGAGCTATGATGCCGTAGTTCTTGACGAACTTTCCGTAATATCCTGTCAAACCTAAAAAACCACGTAGTTCCGAAATGTTAGTGGGTTGGGGCCAGGTTATCATAGCAGCAATTTTATTGTCGTCCACCTTCACTCCCTAACTAGTGATGATGTGCCCCAAGTACTCCAATTCTTGCTACCCAAATGCACATTTGCTAGCTTTGACAAAGAATCGGTGCTACCTCAATATTTCGAAGGTTTGCCTTACATGCACTAAATGGTGATCCCAATCTGGACTGTAGACTAGAATATCATCAAAGAAAACTAATATAAATTTTCGAAGATGATGATGAAAGATGGAGTTCATGATAGCTTGGAATGTCGAAGGTGCATTACACAAGCTAAACGGCATAACCAAGTATTCGTAATGACCATTATGTGTTCGAGAAGTAGTTTTATGGATATCGCTCAGTTTCACTCATACTTGATGGTAAACCACTCTTAGATCAAGCTTGGTAAAATAAGATATCATGCACTGTAGCGATCGAAAATCGATCTTTAATGGTTGAGGTGTTGAGCGCGCGATAATCCATGCAATAGTGCCAATTCCCGTCTTTCTTTTTTACTAGCAATACGGGTGATGAGAAGGGGCTAGTGCTGGGTTGAACAAGCCCAGATTGCAGCATATCCTGGACCTACTTCTCAATCTCATTCTTTTGATAATGCGCGTACTAGTAAGGCCAAACATTAATCGGCTCAGTTCCTTCCTTAAGGGTGATGCTATGGTCAACTTCCCATGGAGGTCTTAAGCATGAGGGCTCTATGAATAGATCAGAAAATTCCTGCAGTAATTTATGCATGCTTGGTCATCTCTCATCCTCGCGAAGTGGATAGCATCTTTTAATGTCTGCAGTTTAAACATGCGGATCCCGTTCGAGATCTCCGTCTTTAAACCACCCATGAATGTTCCCACAAGAGCCTTTTGGGTCCAGCCTCTGACCCGATTGTCTAATTGTTCAAATTTCCGTTGGTAATAATGTACGGAGCCAATTTGCCTAATTCGTGAAAGAGCTTCATCAAAGTCTTTGCAATCCAAAGGCCCAAAGCGCATCCATAGCTCCTCTTCAAAATTTTCCCACAAGAGAACTCGACCTTCCTCTTAAAATGTTCTGCGGATCCATTGCCACCACTGGTTGGCTTCTCCTTCCAAGTGGTAAGAAGCCAAAGAAACCTTCTAGGTTTTGGGAGTGTTCTGGAACTCAAAAAATTGGTTCACACGATTGAACCACTCCGTCGAATCATCTCCTGAAAATTGACAAAATTCCAGCTTCTCTGTTTTGGAGGATACAACAAGTCGTCCCCCATTGTGACCTTCACGGTATTGGATACCATGCTTTGGAGGCTCCTGGTCTGCAACGAGTACATTAGAGAGATGGTTAAAAGTTTCTTCCATATGCCGCAATTTGTCAGCCATGCCGAGCTCCATCCAGTGTAGCCCATCTTGAACTTCACCAAGCCTAGCCTCCAGATGCTCAATACATTCTTTATTGGTTCCCATAGTAACCTGGCTCTGAGGCCAATGATAGGTCCCAACACATAATGATAAGTAAATTATTTCTCTTTGGGTGAGAAAGTACCGCAAGTTTTGAATAACAAAATGATTTCTGGATCTTCATTGACAATTGTAGGCTGCTTAAATAAGCAAAAGCTCATACAACGTAAACCGAAATAAAAGGAAATGAGAAACCAACCACTGGATGCAAACACACGTAAAACAATACATACAAAACAGAACATAACTGCATGAAATAAAAGTAACGTAAATAATGCAACAATAACGTAACTACTGAATATCCATTTGCAATTGAGGACCCATTCGCACGTAGACCCATTCGCACTTAAAAATCTCTACTGGACGACAACCCAGTCCTACCCCACTATTTTCCACGTGCTTAAATGGTTCCGTCAACTGCCCACTACATTACATGCATGCTGCATGCAACGATCTTTCACGTATAGGTTTATCCTAAATATTTGGGACTGTGATACCCCATTTTTATGTGTATTTTCACTGAAGTAGTGTTTTTAATTTAATTAATATATTGGATTATTTATTTTAAATTAATGTATTTTAATTGGTTTTTAATTTATTTGATGTTGGGTTTAATTTATTTTAATCGTTCTATGGTTTTTAAAATCGTTTTAGGCAGATCAGTTTTTGGTTTTCGGAGTGAGGATTGGACCTCATTTCTTTTCTTTTCTCTTTTTCTTTTTCCCTTTTTCCTTTTCTTTTTCTTCTTTTCTTTCTTCCCCGTTTCCTCTCTCCCGCGCGCTGCCCCTTCTTTTCCCCTTACCGTCGCCGCCACTTCAGCCGCCCAGTGCGCCGCCGTCCGGCGGCTGTGTTGTACACCACCCCCACCATTCTCTTCCCCTCCCACCAGAGATCATCCCCACCAATTTTCAGAGCCATCGGACCAGCCGTTAGCCGCTACGCACGGCTGGAAGTCACGGCCCCAACCCTGTTTTTCTCCCCTGTCGCCGGTTGCTTTCACAGTCCAGAATCGCCGCTCGCCGGCGGCGTGGCCTACACCACCCACCCAGTTTTCTTCCCCTCTCACCGGTGAACATCCCCACCAAGTTTCACCTCCATCCAAGCCATCGTTAGCCACCACGAGCTCCTCCATGCCACACGATTTTTCACCAATTCCGGCGTCGTCGCACCACCTCCGGCCACCATCTCTTCACAGCTTCTTCTTCTACCTCTTGCCGACCTAACCCACCTAATTTCAGCCCCGATCTGTTGCCGGAGCAGCTCCCACGAGCTCAACTCCGTTCAGCCCCTTTTTGGCTTTCGACCACCGTTTCCACCGCCACCCACGGCCAACTCTCACTTCCTTTAACTTCATAAACATCCATTGGCCATTCCCTATCAATTTCGTGTCTTGGTTTGTCCCCGTTCGAAAGTGGGTAATTTATTACCCACGGCCACAGTGTAAAATACACTGTTACGTTGCTTTCCCTCCGCCGTTTACAACGCCGCGAGCTTTCAAAAAATACCATATAGCGCTGTAAGTATTTTCCAAACTCTACTTTTAGATTTAAATATATTTTGCTCTTACAATAAATTATTTGGTTGGTTGGTTGATTCTGGACTGAGTCCGAGGAGTTCGGGGGTCAGATGGATGGAGGACGGAGTTGCTTGGTTTGTTGATTTATGGTTGGTTGGTTGTGTTATGCATTGAGATTGCATTTATATGGTGCATGCACGTGCATTTTATTTTAATTGAGAAAATCCTGTTTTATTGGCGTAAATGGATTTTCGGGTGCGTGTGTTTCACGAGCCCAAGCCGGGATGGGTTATTATCTCAGTGGAGCTCCTCTGGTCACTCGGGAGCGTAATATACTGAGTGAAGTCCCCTGAGTTGTCGCTGAGCGACGACGGGAGCGGGGGCTAGAGGATGCTTGGCTACGAACGCGCCGGGCACGAAACTAGGCATCGCTCTACGCACCGACTTCGTGGCCCTTCGCTAGCAAGGGCTAGAGGATGCTTGGCTACAAACGTGCAGGGCACGGAACTGGGCATTGCTCGTTTAGGTGTCATAAGTGTGGTCGTTATCCGCGGTGTGGCACAGGAGCCAGGGTGTGCGGATGACCCTTAGGGGAGGTCATGGTGCATACGGATTAATTGGTTAATGGTTTAAGTTGGATATGGGCCAAATGAGACTTTTGGCGTGAGTGAGGTTTTGTTTAAAGGATATGTTTTTGGGCCAAATGGGTTTTTTGGGCGTGCGTGGAAAAATATGGTTTTATGGGTTTTGGTGCATTGGCATTCTCTCATGCATATTGTTTGAGTTTTAATATGTTTTTATCTAGTGGTATTTAGATTTTACTTACCTGCGGCACCATTTTTGGTACCGTAGATTTTGATGCAGTGATCGACAATGAGGAGGAGGCTGAGCCCGAGGATGCGGCTCCGCCGGAGTTTTGAGTTGGAGTTTATGCTTTGTACTTGGCTTTGACTCGATATTTGTATTTGTAATATTTTATTATGTATGTTTTGAACCGCTTTGTATTAAACTAAGAAAAATTCTGGTACTTAGTTATATGTCTTTGCTATCCGCTGCGTGTTTTTTCGTGCACATTTGTCACTTGTACACACTTGGCACTCGTCGATAGGGTCGTGACCCGTGTTGTCACCATCCAGACATCTTGATTTCCCTGTGTCCGTACGTGGGGATTTGGGGGCGTCACAGGGACCCAGCTTATGACTCCTCCCAGATCGTCATGGCTTATCATAGGCCATACTTAGATCAAACCTAGAACTTTTTTGGTAAAAATAATCCCATGGAAGTAATTTTTAATACATATATATGTCTTTGAACTTTAATACTACTACATATATAATATTGTAATTAATTTGGTTGAGGCTAGGGCGCCATGGATCATTTGCGTGTGGTTCAAAAGGGTAAGCTTTCTAAAATTTAATCATGGACCACCCAAAAAAAGTGGTGGTTGTGCTTATGTATTTCAGGTCATGACATCCTTTATTAATGGGTCCACTTAAACCTCCTCGTTACATCCCTCCCAAAATATCATCCCAATTTTTCTATCCTCAAGCTGGGTCTAACTTGTTATTTGCGACGAGTTATAAATTTGTAGTTTTTTTTCATCAGTAGTCGATAAGATTTTTGTGAGAGATATGTTTGCAATTTTCTTGGCTTTTGTAATATACATTTTAAAAATTCTTTGGGAATGATTGGATGGAACTTCTTTTAAAATAACTTTTGGTAGTGTTAATAGATCATGTTTGGATTAGAGTTTAATCTTTTTTGAATAAATGTAAAAAAGTTGGAAACCAAACATGTTTTATTATATTGTTGTATATATTTTTATGAGAAATGATATTTGCAGTAATATAATGCGCAGGCGTCACGCATTCCTTTTGAAAAAAAGTTAGTAAATATAATATCTATATGAAAAAATTAACTTTTTAACGATGGGCCCCACTCTTTTCCAGAATGAGTATGCGGGGCTTACACAACCCATGATTGTATCTAGTATTACTCTATTGTGACAGACCATGTCACTACCAATACCCAAAACAACCACATGAAAAATTAATATTGCTATAATTTAGGAATAATTATTTGAGGGTGCAAGCCCCCCTTTGAAAAAAAAAAAAGTGGAGTCAATAATTTTAAAAAATGATTTTTTTATGTAAGTCTAAAATTTACTCATTTTTTTCAAAAGGTATGTGCAGGACTTTCATTCCCTAGGACTATAAATATCATTTCTCTAAAAGTACTAGTAACCATTGAGAAAAGGCAAAATAGTTTGTACAAACGGGGCTGCTAGTATTTTGCCTAGCGGGTGTCCCCTAGGCCAAATGCCATTTTTTTTTTAATTTTTTTCCTTTTTTTTTCACAATTTTTTAATTTCTTTAAGTATTTTTTAAAAAATAAAAAAGAATACACCAATAAATTAATAGTCACTTCCTTAACCATTAAGTAAAAAAAATTAATAGGCTGACTCACAAAGGTAATGGGCTGAAAATCATTACCCCAAGCAGGCGGATTCATCTTAAAATAAAATCAAATGGGCGGATGGCAAATATGGATATCCACCTTGTAACGCTCGTCCTTATGGTGGGTCCTTTTCATATTCGATTTTGATAAAAATCGACGGGAATTACTATTCATTTTAAAATTCTTTTCCATCCATGCCAGGATATAAAAGACTCCATGCTATAAATAAAATTCATTTTCTTAATTAAAAGATTATAGCGGAAAACATTAGATTTCATAATTTAAGTTTTCATGTAAAAATATCTTGCCTAGGCCTTCGTGCTTCTCCCCCTTGGGCTCTGCTCGTCCTGACATGCCATGCTCATCTTGTGCCTACGAGGGTACACATAAAAACTAAAATGAGTCGATGACTCATAAGCATTACTTCATACAGTCAAAATATAATAACATAGATTTTCACTCATGCATTTATCATTCCATACATACATATCGTACTTAGCATGCATACGTCTTTCTTTTCATTTTAAAACGTTGCGAGGTGAAGTTTTTCTTTATAAACATGCTTTCTTCTTTAAAAAAGTTCCCCACGCATCGCTACCTTCATTTCTTAAAAAGTCTTTTCACGCATTTGTTCTTTTACATACATTCATGCTTACATAAATTCATGCGTTCATCTTTTCTTACTTACATACATTCATGCATTCATACATGCATACATGCATTCTGCATTCTTTCTTAACATGCATACGTTCATTCTTTTCACTTTCATTGGCCATAGCACACTGTTACATCTCGTGTGCTGGGGTTAGCGGTCTTTTGGACCTGATTTCGCCAATGGCCACGAGTTGGGAATCCATTCCGTCAAGGTGTAGCACTGGGTGCACTACCAATACTACTTACCTGGCATTGCAATCTGCCCCATCCAGTCCATTCATTTGGTACCATTTCCATTCCAATCCATGTGGCCTTTATGTATTTTCATACATCATACATTCAGTTCATTCATTCCTTTACAGTCCTTTCCTTTCCTTTACAGTTCATTCCTTTACAGTCCTTTCCTTTCCTTTACAGTCCTTTCTTTCATTTTAGTCCTCACAGTTCTTATGTTTCTTACAGTTATTACGGTTCTTCATTTCTTTTGATTCATAAAAGTTTTACTTAAGAAAAATGGTTTTCTTTCTTTTATTTTAAGAAAAGTTGTTCAGAAAGAGTCTGAAAAGAATCATTTTAGGAAAGAGAGTTACTTTAAAAATTTGTTTTCTTTCTTTTCTTTTCTTTCTTTTCATTACAGTTTCAGTCCTTGCATTCCTTAACGGTTCTTACTTGTCTTTTAAAGCTTCATGAACATACATACAATACATACTACTTATAGCATCCATTCACATGCATACACGTACATACTTTGGGTGCGTAAAAAGGGGCTGCCAATGAAGTCTGCTACGTACTTATACTTGAAAACTTACGTTTCATTTTTCATTTTTCTTTTAGAGAAAAGCTTTCGTCTTCTTCTTCGTTTACATAAAGAAAACTCTAGTAGAGTATGAATGTAATACTTACCAGGACTTCCTGCCATACTCAATCCATGCAGTCCATTTGTGTGCGCGTCAGATGGCAACCTATATGCATGCACATAACCTTACGTCATCATCTATCTAATGCATAAGTAAGTATTCTAAAAATAGAACTATGCCTCACTTGGAACTCTCTGGGTCCATCCCTGGGCTCTTACATGCCATTTACGATATACTACAACCTTCAGGGTCTTATTCCTAAAGTGAACCCCCGTGATTCACCTTAGGGTTAAGACATTAAGACTTCTGTCTCATTTTTCTATTTCCACAATCTGACGCATGATTCCAACCGATAGAGTCATGCGTCCCAACCTTAGACTACTTACTCATTACTACGTTCACGTATCCTAGCCAATACTAAATTCTCATTCCCACCTAGTCAGGCTACATGAATTTAAGCCAACTCTAGGGCTAAAACACCATGTAACCATGATCAGAACAGATTATCCATTACATATGGTAAACCTATCCGACACACGTGTCTCGCCAGAGATACCTGCATCTCATCCCCTTTTATCACCTAAAAGCAACTTATAGTTCCAATGAACGCCCGCTTGTATAAACAAGCTCCATGCTCCGATACCAACTTGCTCAGACCCGGTCGATAGGACACTTCCTACTTCCCGGCCCTGTACAAGTTCATCCCAACACTTGATAGGAGAGGATTGCATCCACAAATGCACCTCCGTCACATCACGCAGCTCAAGACTAATCTCGAGTCACGTCACGATACACATCATGCTTCTACTATACGCTCTGATACTTTTCCACTGCTTCCATATACTCTTAACCATATTCAACCACAAGGTGACACCCGTCACCCTAGACTACAAGCCATATCACTACTGTTTCGGGACATTGTTACATAGTTCCCGCCACTTAACAAGAGGATTGCATCCAGAAATGCACCTCTGTCATACTATGCAGCTCGAGACAAATTCCCGAATAACAGCATGATGCCCATCATGCTTTCGTTGCACTCTCTGATACATACCTTCAGCCACAAGTCAGCCTCAAGGCAACACCCGTTACCTTGGACTTCAGCCACATCACCATTGCTTTAGGACACTGTTACACAGCTTCCCGACGTTACACCATACAGTCCACAAATACTAATATCCATCCACGTGAACTATTGTCCATCCATACTAACAGCTTCCCGACGTTACACCATACACTTGCCACACGTACTCCTTTCGCTACAACACTTATTATCACGACGCACATCACACGGTGCATAGCCATACAACACGAAGTACACTCCACGCGCACTCCCTTCATTCTACGCCACACATAACTACAAAGCATGTCACACGACGCGTCGCTGTATTACACAAAGTACGCTTCATGCGTACTCTCTTCACACTACACGCTGTATCCCAACTACGGCATCCATCTCACGTCCATACTTCACAGCACAGTCCTCAATACTACACAATCAAGCCCAACACTTCACGACTACACTTCACTTCACAACTACGCAGCAAACTCCACAAATACTAAATACACAATCTATAGTCCAACCAATCAACTACTATAAACATAAATAACTAAAGATAGAGGGTTATACCATCGACGGGATAACCCGTGCGTCGCTCACTGCTCGTCAAGATCAAGCGTCGGAGGAGCGTACGTGGCTATCCACCACATAAAGTGACAGTTTGGGCTTGAGAATAGCTAGACGTGGTCTTGAAAAGGCTCACGGTGGCCTCGTGGTAGTCAAAGGTGGTGGAGCACAGCGGCATCATGCCGTGAATCGTACATCCGAAATGGTGGGAGTTTGCTTGAGGTGGAGGAAGGTCATAAGACTTCATGGCAAGCTAGGAAAAGGTAGAGGAAGATGTGGTGGAGCTGTGGGGGTGAGGTGGTGGCCATACGGTGGCTCACGGCGGCGGATCGGCCATTATAAGTGTAACTCAGCCTTGGAGAGTGAGGGAGAGTGAGAGCTATATACAGCTTTGTTGGACAAGAAATTTCTTGGGGAAGGTCATTGATCGGTGCAAAACTGCAAGTGTACAGTATCGTAGTTTTATAATAAAGTGGTAAGAAGAGTATCGTCCTCAGGGATTGGTACCTTACTTATGCCAAATACCAAAATTATACCAATCTCAATTTTATCTAGAGGAATCACTAAGATTTTTGTAGTTGCAAATTAAACTAAAATTAACTAAAAGATAAATATGCAAATGAAATAAAACTGACGTTTGAAGATCAGATTAATGGGAAAGAAAACTTCTAGGAAACCGATTTCACCTAATTCGTCACTATGCTTTTCTCATCCAGCTAATTTAATTTAATTCTTTTTGTCTATTAGCAAATCTCTAATTCATCCAAAAGCCTCTTTCGATAGTCAATTGAAAATTATTCTTGTTCATCAATTCACACAAGAATATGCAAATTAAATAATCAAGAACACAATAAGACCAATGATTTAATTACTACATAGGTTTATACAAGTCTTTCAATCTCTATACTTACCTATGCTGAAATATTCAAGATCTACCCTATGATTCCCTCGTTCGATAGCAAATCACAAGATTAATAATCATCTAATCAATGGCCAGTTAATTAGAAGTAATAAATTCAAAATAAATCAGATAAACAAAGAGAGAATCGCCTTAAATTAGCATAGACAATCAAACATAGTTTGGAATTAGGTTACATCGTTTTCCTAGAATAAAGAAAATTTAGCTCATACTAGAAATTGAATTCAATATAAACGAATTCACCATAATTATTCTGAGAAAATTGGAAGAAAATAAACGCTGAAAAATACTCCTTGCAGCCGCAACTCGTGGTCAAAAACTCAAGGAAATGATGCGATACTTTTCTCCCGTCTGTGCTTGTGTATGATTCCAACGTACGTACAATATGTGGAATTTCCTCTTCAAAACGGATGATTTGAATCCTTCTAGATGTGTTTTTCTCTCCCAAAAGGTATTCTCCAGTCAAAAGGTACGGCCATGAAGTGAAAAATCACTTTTATATGGTGTGACGGCAGAAAACCCTAGATCTGTTAAAATACGATATTCGCTCGAGCGGGGTATCAAACGAACATCGAGCGGTCGACTCTGCCTAACTTCGCTTGAGCGGCTAGTTGAGCACACCTCGAGCGTTCAACTCTGCCTGATTTCGCTCGAGCGGCCAATGTCTCCGCTCAAGCGATCTTTGTATTCCCGCAACCCGCTCGACCTCACTGTCGAGCGGCAGTCGAGCGTTTGAATCTGCCTGAGTTCGCTCCAGCAGCCAAAAGCCTCCGCTCGAGCGAATTTGTAAATCTGCAACATGAAATTTTGCAAGTCATCAGTCATGGTGATGAGAGGAACAAGGTGATGGTGGTGAAACACTGTGGGTAGCCGTGTACGATGGTGCACGGTGGTGCAACCGAAACTAAGGCTATGGAGACCCATCAGAGAAAGAGAGAGAGTTAGTAGAAAATAAGGACATGGGGAGGAAACCCATGACGTGGTGAATCCATTGGTGGTGCTTGGTGGTCGTTTCAGCTGTGTATGGTGGCTCAAGGAGGAGAAAATAAAACCCATTTGCTTGGAGGGAGAGAGAGAGAGGTGGCTGCCGATATAACCCACCACCGGTGAGATAGTGGTCGCCGGTGAGGGAGAATCATGCTGGAGGTGGAGGTGGGGCACGGCAGTTGGACGTGGCGCTGGCTGGGAGCTTGAACTGAATGGTGGAGGCAAATCCCTGTATCGGCTGGACGTGCATGGGAGAGAGAGAGGAAAGAGAAGAGAGAAAAGGATAAAGGAAAAAGTGAAGGGAAAAGGGTAAGGGCCTGGGTATTTAACCTCAGTCATACGCTTTGGGATCCTCAAACGATCTAACAATGAGTTTAAACACTGATTTGAAAACACGTAAGTGTTTTATTTAAAATAAAACACTTAAATAAAACACTGCGAGGAATTAAGATATAATATTATTTTATAAACTAAAGTTTATAAAATAATATTTCTTTATCATTATTTAAAATGATAAAGTATCATTAATTACTCAAAGAAAATAAATCATTTAAATTAACTTTAGAGTTTTCAACCTAAAGTTAAACCTTTTAATATTTTAAAACAACTGAAATATTTAATCTAAGTAATTATCCACAATTATAATATTTTTAGAGCTCATTAAAATATTATAATTGTGTTACTTTCAAAGCAAGCTTATCTAATAATACTGGAAATATCTCCTATAGATATTTCCATGATATTTAAAATATCTGTAAGTTTTAAAATATCCATCTTACTTTAAAATCTGGTGGATAACTTTTAGAACACGCCATCAAAGTATAGCAATTAGGATAAGGCTCTGCACGTAGATCGAAACTTGACACGTGGAACGAGGCTTGACATGTTGACCAAAGTTTGACACGTAGATCGAGACTCATACGTAAGAAAGAAGAAAGAAGGAGCGGATATCACACACTTGCTCATATATAAAATGAAAGCTTAGGTTTTATTTTAATTTTTCATTAAACTATTGCCTTACATACGCACAGTTCATAAAACATAGATTTCATATGATCCATGAGGCTTTAGAGGTCATGGTTGTTTTCATAACTTTACAACAAAGGCACCATTCTTGCCATATTAAGACAAGCCTTGTTGAATTTTCTGGAAATGGATTTGGAGAGATTAGACACTCCTTGTTTAGGTGTTTCCATGAATCTGAAATCATATTGACAACCTTCTGTCAGGCTTCTTCGATTGCAAAATCTTTGTGCTCTTTCATGTAATAATCTATGTACAATCCATCATGGCCATCTTGATTCTCATCCTGCAATCACATCAACCACGTGCATATTATTGGGGGCTAAATTTTAATTAGCCATAACTTTTAGTCTGAAAGTGAACTTCTAGGATATAAGCCATTGTTCAAGAGTAGCATACATAACATGGCACTTCCCAAGTCGTCCCAAAGCCGAAGAATTGTGGCATGCGAAGATATAATCCCAGGTACATTGTCAACAAGATCTACATTTTCCTTTGTTATGCCATGTTCCAATTGGTAGAAAATGTGAACTAGTACCACATGTACCCCTGAACTAACAACTGCATTCTTCAGATATTCTTCTGGTTTTGGAGATTGCCCAGAAGAAAACCATTGCGCCTCTACCAGAAAAGCGTTACACAAACTACCCCACTGCAATATATAATTCATGATTTTCATGATGAAGATTCATTTCTTCATTTATTAGATAAGATTAATGCATCGAAAGTATTATGTATTTACCTTCTTTCTTAAAGAATCTAGGGGATTCCACCCATGTTTTTTATATATCTTGTAGCTAATTTGGTTAGTGATGTCACTAAGAGTAGTGAAGCATATCTTCATGTATTCGGTTAACTGCTCAAGTGCAGCAAAATCCCATCTGCATGCAAATTAAAACATAGAAGTAATCCTGTATTTTAAGGTGCATACTTGTTGATGGCTTCTGTGAAGAGGGTGACTTCCTCAAGTGTTCCATGAACATCGAAAATGTCATCAATTATGTAGATTAAAGAAATGGGTTTTGTGAGCTCAACCCTTTCCTTTAATAGATCTAGGTTTGTAAGATAGGCCATGGAAACAATGTACCATTTGAGCGGTTGGTCCCTGGCAAACTTTAGTTCCTGTGCCAGACCAACATCTTTCCACCATCTAAGATGACAGAGATTGACTTTAGATAAGGAAAATAATCACTACAATTATAAAGTAGTAAATCATCAAGTTGTTCATGTTACACATACTTGGAGATTTGAACAAATTCCTTCTGTGTATGGATTGGACCATATTGAAATCCATTTTTGCTAGGTGGTGTAAATCATTCCAGTACCATCCATTTGTGCGGGTGAAATTACCAAAAAACTTCTTCGCCATGAACCTTGCCAAGCTTTTGTGATAAGGATTCCTTAAAGTATTCCCAACAACACTGACTTGGTTGTCATGATTTGCCACGCATTCAAAAGCTGCTCACAAAAGCTGCCAGCTTCATCTAGTATGCCTTCTCTTTCTATACTTAGCTGTGAGGCTTCAAATAAACTCATCAATGTGTTAATGTCTTTACCCAATTCTTTATCAAACTTTCCCTCCCTATCCTTGAAGTTGTTAAACACATTTGTTACAAATAATAAAGAAAAGCAAGATCTAGTGAATAAATTGAGAGAAAAATATAGAGAGAAGTGAGTTTTTATGCTACGGTGAATTTTAATACTAAAGAATTTAATGAATCTTTACATAATGTTGTTATTTCTTTGTTACAGGGATATGAGGTCGTGATGCCTAGCGATGTGCTTTGTGGATTGTCACCTATTAGAGAGATAGAGCGTTATATTGATTTTGTGTCACGTGTGGAAATCCCTACCCAACCATTTTTTGAAGAACATGATGAGTCCTTGATGCACTTGAAGGGACAAATAAGTTGATTAGGATGCATGCCGAGTGGGAAGAATGTATTGAGACTTTTCCTCATGTAATCAAATACACACATGGTAAGGAAAATTTTGTGGTTGATAATTAGTAAGAAGATATGACCTTATCTTTATTTTAAATCCAAAATATTGAGATTTGAATCTGATAAAGAATTCCATACCAATGATGATGACTTTGCTAGTATGTATGGAATATGTGAAAAAGCGTCGTTTAGTAAGTGCTATAGACTACATTGGTATTTGTTTAGAGAGAATAAATTTTGTGAGCCTAGTAGTCTTATGCGTGAGTTGCTTGTGTGTGGATGTGGTTTGTTGGAACATTTTGGTGTAAAGAAGATTTTAAACGTGTTGCATGACCATTGGTGAGAGTATTAATTGCTATTCATTGAATTTGCATATAATTGAAGTATTCATTTTGGTATAAGGTTGACTTTAGATGTGTTTCATGAACATTTGTGGGAGTATCATTTGCCATTCATTGACTTGTTGCATGAATGTTTAAGGGAGTATCATTTGCTATTATTAGAGTTTGCATATAATAAGATCATGCAAACTACTATTTCTTATTCTCATTTTGAAATTGTTTATGGCTTTAATCCATTTACTCCTTTAACTTTGATACTTTTGCTATTTGATGGTAGGAGTAGCTTGGATGGACAAAAGAAGGCATAATTAAAAATGAATCTTTTAGGTGGGTATAATGTTTTTGCTACTTTTAATATTTCTGATCATTCTCTTTTTGACATATGTGAATATTCGAGGTCGAATCCTTTTGAGGAGAGGGGAAATGATAGAAACTAAGGTGGACCTAGTCTTAAAGATTCTTTGGAAGTTCCAAATGAGCCAATTACAAGGTCAAGAGCTAAGAAGATCAAGGAAGTTATGCAAGGATGAGTGCAAGCCACTTGGGATGAAGCTAGCAAGACTCAAACATTCAAAATGAGTTTGAAGAAAGGAGAACCAATTTTAATCCATTTGATACAAGCTATAGAAGAGTGCAACATGACTTAAGATTTAAGGATTTATTATTTGGGCCTATTATTATGTTTATGTGATTGAATGCCTTGGATTGGTTTATTTCTTTAAAATAGCTTATTTTTATTAGTTATGGGAATTAGTCTAGAATAATTGGGCTTGAGGATGCTTAACCCACATATGTTTTATTTTGTTAAACTAGGGTTTCAAGAGGGGCATTTTTGGAATATAGGGATTTATTTTGGCTAGGGTTTTAATTAGGTTTTGGTTTAAATACTCTTTGTAGCTTCATTTTAACAAATTTATGAAACTTTATAAAATTTGATGAATTTTATCATTGTGAGTTGAGTTTATCTCATATTGTTCTTAAATGAACTTTTGAACTTATCAAAGGTAAATCACAACCTTTGTGACGTTCCTCCTTTGTAATCTGGGTTCTTGAAATAGGTTCTTAAATGGGTTTACATTTTCATATAATCTAGGTTTTTGAAATGAGTTTCTCAACGGGTCTAGGTTCTTCCATTGGCTTGATTTTGGCTTGCTTGAGTGAGTCTTTAAATTGATTGTGGGTTCAAGAGATTCCGTTCATGCTGATTCATATCACAGTATTTGTTATCTTGCAAGTTTATGAGGATACCTCTCATTAACGGCTTAGAAATTTTGAGATGAACTTTGACTCTAAGATACGGACCCCATCCTTCACCATCTTCATCAACATCCACTTCCTCCACAGCTCCTTATCATGTTTCCTACTTGCACTCCAATGTCCCGAGTCATTCCACTAAGAGGCAAGTTATGGAGTTGAACCCAAATCAATTCTCTACTAAATATTATATCTTTTGGCGATGAGGAGCCATCAAAGAAATTGAGGCAAAGAAGGTTATGATCAAATGACCATGGTTTGCATGTCTTGACTTTGAGAATATTCCTGTCTTCCTGAAACTTGATAAGAAACAAATTGGTTCCTACCTCTCAAAAGTGCACCCATCCTTTTGGCTTCCAAATACTCAGCATTGTAGTTCTAAAGGACGCTTCTTTGTTCACAGCCTTGTCCAATACTATGAGACCAACCAGACAAAGCCTCCCACGTTTCATAACCATTTCTTTATTTGTGGTATCCACCTTAACCACATACTGCTTTGCTTCCGTTAGGTTAACATTACCCCACTTTGCTTATGTTAGGTTAACATTCACCAATTGTGCCCTCTCCTTGGCAAAAGCCAAGAGACAAGTCTTCCCAAAGCAAGAAAACCTCCTCAATGTAGGCTAGAAGACTAGTTCGAGAAAATTGAGGCATGATAATGTGCAATCATAATTGTTTGTTGCCAATTAAGTATTTTTTTATTAAATACTAGTCAGTGAGGGATGCTAGGGAGGGCATGGGTAGAGTACCCATATGCATATCTTTTATAATATATATTTGAAAAATATATATTGTATATAACCAAAAATATCATAAGCCCCCGGTATTTTACATCGTTTTTTTTTTCTCTCTCTCTTTCCTATCTTTTCTCCTTTTTGACTCACTCAAAAATGAGTAGCACAAAGACTGTCCCAAGTACAGGAGAGTATCGTGTAATAATTAAGAATAAAATTTCTAGATCGTCTCTTCAGGAAAAGTTGCTTAAAATCAAACTCGTGTAAAATAGTGAAAATATTTACAAAGATAAAATAAAAGTGTTGATATATGCAATGAATGGAACAGTACAAAGGAAATGAAAAGGGCACTGGTTGTGGACCAGATTCATATTTTAAAAGACCAAGATGCAAAATAGTAAACTAATAACTAAACTAAACTTGTTGAAATTAATTAACCTAGAAGCAACTTACTAAACTTGTTTAATGTTGATTAAACATTGAATCCAAAGCTAACTAAACACCAAATTATAAAGCAAGAAAACGAATCAAACATTAACAAACTAATGGGGTAAAATAGAAAATTAACTCTAAATTACCCACCTACTAACCAACGAAAATTTCCAAACTCATTGTAAGACTCAAATTAACAACTAAATCTAACAAAGTGAAATTATGTAATCGAGAAACCAACTAAGCTAAGCAATCTTAATTAACATAAAATTAATTAGCAAAATCGAAATTAATTAAACCCTAATGAACCCTTAATCAATCTAATGTCTAATGGAACTAAGAGATTAACAAAACTAAGCTAGATTAGAAAATAATTGATGTAATACGAGCTTAAAATGAAAAGTCCCAAAATCAGGATTATATGATTCATCCTTGTATTGAAATCAGAAATTCGCAAAATCTATCCATAACCATTATAATACCTCTCTAATGAAGCTTAAAGGAGCAAGAAAAACAACTAACATCAAATTAAATATGTAGGAAATAAAATGCCCAAACCAAATGGTTCTAAGCTAAAGATCTCAAAAATACACTATAAACTTCAAACTAAAATAGAATATCAAATATGTGTTGTGCATGTGAAAAAACATTGCCCAATTAAATCACAAGTTATAAAATTATGCATAAACCTTGTTTTCAACCAATTTAAATCACAACTTGGATTTATGCATTTAACCTTTTTTTTCATCTAAAACCAATAATAATGTCATAAAATAATTGAAATATATTATTTTTAAATGTATAAAATATGCAATAATTCAGCTTAATTACTTCTCTCTCTCTCTCTCTCTCTCTCTCTCTCTCTCTCTCTCTCTCTCTCTCTCTCTCTCTCTCTCTCTCTCTCCATCCTTTTCTTTTTATCTCTCCTTTTTCTTATTCCATCTTCTTTCTTCTCCTAACATTAGGAAATGGATCTATGTGGCATCTTGTTCCTCGGTAAAGAGCTCGACAAGGATCCGTGGGGCCAAAGAAGCCAGTCAGTCAACAACACTCCCGAAATTTCATCGGGTCTAGGCGCATAAGCATAGATTGAGTACACAGTTAGAGAAATAACTTGCATCGGAATGAGTAAGGGATTAGTTAGAGAGTAATACTAGTTGTGTCATAGGCTTACACCATAAGAAAATTCATCAATTAGTAATAATAATATCCATATGTCTTTGTCACTTCTTTCCAAAAAATATTATACATCGTCAACAGTTCATCACTTATATCCAAATGCAACAAACCAAACATTATTCATCGTCTAACCAAAATGTATATCTTAACAAATACATATAACCATTGTCAAAGATCTGCCTCCAAATCTACAACTTGAGAGGCGTCGGTCCTTCTTCCTTGGGAAATTTAGCTTTGGCTACATCTGCATTAAGATCTACGACTTTGGTATATGAAATTGCATGCATGATCACCACAGTGAGACTTCTAAGAAATCCTAGTAGATTAAATCTATGAAAATACTATTAATGAGAGACAATGGGGTTGAATATGCATGCACAATTTCACACAAGTAAATTAGTGAATACATATATTTATGCATGGACAAGAATCACCCTCCAAGCAAAAACACATGTATTCATAAGTTATGGTGATGAATCATCCTTCGAATAAACTCAAGTATAGAAGCATGGTGAGGAATCACCCTCTAAGCAAAGCTCATAAAGTCCACAATATCCCATCATATACATCTTAGTGGGAAGTCACTCCACCTGTTCGACTTGGGGACTCACTCTACCCAGCTAATGCATGAGCTCATTCCCCAATCCAAACCCATCGACTTAGAAAATCATTCAATCTAGTCAACAAACTTGAAGATAGCACACACGATTAACCTACGGAATCTCTCTACCTAGTAAGTCAATTTGAATATACCATGCATGACCAACCTGAAAAATCTCTCTACTCGTGTTATCAAGTGAGACCAATACAAAGACCTTCCATTCTGATCATCATTGGGAATCGCTCTACCCATATGAAACTTGTGGCAACGTGCTGTAGGAATGGCATGAGGACTCCTTAACTCGGTCATGATGATCGACACATGCTAAGACTCAACTCTCGTAAATTACAACATTATCAATTCGCATAATTCAAACTTATCATCTCAAACTCACAGTGTAGAGATAAACAATAAATATAATAAAGAAGATATCTTATATTCATGTAGAAAGATGTGAGTTACAGGACCTCCAAAGCCCAATCTTACAACATACTCATAAGCATTTATACCGAATTCCCAGTATGGTTATAGGAGCTAACCTACCTAAACAGTATTTCTATTGCTACAGTAACGTTGGCGCTACTCCTTCCACTGCACCCTTGAGTCACTTACATTCTTGAAGACTCGTAACTAGATGTAGGGGTAAACAGTTAATAATCACAAAAGTGATATTTTGACTTTTATCCAATGTCTTTTAAACTGTGACATTGTAAGTCTTATTTCTTACATCCGTTTGACTCCATATTTACTTGAATATGAGACTTTCAATCTCGTCCATCAGTTTGCCTTCTAGACTTGCAGGATGGACGAGACTGATAGGAACAAGGTGTGCACGTCCTTTAAAGTTTGCCTTTGGTCAAATCCCATAGACTGTCCCCTAATAAAATAAGAGTCTCCCATGTAGCATTAGACCATACAACTGAGATCAAATTATATGGCTGACAAGTTTGTAATCTTTTTTTTTTTCACATGCTCACCCCAGACGTGACATTTCTTATGAAGTGTGGGCCTTTGTGTACGACACTTGCCGCTGTTGAGCACCTCTTTGTTGTCTCGTGGAGGTCTCACTTTCGTATCGGTTTTGTCCTTGATCGTTGCTCACCATTGTCCTGTGAGCCAATCTTTTTCTAGAACTACTAGCATCTTCAACTCCTCGTTCACGCCCATGTATAGTTGACATAGTGTTTGCCCACTTGGTACAGGTAGGTGAAAAGTCATTTATTAGTTGGGGCTAGATCATATCATCCAGGCTTCTACAACGTGTTGCTCGGCTTTCTTCTCAGTTTTAACCACGTGTGGTCGGCCCAGCTATCTCTTCTTCACCAGCCCTTAACTTATGTGAGGATGGCTTCCCTTAGTTCAGCATAGTCCTAACAATCTTGACCCACAGCCCTATGTGGGTCTTGAGAACAAAGGACCACCATTCTTTTCCAGGGGTCTCTAACTTTTTATTTCTAGTGTTAGATCCGTGGCTTTAATCTTGGATTTTTGGTGTTTTTTTATGTTTGCTTTTTTTCTTCTATTTTTGGTTGGACCGTTTTGATGGACATGGATAAAAAAATTTCCAGCACAATTAGTGAGGAGGGTGGGTCTACGCCCACCACTCCCAGCTTCCACTCGGAGCTAGCCCCTATTAGTTCTAATTAGGTTTTTTATTTTTTATATTTATTTTTTAATGCTTTTAAATATTTTAAAAAATAAATAAATAAATCACAATATTATTAAAAAAATACTCCCTTAATTAATCACTAAGCAAAAAATAAATAAATAAATTGAGCAATAATACCGAACAATAAATTTGAACAGTGAGAATAGTATTTTTCTTAACGAGGATGAATGGGTAAGTATAATTAAGAGTTGCGTGTGGTTCACAAGGTAGAGAGTAGTACCACACTACTACTATCATGCGCATGGACCACCCAAAATACGAGGTTGTACTTGTGTATTTTAGGCCACGTGTTTTGTCTGATACAAAATATATCACGCACACCGATCGCTTTGCACGTGTGAACTTAAAAATAAAAGCTAAATTTTAAATTTCAGTTATGAAGTGATTGTCTAAGTTGCAGTTTAGATATTGGAATGAGATGAAAAATTTTTAAATAAAAATTAAAAATAAAATAAAATATTATCTTTTAATATTTTTATTGTTTTAAAATTTAAAAAAATTGAACTCTTTGTTATATTTTGTGTGTAAGGCTTAAAAAATTATGGTAATGAGATGAAATGAAATTAAGCATTTTCATTATCTAAACGGGACTTTAATCTTTTAAAAAGAATTAGAAGTACTAAAAGCTTAAGTGTAATAAAAATATGATTTCTACAAGACAAAAGGAATTTTCGAATTTAATAAGTAATTTTACTTCTTGGAATAAAGCTGTATATATGGTCAAAACCATATTTGTTTCCGAAACCATATATATGTATGCATGTTTACAGCAACTAATTAATCAGAAAGTTTGGAGTTTATTTTTCTCTACATAGGCACACTTTGATAAAGCAGGGATTTCATATGTTCCTCGAGGCTTGGGAGGTCATGGTTGTCGTCATAACTATACAACAAGGGCACCACTCTTGCCATGTTAAGACAGGCCTCGTTGAATTTTGCTGGAAGTTGATTTGGAGATATCAAACACTCCTTGTTTAGGCGTTTCCATGAATCTGAAATCATATCGATAACCTTCTCTCGTGTTTTTTTGACCGTAGAATCCTTATGTTCTTTCATGTAATAATCTATGTATGATCCATCATGGCCATCTTGACTCTCATCCTGCAATCACATGCATGAACCATACTGGTTGTTAGCTTTTTCCATAACTGAAAGCTGTAAACATTTTGCTAGCTAGAATCGACATGATTTTTCAAGACAGAAGAGAGGAAGGATTTGTTTTCCATTACTAGGTCAGTCAGTGTCATTGGGATTATACAATTGTTAAAAAATATCATAGATTTCATCCTCGAATCGGAAACTGCATGTGGTCATGTCAAAGGGAGTTATAAGGTTATAGTTTTGTCCCAGCTATCATCTCATCTCCGTACGTCCATGTATGTATGGTGTGTGGTGTGTTGGGTGTCTATAACAAAGTTACATCTATCATTTTCGATGCAAGTTGTGAAAACTGACTTGTTGCTTTGTTTGCTAGCATAGAAACCTTGTAAATGCATGGTTCTCAAAAAACGAAGAAAGGAATATTAAAGGTACAATGTTGCAGCTAAAGGACGAAAGCTATACACATCTATTTTTTGAGGGGTAAGGCTACTGTGCCGCCCCAAATATACCGCTGGGCGTATTGCCCAGTGTAAATTTTTTTTTTTTTTCATTTTTCATTTCATATTTTTTTAATCACTTTCTTAATTATTAAGTAAAAAAAAATACCAATACACTTAAAATCACTTCCTTAATCACTAAAATAAAAATATTTTTTTTGCCCTGCCGTCAACCTGGGCGGTCAATCCCAGGCTGCACAGGGGCTTTATTCTTTTTTGAATGATCAACTCTTTATTATCCAGACCAAGTATATATATGTCACAGATTATGCATAGAAAAAACCTTTAAAGCATTCTTTGAGGTTTTTTTTAAACATGTTTCCAAAAGTAATCTTTTGAAAACAAATTAAATTCGATTCTCAATACATGATTCACGACTCCATTGTGCAGTTTTACAGCGGTTTTCTTTTTTTAAATATTAAAAATATAAAAAAATAAAAATAAAATAAATAAAGAAACAAGTTTTTGAAGTAAAAAACATATATAAAGCTGTTTTTATCATGAATTCATCGTGTAGCATACTCACCATGGCACTTCCCAAGTCATCCCAGAGCCGAAGAATTGTGGCTGGTGAAGATATAATTTCCGGTACATTGTCAACAATATGTACGGTTTCTTTGGTTACTCCATGTCCCAAAAGAAAGAAAATGTGAATTAGTACCACATGTACTCCTGAACTAACAACTGCATTTTTCAGATACTCTTCAGCTTTTGGTGATTGCCCAGAAGAAAACCACTGAGCCTCCACTAGAAAAGCATTGCACAAACTCGCCCACTGCAACAATATTTCGGTCGTGATTTTCATGAACGTGTTTTATTATTACTTAGATAAGCAATATTTATCATATATGGACACGCATTTACCGTCTTCCTTAAAGAATCTACAGGATTCCACCCATGCCTTTGATATATCTTGTGGCTAATTTCGTCAGTGATGCCATTAAGAACCTTGAAGCATATCTTCATGTATTCCGGTAACTCCTCAAGTGCAGCAAGATCCCATCTGCATGCAACAATTTAGTAATGAACAACCGCTAGGAGGGGAATATATTTATATACATACATATGGAAGTAATCCTGTGTTTTAAGATGCATATATACTTGTTGATGGCTTCTGTGAAGAGGGTGACTTCCTCAAGCGTTCCATGAACATCGAAAATGTCATCTATTATGTAGATTAGAGAAATGGGTTTTGTGAGCTCAACCCTTTCCTCTGATAGATCTGGGTCTGTAAGACAGGCCATGGAAACAATGTACCATTTGAGTGGTTGGTCCCTTGCAAACTTCAGTTCCTGTGCCAGACCAGCATCTTTCCACCATCTAAGATGACAGAAATTGACTTTAGATAAGGAAAATAATCACTGCAATTATAAAGTAGTAAATCATCAAGACGTTGTTCATGTTACACATACTTGGAGATTTGAACAATTTCCTTCTGGTGTATGGATTGGACCATATTGAAATCCATTTTTGCTAGGTGGTGTAAATCATTCCAGTACCATCCATTTGTGCCGGTGAAATTACCAAAAAAGTTCTTCGCCATGAACCTTGCCAAGCTTTTGTGATAAGGATTCCTTAAAGTATTCCCAACAACACTGACTTGGTTATCATCAAGATGTCTGATTTGCCACGCATTCAGAAGCTGCTCGCAAAAGATGCCAGCTTCATCTAGTATGCCTTCTCTTTCTATACTTAGCTGCGAGGCTTCAAATAAACTCATCAATCCGTTAATGTCTTTACCCAGTTCTTCATCAAACTTTCCCTCCCTGTCCTTGAAGTTGTTAAACACATCTGTTACAAACAATAGACGGGTGAGAATTAATCTCATCATCGCTTTTCATTTGAATTGAGAAACAAACAAGACAGGTAACGGGGAGTAACTCACCGGCAGGAACATAGTAACCTCGTTGTCTCAACAGTCGAAAGCGTAGCGCAACCTCGTGAAGATTCTGACCGCAATCACCATGAGCAATGTATTTTGCATATTGCCCTTCCAAAATTGCATCAATGTCTTCCTCGAAGTGGTATTCGATCCCGAGGCGTTGAATGGCATTAATCATGTTTAAACTTTCGAAACCATCATCTTTTCCTCCTTTCCTTAGTGCACGCCTACATGCTTCTAATTTATGGGAATGTTGGACGCTGAGCCCGCCCTGCAGACAAAGAGATCAGTCGAACACATCTCTGCAGAAATTAATGAAAAGAAACAAATAAAAATTAAGGTGATTGCATGCATGCACAATATTCTTACAAAATCGTGCTTCTTAGTTCCGTAGTTTGGATATTCTAAAGGAGTGGAAGCAAATGTATCATGATCTTGGAAAATTTTCCAATGTTTTTGGGCACTTGGCAAAGAGGCGAGGCTGAATGGATTCGAATTCGGAGTTTTCTGAATTCTGTTTGGAGCAGTTGGGGGATTGATGGAAGCAAAGAAAGTTGTAGTGGACATGGAGGCCGCCATGGCGAGAATAATTAATTAATTTGGGAGGTTGATAGGTCTGTAAAGAATGCTTGGATCCAATTTATAGGAAGACAACTGACGTCCCGAAGTATCTTAGGACGTTGTTTTGAAAACGTTTTAAACCTGGGGCTGGGCTGTTGACATTGACAATCAATGATTAACACGGTTGCGGATACAAACAAGCATGTACGATATAGTCCACGTTTTTTTTATTTAGAAATTATATATGACTGATACAGTGGGTATATGTTACTGAAATTATTTTTGTATAATTTTTAGATACTCTATTAATAATTGATACATGATTTTTTTTTAATATAAAATAATTGTTTTAAAAAAAATTAAATATAATTAAGAATATAATTAAGTGTTTGATAAATTTTATAAATTTACTTTTACTTGTCGTTAATATCTCTAGTCTACTAATTTTGAAGGTTAAATGCCTCCTTTTATTATTTTTTTCATCTCTTTTTATGTATTTTTTATATTTTAAAATTTTTTTAAAAAAATTATAATATTAATAAAAAAATATTTAATTAATTATTAAATAAAAAAATATCAATAAAAATGCTCTGTCCATACGTTTCTCATCTAAAAAGCACTGGACAACATAAACAGGAATAATTGCATATGAGTCTATGTAACCGTACGACAATAAGACTATGAAAAGCCGTCCAAATATCACTGAAAAAAGGCATACGTGCACAACTACCATGTGCGCTCTTCTCTTCATGGAAAATGGCTACTATGCCCTCAAATATATCCATTTGTATGTTTTGTTTTTTTAATAATTAAGAAATTTATTATTAAAAAAGTTCTATATATATTTTTTATTTTTAAAAATATTTAAAAACTATATTAAAAAATTATTTGTACTGATATACATATTTAATTTAGAGTGCATATTGGTTGTCCATGGTTGTTTGACAATCACCTGTTTGTTTTAAAAGAATTGGATGGAGAAACTCAACCTAGTATGATAGATTTTGATCATGCATGCCTATGGATTCAAATGTTGAATTTACCACTGAGCTATATGAATAAGATGATGGGGGAAGTAATAGGGAGATCTATGGGGGAGGTTGTGGAGGTTGATATACTGGAAGATGGTTCAGGTTGGGGTAGATGTCTGAGGGTGAAGGTTGAATGTGACTTGAAAAAACCTTTAGCCTGAGGAAGAACAATTGTAGTGGATGGGAAGAAATGTTGGGTACCTTTTCAGTATGAAAAGTTGCCGAGAATGTGTTTTAAATGTGGTAGAATAGTCCATGAAAAGGATGGTTGTAAGGAGACTGCTGAAAGCTCTGGTCAGTATGGTGTTTGGCTTAGAGCTATACCTTAATTATGAAAGAATTCAGTACAGAAAGGGGAACAGAAAGAAAAAGAAAAAAGAGAGGAGAAGGAAGATCAAGGGAGTCAGAATTTGAATATTGTGAAGGAAGATGGGGTATTTCAAAAGGATGTGAATAGAAAAGAAATGGAGGAAATAGAAAGTAAAATGAGAAAGGAAGAGAGCAAAAAAACTGAGACTCAGGTTGGGGATCCACATTCCCCAGACCTATTGCAAGATGTGAATAAGGAGAGGTCAGTTGGTAGTGAAAAACAAAAGGAGTTCCAGGTTACTATATCTGGAAATGAGCAGTTAATTGAGAATTTATATGCAGGTGAAGGGGATGATAGTAAGAGGGTCTCGAGATGGAAAAGGAGAACTAGAGCTAGGCCTGAGTCAGGTAAGACTTCTAGTCACTCCTTGATAAAAAGAGGTTTTGTGGAGATTAAAGAGTTCAGTGAGATGATGGTGGATGGTAAGAGGTTCAAGGGTAATTCTGAGATGGTTTGTGTTGAGGACAGACCAGGGGTGGTCGCTGCTGAGTAGCACCACCCAACATTATGAAAATTATATGTTAGAACTGCCGAGGGCTTGAGAACCCTCGGACAGTTCAGGACCTTAGCCTATTGGTTAAGGATAAGTGGCCCACATTGGTGTTTGTTTGTGAAACTAAAACAAAAAGCTGTAAAATCTCGAATTTACAGAGGAAGTTAGGCATGGAAGGATGCCTTGTGGTGGATTCTGATGGGAGGAGAGGAGGTTTGGTTTTGTTATGGAGGCATGAGCATGCAGTAGAGGTGATTAATTACTCAAGTTGGCATATAAGTGTCATGGTTAAAGGGGAGAAAGAAGGAAAGGATTGGCAATTCACAGGTTTTTATGGGCACCCTGAAACAAGAAAAAGAGAGCTATCTTGGGAGCTGTTAAGGCAGCTAAGACCTAAGCATGGAATTGCTTGGTGTGTAGGAAGAGATTTTAATGAAATATTGTGGCATAATGAGAAGGTGGGAGGTAGGAGAAGACTAGATAGTCAGCTCAATTTGTTTAGAAATGCTTTGGAGGATTATGGTTTGAGTGACATTGGCTGTAGAGGCAGTGCTTATACCTGGTCTAATAAACATGATGATAACTCTTTTACAAAGGAAAGGTTAGACAGGTTTGTAGCAAATGAGAAGTGGAGATCAGATTTCAAGGAGATAAAAGTTGAGGCACTGATTGGAAGATGTTCTGATCATCAACCTATTTTACTTTCTGTTACCCAAGGAGAGCTGAGAAAGAGAAGACAAAACTATCCTTTCAGGTTTGAGGCCTGTTGGATGCAACAAGATGATTGTGAACAGATTATAAAGAAGGGTTGGGAGAGAGGCTTGCTTATGGAAGAATCTGTGCAGAGAGTCCACATTGGATACAGTTCTGTAGTGAAGCTTTATCATCTTCCTTCAAGAAGAAAGATAAGGGAAGAGTCAAAGAGATAGACCAGATCTCAAAGAGAATAAAGATGTTGCAAATGGATATGTTCCAGGAAAATATGGTTGAGATGAAGATGCTGCAAGAAAGGGTTGGGTTGTTATTGGAAATGGAAGATATCAAATGGAGGCAACGTGCAAAAAGAAATTGGTACACTTTGGGGGATAAAAACACCAGATTCTTTCATGAGTGTGCAAATCAAAGAAGGAAAAGGAACAAAATAGTATAAATACTAGATAATCAATCAGTTTTGAGAGAGGATGAGGAGGGGATTGCAGTGGCTTTTCGAGATCATTTTTCTGAGGTGTATTCAAGTGCCAAACCATCAGGAAAAGCTATAAATGATTGCATTGCTGAGATAGAGCCAAGAGAGTCAGAAGCTATGAATCACTTCCTTGAGAAGACATTTACAAAAGAAGAGGTGGTGAGTGCTTTGAAGATGATGGGATCTATGAAAGCCCCTGGGCCAGATGGCTTTGGGGCATGTTTCTACCAAGAGTTTTGGCATGTGGTTGGAAAAGAGGTAGTTGATGCTGTGTTAAAATTCTTAAATGGAGGCAGTTTGCAAGGGACTGTTAATCAGACTTTCATAGCACTGGTACCTAAAGTTAAAGATCCAAGGAGTGTTAATGAATTCAGGCCTATCAGTCTTTGCAATGTATTTTACAAGATCATTGCAAAGACTCTTGCAAATAGACTTGAAAAGGTCATGGATGAGATCATCTCAAGAAGCCAAAGTGCTTTTATTCCTGGGAGGTTGATTTCTGACAATATTATTGCAGCTTATGAAGTGTTGCACACCATGAAGTGTAGACAGAAGGGTAGGGTGGGAAGTATGGCTGTGAAGCTGGATATTTCTAAAGCCTATGACAAGGTTGAATGGGGATACCTAGAAGCAGTAATGAAAAAACTTGGATTTGGTTCAAGATGGACATAATTGATTATGAGCTGTATCTCATCAGTATCTTATGCTACCATTGTAAATGGAAGGCCAGGTGAATACTTTATCCCTTCTAGAGGATTAAGGCAAGGAGATCCATTGTCTCCTTACCTATTTCTTCTATGTGCTGAGGGACTAAGTACAATGCTTGAAAAGGCAAAATAGAAAGATGAACTTAAAGGGGTGACAGTGGCTAGAGGTGGGGTTAAGTTGACTCATTTACTATTTGCAGATGATTGTCTAATATTTGGGAAGGCTACATGGAAGGAATGGAGAAAGATTAGTGGAATATTGGAGGTATATGAGAAGGCATCTGGCCAAAGCCTTAACAAGCACAAAACAACAGTACTGTTCAGTCCAACAGCTGATTGGAATGTGAGGAAGGCAATTATTAAAGATTGTGGGGCTCGTGTACAGAACAACTGTGAAAAATATTTAGGCCTGCCAATTATGGTTGGAAGGTCTAAATATCAATCATTCAGTATGCTCAAGGATCGTGTGTGGAAAAAACTCAGCAATTGGAAGAATCTTTTCCTCTCTCCATCAGGGAAAGAAGTGCTCTTGAAGGCTGTTATACAAGCTGTGCCTACCTACTATGTGAGTGTATTCAGATTGCCAAAGAGATTATGTAATGAGATAGCTTCACAAATGGCTAAGTTCTAGTGGGGGTTTAAACAAAAGGATAACAGAATACAATGGAGGAGTTGGACCAAGATGGGAATTTAAAAATGGGATGGTGGGTTGGGATTTCGAGAGTTGGAAGCTTTTAACCAAGCTCTCCTTGCAAAGCAGTGTTGGAGGGTGATGATGAACCCTTTATCCATGGCTGCTGTAGTGTTAAAAGATAAATATTTTAAAAATGATGATGTATTGAATTCCTCTTTAGGATTTAAACCCTCTGTCATTTGGAGAAATTTGTGCAGTTATCTCAATCTATTGAAGGAAGGGCTGGTTTGGAGGGTTGGTGATGGGAAGAGTATAAGAATCTGGAAAGATAAGTGGTTACCTATGGCTGTCACTTATAGAATTCAATCACCACCTCAAATATTGAATGCTGAAGCAAAGGTGGAGGAGCTAATAAGAGCTGAGAGGAAGGAATGGGATATTGAACTAGTGGAGAAGGTGTTTAATACACATGAAGCCTCAACAATTTGTAAATTACCTGTTAGCTTTTCTGGACTCCCTATAAACAGATTTGGTCATTTTCGAAGAATGGTATGTACACTGTGAAAAGTGCATATCATTTTGAGGTAAATAGGAAAAGAAGGGAGAAAGGGGAAGTATCAAGCCGGTCAAGTGAGGTTTGGAAGGGATTATGGAGATTGAGAATTCCAAGGGTAGTTAAAATCTTTGTTTGGAAGGCTATAAACAATTGCCTACCAACTTAGATGAATTTAAAAAGAAGAGCTGTCTTGAAAGTAGCTACTTGTCCAGTTTGTAAAAATATGGATGAGTCAATATGTCATGCTCTATGGAGTTGTAATGGGGCAAGTGATGTTTAGGCGTGTGAAAGGAGCCCAGTGCAGAATGGCAAAGCAGTGAAAAAGAGTTCTTTGACTTATGGTCTGACTGGTTCTCTAAATTGCCTCTAGATCAGTTAGAGGTAATGGTTGTGGTGTTGAGAGGAATCTGGTTAAGAAGAAATGGCTTGGTTTTTGAAAATAAATTTGAAGCACCTAATGTAATCTTCAGCAAAGTTGTGGAATGTTTGTCTGAGTACCAACTGGCACAGGTAAAGCAAGGTCAAGCAAAGGATACTGGTGGAGTTCAGAGCAATAACTGTCATCATTGGAAGTTACCAATGGGTGATGTAGTGAAGGTAAACTGGGATGCAGCTTTCAAGTCCAGTGAAAACAGAGGTATGATTGGGGTAGTTGCTAGAGACAGCTATGGAGAGGTATTAGTTTCTCTATGCTATCCTAGAAAACATGTTGCAGATCCTATCATAGCAGAAGTATTTGCTTTATGGAGGGCCATGAAGTTATGTGAAGAGCTACAATTCAGGAATGTGCAACTAGAAGGCGATGCATTATCTGTTGTAAAAGCTGTTAACAGTTTAGAAGTGAATTGGGAATGGCATGGTCAATTGATTGAGGATCTAAAAGCTGTTCTGCACAATAGAGGGAACTGGAAAGTGGCACATGTGAAGAGATCTTGTAATAGTGTTGCTCATAGTCTTGCAAAGTTAGCTTTAAATGCAAGTGAAGAGTTAGTATGGATGGAAGATCATCCTAAGGAAGTTCTGGAAAGTGTTAGTTTTGATAAACAGTGTAATATGAGTCAATATATGAATACAAAATGCAAGTTTCCTTTAAAAAAAAAAAAAATTAGAGTGCATATTGGCATACACTCTAGCATTGTCCTTCCCGTATTAGCCCTCGATCGAAAGATTTGGATTTTGGCAGAAATATCAAAATTTAATTAAATTGAAGAAATAATATTTATACTTACCGAATATCTAAAATTGCTAATTTCTTAAAAGATAAAAAATTAAAATTTACGAAAAAAATTCATTTTTTAATAAGGAAATTATTATTATTTTTTTAAAATACACAACACTCTAACGTTCCAGCATTACTCTTAAGTTGAAATGGCTGGAATTGAACACTCAACATTAGCGTATGCCTACAACATTCCATCCCTTAAATTTTAGTAAACTTTTTTGACTTTTTGATAAAAACTCAACACCATCTGGTTTTCTGTTTTAGGGAAAAAATTTACGATATGGATGGTGACTCTCAGCTAAATTATTTTTTACAAATATCTTATTCTAACGAATAAAACAAATTTTTCTTCCAACTATTTATACTTTCTATCATGCTCATATTTGTTATAATTGAAATTTGAATAACATGTCAACGTACATTGATATGCAAAGGTTGTTTGTATATAAAAATTGTTTCTCAACTTATTTCATCTTATTTTATTTAATAATTACAATTTTTTCAAACTCTCATACATATTAAATATAATAAATAATTCAATTTTTTTAAATCACAAAATAAAAATAATATTAAAAAATAATATTCTAACAATATTTTATTCAATTTTTAACTTTTATCTAATCTCATCTTATCTTAACTCACTATCGATTTCTTGAGAAGGTTTAAGGGTAAGAGAATATTGTTCGGAGATCATCCTCTCTCTCTGGGTTGCTAGGGCGATTGTCGAGGTGTGCTTCATTGTCTTCGTATAGTTTCATATATTTTCTTTTCTCTTATGGGGAGTGTGACTCACCGTAAGCATGGATAGTGAGTTACAGGAAATGTATAAACGTCTATCGTTGACAAAGTATGAAAATGTTGAGGTGGTGGTGGAGATGGAAAATTTGGAAGATTTGAATATGCGTGGTGGCAAATGCTTGGTGATGTCTTTGTTCATGGAGAAGCATTTCAATAGGGATGCGTTTAAGAGTACAATGTGGAAGGTATGGCATCTGGTAAAGAGTGTTCGGTTCCAGGATCTCAGTCGCTGTTTGGTTTTGGTTGAATTTGAGGATCTCTATGATAAAGAGAAGGTGGTGTGTGGAGGCCCTTGGTCTTTCAATAAGCATTTGATCTTGATGAAGGAGGTGGATGATAGTCAACAGGTCCAAAATATAAAAATTTGTAATGCTCAATTTTGGGTTCGGCTTCATTATCTCCCACTTAGGGCCAGGAATGCTTATGTGGGAAAGAAGGTTGGTACTAAAATAGGTAGAGTTCAGGAAGTGGAATTGGATAAGGGAGAGTTGGCTTAGGGAGAGTTTATGCGTTTTCGTGTAACACTAGTGTTACTCAGCCTTTGCTGCAAGGAACAAAATTTGCAATGGGGGAGGATACTCCAGTTTGGGTTCATTTCACTTACGAGCGCCTTCCAAATTTTTGCTATTGGTGTGGATGCTTGGGGCACGATGAAAAGGAGTGTACAAGACGGCCGCCGGAGAATATGGAGGAAGTATCGTATCCCTATGGTGCGTGGTTGAGAGCTTCCTCTTTTAGTGACAAAATTAAAGACATTAAAGCTTGGAATCCTGATTAAAAAAAAAAAAAAAAAGTCAGATTTAGGGCTGGATCATCGGCGGACTGTAAGGTTGTGGGTGGTTCATCTCAAGTAGGTGGTTCATCGGAGCAGGGTGGAGGAAAGGCCGTTACAGGTGACAACAATGTTTTAATTGCTGAAATAGATGAGTTGGTTCTGCCAAACATTTTAGAAACAAAATTTTTGGCAGTAGAGATGGAGGTAAAAAGGGTTGAAGAAGATCAAGAGGATTTGATGGAGTCGTTACTGAAAGATGACAATCAATATGAATTTGTTGAGGATATAGTTAACAAGATGCTGGGTGTAACAGCCCGCTAAAATTATCAGTTTTGGATTATTTCCCGACAGCAATCACATCTCTCTCGTCTTTACCCTCATCTGGAATCACGCGTATAGATTATCTTTTCCGTAAATCACGTATTTTGTTCTTCACCGACAGCTGTAAAATCATGAGTCTTCCAAGACCACGCCTAGCCTTTCTCAAGCCCAAACTACCACTTTATGTGGTGGACAGCCACCGTACGCCGCCACGTACGTTCCTCCGACGCATGTTCGTGACGAACAACGAGCGACGCACGGGTTATCCCGTCGATGGTATAACCTTCTATCTCTAGTTATTTTACGTTTAAAATAGTTGGTTGGTTTGTGGATTGTGTAGTTGTATTTGTGGAATTCGTTGCGTAGTTGTGAAGCGAAGTGTGGTTGTGAAGTGTTGCGTTTGATTGTGTATTTTGTGGACTGTGCTGTGAAGTATAGGCGTGAGATGGATGCCGTAGATGTGATACGGCGGGTTGTGTGAAGAGAATACGCGTGTAGCGTATTCTGTGTAATGCAGCGACGCGCCGCGCGACGTGCGCTGTAGTGATGTGTGTCGTAGAAGGAAGGGAGTACGCATGTAGTGTACTCCGTGTTGTATGGCGATGCATCGTGTGATGTGCATCGTGTTGATGAGAGTTGTAGCGAAGGAAGTACGCGTAGCGCGTACTCCGTGTCGCGTAGCGATGCACCGTGAGACGTGTATCGCAGTGATGGGTTTGTAGTGTGGATGGAAGAGAGTTCACGTGAGTGTACTCTGTATTAAGTCGTGATACACCGGATGGCGTGTCACGAAGGGTTGGATGGCGTAGCAGAGAAGTATGGAGCGTATGGTGTAGTGTTGGGAAACTGTATAACAGTGTCCCGAAGCAGTGGTGTTATGGATTATAGTCCGGGGTGACTGGTGTCATCTTGTGGTTGACTATGGCTAAGAGTATATGGATTGAGAAAGGAATTGTTTGTTTGGTTATTATTGATAATTTTAATGAACTTGTTTTAGTGCAAAGGCTTTCTGAAGTCAAATTATCTCTTTCGAGTATAGTGAAACCTCACGTTGCCGTGGTGTTGCAAGTGCTTACAATATGACAATTGAGTTCAGAAGTGAAAATCTTAAGGACTTGAGTGTTCCTCTTCCAGCTGTTGTGCAGTTCCTCGTGTTTCGCACTCTATTCTCATAGAACGCGACGATCGAAGTAAGTTAGCCTCTAACTTACTATCAGTTTATTGTGTATGTGTGATGGGTAAGGAACTACAATTTATGTATGTATGTTATCGTATATGCCATGTCATGATATGTCATTATATGTTCATCTGTTACGTATGATTTAATATCTCATGAATAATTATCTGTTACATAATCTTTTCTGTCATACAATGATGTATGTTATAAGTATGCAATGTTAAGTATGCCATATGATACATGTATGCCATGAAATGTTTATGATTAAATCATATTATGCCATTTACAAGTATACGCCATGTTAGAAAAGTATATGATATTAATTAATATCTCATGCATTAAGAAAGATAAGATATGTTATGTTATTTATAATGCGTGGGGCCACAACAACTGTGGAGTACGTATTATATCTTATGTTATGTTATGATAATGCGTGGGGCCACAACAACTGTGGAGTACGTATTATATTCTATGTTACTTATAATGCGTGGGGCCACAACAACTGTGGAGTACGTATTATATTTATGTTACTTATAATGCGTGGGGCCACAACAACTGTGGAGTACGTATTATATTTATGTTACTTATAATGCGTGGGGCCACAACAACTGTGGAGTACGTATTATATTTTATGTTACTTATAATGCGTGGGGCCACAACAACTGTGGAGTACGTATTATATTTTATGTTACTTATAATGCGTGGGGCCACAACAACTGTGGAGTACGTATTATATTTATGTTACTTATAATGCGTGGGGCCACAACAACTGTGGAGTACGTATTATATTTATGTTACTTATAATGCGTGGGGCCACAACAACTGTGGAGTACGTATTATATCTTATGTTATGTTATGATAATGCGTGGGGCCACAACAACTGTGGAGTACGTATTATATTTATGTTACTTATAATGCGTGGGGCCACAACAACTGTGGAGTACGTATTATATTTATGTTATGTTATGATAATACGTGGGGCCACAACAACTGTGGAGTACGTATTATATTTTATGTTACTTATAATGCGTGGGGCCACAACAACTGTGGAGTACGTATTATATCTTATGTTATTTATAATGCGTGGGGCCACAACAACTGTGGAGCATACACTACATGAGACACAGCAATTGTGACATGTAGAATACGTGGGGCCACACAACTGTGGAGTACGTATTATATTTTATGTTACATGAAGTATGGGGCCACAACAACTGTGGAGCATACACTACATGAGACACAGCAATTGTGACATGTAGAATACGTGGGGCCACAACAACTGTGGAGTACGTATTATGTTTTATGTTTACTTGAATACGTGGGGCCACAACAACTGTGGAGTACGTATTATGTTTTATGTTACTTGAATACGTGGGGCCACAACAACTGTGGAGTACGTATTAACGCATGTTATTAATCAAGACAATTAAATAAGATTCCAAGTTTATGTTAAGTCAAGTTTCAGATCAAGTGCATGATAAGTCAAGTTTCAGATCAAGTTCATGTTATATTATGCTCACGTACATGTTATGTTCATGTTCATGTTATGTTCCAAGTTCATGTTCACATCATGTTATGTTCACGTTTATGATATGTTCAAGCTCACGTTCATGTTATGTTATGTTCATGTCCATGTTATGTTTCACCATGTAGTGGTTCATGTTATGTTTTAAGCTTAAGTTTATGCCATGTTAAGTCAAGTTCAGTTTACGTTTAAGTTCTGGTTAAATCATGCTATATGTCAAGTTATATTATGTTTATGTATGACTATAATTATGCATTTATGCTTTTACTGCCATGCATGCATTTTTAACCTGTGTATAGTTTTATGTTAACTTACTGAGATTTGTAATCAAATCTCACTGTGGTAGTCCCAACTACCATTCCCCCCGAATGGTAGATCTTGTTACAGGACCCAAAGGAGAATTGGAATCTGACCAACTGAATACGGTCGACTAGGCCACGGTGCGATGTTGATGATGGTATAGTATTTAACTTAGGTTAATACTTGTACTTTTGGATTTGTATCTCAAGTATTTTTTTGATCACAACCATTTTAGACTAGTGTAATGATCACGACTTTTTAGTATGCCTTTATGTATGAAATATGTTTCAAGTATTTGGGATAATTTTTAGTTTGGTGCATAGTATTGCTAAAGAAAAAAATTATCCGCTGCGAATATTACATAATGCTAGATGCGTGTTAGGAACATTGCATCTTATATGTCATGAACGGGGGCAGGTAACCTTGTGTTGCATGTCTCGACGCTTCAAATGTCCGTTCAATCCCAAGCGGAATTTGGGGGCGTCACACTGGGGCAGATTTGTTTAATGGGCCTGTCGAGGGAGTTTGAACTGAGGCTCAAGAATTGTCTTCGGGCTGTAAAAAGCCTGATGGGCTTGTTGGTAGAAAGTGAAAAAAGTTGTCAATTTTGGAGTCAAAGCCTCTAACAACTAGGTCTCAATGGTTACAATCATCTCAGAACAGAAAGAGAAAGGTTTCTTCCGATGAACTTGTTTATGAATCGAGACCTTTGAAGTGAAGCACTGCACATGGATTAATTGAACAGAGGGTTTCGGCGGCGACTGTTGAACAACCCCGCCAGTCCTTAGATGGAATGTTCGTGGGCTTGGGAACTCACGTGGCATTCAAACCCTTTGTGATTTAGTAAAAAGGAAAGCTCCCAATATCTTGTTTCTTCAATCTTGACATCACTTGAATTTGAGGTATGTAAATTTCGGTTAGGTTTTTCAAATTATTTAACTGTGGATTGTTATGATCGTAGGGGGGGGATTGCTTTGCTTTGGGGAAGGGAAGTAGAACTATCTGTTTTAAACTATTCACATAATCACATTCATGCTGTTATAGAGTCTGATGTTAGGGATGGGTTGTGGTTTATATCTAGAATTTATGGGCATCCTAAAGTGGCACAAAGGGGTCAAACGTGGGATTTGATGTGAAGGCTATGTGCTTAGAATGGGGATACGTTAGTTATAGGGGATTTTAATGAGGTGTTGCATCACCATGAAAAGTGGGGAGGTAACCCTAGGCCTGAGTGCCAAATTATAGCTTTTAGAAATGTTGTTGATGAGTGTCAATTGAAAAACTTGGGTTTTAGGGGTCAAAATTTTTTTGAGTAATTGCAAGGGAGGTGATTACTGAAAAGCTAAAGAAACAGTTTCTGTTGTACGTGGTTTAGTTGCATACTCAAACCATGTTCCTTTATGGGTTAATATTGAGGGTGAGGTGATTTCTGAAAAGCCAAAGAAACAGTTCAAATTTGAGTCGATGTGGGTTAGGAAAAATGTATGTGAAGAGATTATTAAATCTACTTGGAGAAGGGATGCATCTTGTGGTAGTATGAATGATGTAATGGGCTTGATAAAGGAATGTGGGGTTCAATTAAGTTATTGGAATAAACATTCTTTTGGTAATGTTCAAATTTTGGTAATGTTCAAAAGCAGCTGAGTGTGATCCTATGGAGGAACATAGGAAGGCTCGTAATAGGGCTCATGATGAGGTACAAAAATAGCTGGACATGGATGAATTAATGTGGAAACAGAGATCTAAAGTATTGTGGTTAAAGAGGGTGACTCAAATCAAATTCAAGATATTTTCATATGAAGGCTTCTCAAAGGCAATGAAAGAATAGGTTCATGAGGATTAAAGATGGCAATGGTGACTGGCATACTAGTGAGTAGAGAGATCATATTATTGTTGACTATTTTGAGGATCTTTTCAAAAGTTCAAATCCCATCGGTTCTTTTGAGCTTTTAAGACCATTGGCTTGTAAAGTTACAAGATCAATGAATGAAGATCTATGTAAGATGTATACTAAAGCTGAAGTTGTTGCTGCATTGGCACAAATGCATCCTCAAAAAGCTCTAGGGCCAGATGGGATGTCAGCTTTGTTCTACCAAAAGTATTGGCATTTGGTGGGGCCTTCAATCACTTAGGCAGTACTCAATGCTTTGAACTCAGGTGTTTTCCCAACTAATCTCAATCATACAAATATAACCCTAATTCCCAAGAAAAAAATCTCTTGAATTAGTAGCTAATTATAGGCCTATTTCTTTATGTAATGTGGCTTATAAGTTGATTGCTAAAGTTGTAACTAATAGGTTGAAAACTGTTTTAGCTTTTGTTATTGAGGAAAGTCAAAGTGCTTTTGTGACAGGTCTTTTAATCCTGGATAATGTACTCATTGCTTGTGAATTGATTTTCTATCTTAAGCACAAAAAGAAAGGGAAAAAGGGTTTTATGTCAATTAAGTTGGACATGAGTAAAGTGTTGCGCCTAAACTTTGACTCAAATTAATGAACCAAAATTTAGTGCAGTTTTACCTGCAAGTATACAGGTGTTGTAGTACCTTACAAGGTCGAATCCACAGAGATTGACTTATGTGAAAAATTATCTCAAACAAATGAAAATAAAATACTAAAAGAGATGCGCGATTAAAAATAAAATGAGGTTATTGAAATGATGATTTTTGACGTAACAAAATAAAACTAAAATGATAAAATGTATTGATATCGGAAAAGACTAAGGTTTCGAGGATCCGTTTAATAATTTAAAATATTGTTTCAGATCGAATTACTTCAATTAAACTAGAATAATGATTTCGTTTAATTAGAAGATTTAGCATTTAAGATTAAGAAAATAATTACTAATGATTGAGCATGAGCGATTGATGATTAAAACACTTACAAAACTCTTTGACTATCACAGGGATTTCTCAAGCATTCACTGTATTCGGAAATCACAATGAATTAAGATAAATATATAGATAATCAAAATATCCAATAATAAAATCCTTCAATCATTCAAACTCGCAGAATAAATTTAACGTCGATCCGAAAGCAATTTTCAAATCATTAAACTTCACCTCTAACCTTAGTATGAAAATTTAGCCAACAATGTTCATCACAAGTGCTATAGAAATCAAAAAAATATTCTCCATTATAAAATTAAAATAAAATACACAAAATACTAGAAAACAACTTAAAAGCAATAAAATCTGGAACCCAATTGACGACGAGAGAATAAAACCCAATTGTAGAAAATAGAAATGAAACCAGCAGATCTGGGCGAAAACTCCCTCCAATTTCCTCACTCCCCGCAGACAAAAAATGTCTACCCTCAAAACTCCCCACGCCTCACGTACTTTCTACTCCCCACGTAAACCCCCAACCAACCGACTCTCCTGCTTAGAGAAAAGCTGCACCAACTCTCTCAACTCCAAACTCTCTCTACTCTAATCTAGCTCCCCCTCTCCACCGTACCTCACGTCCCAACTCTAACCCAAAATAAACTTCAGCCAATTCCATCCGTCCAGCTATGTCTCCTACTCCTCTCCTCAATTTCTGCACACCCCTCCATTCAGCCAATTCCCTTCAATTAAATACTCAATGACCGACTCTTTCCAGCCCAGAATTTTCTCTCAAGTCTCCACGTATCCACTTTACTTTCAACAACCTCCCATTAATCCAGCCGACACTCTCCTTTAATCAAGCATCCTCTCTCCCTTTTCCACACTTTAACTCAAACACGTCTCTCAATTTCGGCATGTCTTCAATTTCTTTCCACGTCCAGCCACATATATATATATATATAAATATATATATATATATATATATATATAATATAGATACCTCAAGTCCAAGTCCCAGGCGCCAAACGTGAAGTTCTTTCCTAAAAAAAAAAATAATATCCAATCAATTAGCTGCACCAACCGATTTTTCTTTCCGTAAATTCTGAAAATCCAGGCGTGCTTCCATTTTGTTTCAGCCCCCTTCTTAGACTTTGATGTTGCATGTGTTTGTCTTTCTTTTCACGCTTTCCATTTTCCTTTTTCGGTGGTTTTAATTGTTGACTACATCACATGCAGCTCTCCTTTATTTCGGCTATACACTCCACTTAGAAATGAGCTAAAGCTTGTCCCATGTTCTTTCGGCCCTTCACTTTAAAACTCCACATCGCTTGCCGACAATTCTTTTACATTCAAAGTCCTCAACATTTTATCTTTTTCAGCAACTCTACTTTGAAAGACTCGTAAAGCATGCGCTTTTAGTCAGAGCCGGATCTCGTGAATTTTATTTATGCTGCAAATGAAGAAATAAAAATAACACTCGAAATAAATAATAAAGAAAAATAGATTATTAAAAATATATTATATATGTGAGGAAATATTTTTCAATTAAATCATAGTTATAAAATTAAGCATAAACATGATATTAATCAATGAAAAATCACAACTCGAATTTATGCTTATTAACTATTTTTCCATCTAAAACCAATAATAATATCACGAAGTAGTTGAAATAAATTTGTTTTAAATAGCTAAAATATGCAATTTTTCAGCTCAAACATAAAGCATATGATCGGGTTGAGTGGATGTTCATTAGAGATGTTATGACTATCATGGGATTTGAGAGGGCATTTATTGATTTGATTATGTTTTGTGTCAGTTCAATTTCTTTTTCTGTATTAGTCAATGGGAAGCAAAAGGGACCTATTATTCCAAGTAGGGGATTGAGGCAAAGGGACCCACTGTTCCCTTATCACTTTCTTCTTTGTACTGAGGGATTGATTACTTTGTTAAAGGAAACTGGGGTGAGGGGACAGATTTTAGGGATTAAAGTTTGTAAGGGAGCCCCTAACATTAATCATCTGCTTTTTTGTAGATGACAGTTTGATTTTTTGTAAGGCCGAAGTGGAAGAGAACAGAGGGTTACAAGTCCTGTTAGATATTTATGAGAATGTGTTGGATCAGAAAATAAACAAGGAGAAAACTTCCATGGTATTGAGTAGTAATGTGGCAATGCAAATGAGGGAAGAAATTGGGCTGTTGTGGGGTAATGGGGGCTAGGGAAAAAAAAGGGCTTTCCAATCCATAAAACAGAAAGTATGGTAGAAATTACAAAGTTGGAAGGAAAAGTTGCTTTCACAAGGAGGGAAGGAAGTGTTATTGGAAGCTATAGCTCTTTCCATTCCCTCATATGCGATGAGTTGTTTTCTTTTGCCAAATGGATTTTGTTCTAAGTTAGAGAGTCTTATGGCTAAATTTTGGTGAGGCCAAAAGCAAGATGAAAGGCGGATTCATTGGGTGAGCTAGAGTAGTATGTGCTAGAGGAAATCAGAAAGGGGAATGGGTTTCAAGGATCTTAGGAATTTTAATCTTTCACTTCTTGCTAAGCAAGGGTGGACATTAATAGCAAGACGTGAAAAGATTAATTCAAGATGATACTTCTCTGTTTCATAAATTGTTTAAGGCCAGGTATTTCTCATCATCAAGCTTCTTTGGGATAGGACTGGGTCATTGTCCTTCATTCACATGGAGAGGTATATGGGAAGCTAGGAGATGGTTATAAGAGGGATGTAGAAGGAGGGTAGGTGATGAAAAAGAAGCACGATTATGGACTAAAAGATGGATACCGGGTTATAAGGCTCTAGCCCATGAAGGCTATGAAGTTTCTGAGAATAATAGAAATGATGTGGTGGAGAGTTTGTTTGCTGTAAATCAGAGATGCTGGGATATGGGGCTGCTTAGATCTCTCTTCAATCCAAATGTGGTTACAACAATGAGTAAGTTGATGATAGGGCCAGAAAATACAGTTGATAAGTGAATTTGGGAGCATGAAAGGAATGGTAAGTTTACAATTAGAAGCTGCTATCGGTTTATACCAAACCACTTAAGGGTTGGCTTGGCAGAGAATTTAGAGAGGGGTACACAAAAAGTTGTTTGGAAGGCCTTGTGGAAATTAACAATGCCAAGTAAAATTAAAATATTTACTTGGAGAGCATGTAAAGATGGTCTTCCAACAAAGGCAAGTCTTATGAAGAAAAATGTGATAACTGAAACAAAGTGTAGTTTCTGCGAGCATCCAATTGAGGATTTAAATCATGTTGTGTTTAGCTGCAATGTTCTTCGAGATTCTTGGAAGAAGTTTAGTCCCAGTTTGCCTATGACCATGACTGTTAAATTCTTTGATTTAGTGTCTCAAATTTGTCAAAAGAAATGAAAGTTTGGCTATGTTTTGTTCTTTGTCTTGGGGATTTTGGTATAGAAGGAACAAGCAGATCTTCAAGAATATGGTTCTGCCCATAAAACAAGTTACTGAACATGTCATTGGCCTTTTGAGAAGCTTAAATTTCGTAAAGGGACAAACTCCTATACAACTGAAGAAACATCTAAGATGGTGTCCACCTCCGAGAACTTGAAACTCAATACTGATGGGGCTTTGTTTCGTGACCTTAAGAAGGCTAGTATTGGGATGATTTTAAGGGATGATAAGGGTACAATGCTTATGGCAGCTAGTGAGGCTAAGAATGAAGTGGACAACCTTGAAATTATTGAACTCCTGGCTGTGTTCCGAGGGATGCAAATGTGTGTTGATAGGTCTGTCATGAATCTCATTGTGGAATCTGACTGTTTGCTGCTTGTTGATTCTTTGAACTAGAATGATATGCTTGATTCTGAACTTAGAGCTCTTTATGGTGAAGTTATGAGACTAAAAGCTTGTTTTGCTTCTTGTTCTTCACACATGTATTTAGGGAGGGTAACTCAGTAGCACATAGTCTTGCACGATATGCTTGGAATGGTGAGAATATTGAAATGTGGGAAAATTATATTCTAGACTTTCTTTCTCAAGTCCTTTGGCTTGATAAATATCTGTAATATTTGTTATCTTCAATGAAGTTGGTTTTTCTTATAAAAAAAAAAAAAAAAAAAAAAAAAAAGAAGAAGAAGAAGAAGAAAGAAAGAACTCACTATCCAAATCTCTCCTTGGTGCAAAGCATGTTACTGAAGACAATTCCAGATACAAGTACAAATTTAGGATGGGAATTCTCGTATAATTTTCTTCAAAAGAATAAATAAAACCAAAAAAAAAGCGAATTCTTTTTTCACACGGGTCTAATTACATTTTTTAATAAAATTACACGAGACTTGCATGGAAATCGCACATATGATCAGCCATTTCTTCTTTCTTTACATGTAACTTACACGAGAAGGGAGGGGAGATCTACCCTCCAAGCTAGCTAGCCATTTCTTCTTCTTTTTATCATTGTTTTGATACATTATTATTATAATTTATATTTGAAAATTAGATCATAGCTAGGTACAAAATGAGGTATACATTGAATAAAGATTTTATTTTCAAATCAATGTGTAGAGCACACCTAATAAATTAAATGCTTATGTGATATAATTTAATTTAAAAAATAATTTTAAAGTTTAAAGTTACAATTTAAGCAATATAATAATATATCATTAACACCAGCTAAAGAATAGAGTAACTCTGCATGCGCTCCTAGTACTTTAGTAGCTAATATGGGGGAAGAAAAAAAGTAAAAGCTATAAAATGAGAAACAAGACAATAAATTTTTCTTACCCACTGCCACAAATGTATGTTGGTCAAATATTAAAGATTTAAAAATGATATTTATAGTCATATATAGAATGTATAAATATAAAGTAATTTTTTTAAAAAAAGTGAGTCATATATGAAAAAAATTAATTTTTTTAATTATAGACTGTACTTTTTTTAAAAAAGAATGTGCAACAATTACACAACTCAATAATATATCTAGCATCATTAATAGAACCGGTTGATACAATAATGCGAATACAGAGGAATATTGTTACATGAGCACGATTGTTACAGTACGTTGAGATGCACTGCAAATCACATTAATCCTGAATTGGTTATTGCGTCTGAAGATTCCCTTCCTTTCTTTTTCATGAAGCTCCCCAAAATACAGACATGAATTAGTTTCTTTTCAAAAATAAAGGAAATTGTCCAAAAAGGATACATCAATGGAGTGGGGCATGCATCATGTGCTTCACGTACGCTGCTGATTACAATAGCATGTGCGCCACATGCAATAATAATGGTAATAATGATCACACATTGGAAAGAAACAAGCTAGTGATCAATTGTTACTCTCTTCTTTTTTCTTTTTTCCTTTTTTTTTTTTTTTTTTTCAAGAAGAGCCAGTGGCCACACACATAGCGACCCCGTCCCAAGTTTATAAAAGAAAACTTCACTTATGGCAGAGGAAAACCGTGGTAACAACCAGGACTTGGGGGTTTTCTAACCCAAAAAAAAAAAAAACCATATGAAAAACAAACCAACATAAAGCAAACCAGCACCTAACAAGCCTAAAAAAAAACCAAAACTAGAACCTCAAAAGAAAAAAACCAACCAAAATCCCTCTACCGCTTAAAGATGAATAGCCGGTAGGCCGATTTTATCTATTTTGAGAATCCCACTGAGTAAATGCGGCACTTCACTGTAAGTATTCCACGTACCATTATTCTAATCTGAAGCCCAGCGTGCTAAAAAGTCTGCTCCTACATTGTCTTCCCTATAAATATGTCGAATCTTGACTTCCAAGATGGCAAGAATGTTTTGTATCTTTTTCCAATAATCTTCAAGATATCATATACCACATCGCCCTTTTTTCTAGCCAGTGAACCACTAACAAAGAGTCTAATTCAATCTCCACTCTTTGAATTGCCAAGTCCTTACAATATTGAAGACCATAAAAGAGTGCAGTGAGCTCCGCTTCATTATTGGAACTATTCCCCAATTCTTTTGCAAAGGCCGAGATAATGTTCCCCTCATCATTTCTAATTAAACCACCTGCACCCATATGACCCGGATTTCCCAAGGAACTCCCATCCACATTTAGCTTAAACCAACTTGAGACCGGTTTCATCCATTTCACAAGACAGGGTCTTTGTCTCTTAACAAGCTTACTCATGACATAGATCTATATGATGATGATGATATATGAATGTATACTAGTAGCTAGGATGATTACAAGAAAACTGTTTATTTGTGGCGACCTATTTCTTATGAAAATGACTATTTCCTGTTAAAATGAATCTTTTTTTTTCTTTTTTTCTTTTTTATTAAAGAGAAAATGTCACATGTCCAAGAGTGACCATCTCCCTCTTTTATTAATAACCCTCACTTGTGGCGGAAGAAAACCATGATCACAGACCGATAATTGGGGTTACAAAATAAGTAAGAAAACCCAAAACCTGGTGTCAAAAAACCTAACTGCCTATAACAAAACAACCAGATACTAAGGAAGAACATAAGAATCACAAGAAGACAGAAAAAACCTACAAACAAACCACACCAAAACATGAAATGAGATTATTTCCTAATAGAAGGAAAGCCCAAGACATCTAATTTAATAATACCCCTCAATAGCCTTGGTAAACAATCGCCTGAGACAAAACTCCAATTAAGTCCCTCGTTGCCTCACATTGCTAAATTATCCTTGACTTGGTTACCTTCTCTAAACTGATGGACCACCTAGAACTGAATACCATCCAGTTCTTGAATAAGAGCATCTCAGTAATCCCAAAGATATCATAAATTACAGCTTTTGTTCTTCACCCAATCCACCACTACCTTGGAGTCACATTCCAAAATAGCATGTCGACAGGCCATTTCTTTACATAACCGTACCCCTTGAAGTAAAGCTCTCAATGCAACCTCATTGTTGGTGCTAAAGCCATATTGAGGAGAAAAACCAGCCATTATCTAACCCCGATGGTCCCACGATACTCCACCCCCACCACAATTTCCTAGATTCCCATGACAAATGTCGTCCACATTTAACTTCCGCAAGCCCGGAGAAAGCTTCGACCATGCTATTTGTTGTGGTTTATGCTCTACCCGGACATTAGTTCTAATATCCAAGGCATGCAAGATCTGCTTATCAATCAAAGACAGCTTCTTATCATCCATGTCATTAACCAATTTCCCTTACCATGACCGAATTGATCTCCAAACATCCACTGCATTAACCTAAGCACCCTCCATCTGAGATTGGTATCGCCTTCTCCACAAGCACCACCTGAGGATGCTTGGTAACAAGTCAATTAATAGATCCCTTTTAATTACTTTTTTCGCAGACACCATCTGGGCCTCAACTCGATGCCACCAAGTTCTAGAATTCAAGTAGAGATGCCTAACGCAAAGGACGTTGTAAGCCATTCCTACTCTGCGACTTGACCAGTAGCAAGTACGTGATCCAGCAATTCCATTTGTGGTGAGGTTCATCAATCACACCTTGAAGCCATAGCCACTCCATGTGACTACACCCTTGTATCTGTAGCTAAACAATTAAAGCAAGCCGACCACATACAAACTGAAATTTTCTTTGCCAAGTGTTTGCTCCAAATCTAGTCCATGGTGTTCTTCCTTCACTCGAATTAAATCCCAGGCACTAGCTGTAGTAAACCGACCATCCAATGTGGATTTCCATATCAACACATCTTGCCCAAACCTGCCTGCACCAATTTCCCGAATCATGGCATTTGCGATCTCCACACCAACTAGTTGCTCAAGCAGCTCAAAATTCCCAGACTCACCAACCTAGACCTTCTTAATTTGCAAGGAAGGACTGCCAATCACATCCACCATATTACATAAAGGACCATGCAAAAACCATCTATCAAACCAAAAAGATGCTCTGCCCTCCTTAACTTTGACTTTGGTTTCCTCACAGACATCCAAAAGCACTGAAACAATTGATTTCCAAAGTCTCAAGCTGTTCCTTTAAGCTACTAACAGAGAGGCATGTTGACCTCTTGCATACTTCAACACCATGAAACAAGACCACAAAGAGTCCATCGATAAAATATGCAAAGGCAATTTCATGTGCATCACTTGTTGAATCTCCAAAAAATCCCTTAAACCCAGGCCGCTCTCCTCTGTTGGCTTACTGATCCGAGACCAAGCACACCATTTTGTTTTAGCTTTCCCATTCTTCTCTCCCCAAAAGAAAGTGGATAGAATGGAATTAATTTTTTTAAGAACAGCATGAGGGACATTCATCACAACCAGTAAATGGGAAGCCATACTTGATAACACATGCTTGAGCAAGATCAACCAACCCCCTTGTGACAACAATTCCGCTTTCCACCTTGCAACCTTGGCCTGAATTTTCACAACCAATTGATCCAGATGAACTACTTTCAATCGACCACACACCAATGGAACCCACAAGTACGTGACTGGGAAAGTATCTGACGCAAACCCTGTCAACCTCACTAGACCATGCTGTTGAGCTGCACTAATAACTGGCGAGGTAAAAATTGCCAATTTTGCTCTCCTAACCCGCTGGCCACACCATCTTTCATAGCAGGATAAGATGCTCCGCAGTCATCTCAGGGATCTCTTTTCACTATTTAGGAAAATTAAAATATCATCCGCAAATAACAAACGTGACACTAGAGCGGCTCCCATAGGATGGTAATACATGCCAATACAATCCTCTTCGAATTCTTTCCGAAGGAGCCTCGAAAGAACTCCTTGCATTAATATAAATAAATATGAAAAAAGCAGATCTCCTTGACGAAGTCCTCTCGTAGGTTTGAAAAACCCTTGTACGACCCATTCATCATCACCAAAAACCAAGGGGAAGCTACACATTCCTTGAGCAAGTTGCAAAATTGTTGTGAGAAGCCAAAACTAATAAGGACATTAAGTAAAAAATCTCAATCCACCCTATCATATGTCTTCGCCATGTCAAGCTTCACCATAACATTGCCGCCAACATTTTTGTTTTCAAATCATGAACCAACTCTTGAGCCAAACAGATGTTTTCAAAAATACTACAACCTGGAATGAAAGCCCTCTATTCCACCGAAATCAATCTTGGCAAAAGACCCGTCAAGTGGTTCATAAGGATCTTCAAAAAGATCTTATACGCCACTAAACATAAACTAATTGGTCGAAATTTTTCAAAACTCTTAGGATCCAGCACTTTTATATGATGAAGTATAAAACCTAGGTAATGTAGAACGGGTGAAAAAACCCCTTCCTGCCTCCACCAGCTGGTCCTTCACAATATGCCAACAAGAAATATAGAAAGAGGAGCCAAAACCATCCAGGCCTAGACTATTATGCCCTGGGATCAAGAAAACTGCATTTTTCACTTCCTCTTTCGATGGCAACAAACATAATTCTGAGTTGTCATCCATGGACATTTCCATACCCATAATCAAAGACAAATCCATAGTCTCAATATTCGGCCTCTTAGTAAGGAATTTTGTAAAATAATCCACAACCCCCAAGTGAATCTGCTCTGGAGAATCCAGCTGCATACCATCCACCAGATGCATCTGTGCAATAACCGCGCCATGTCTCCCCTGAGATAGTAATGCATGAAAAAACTTGGAGTTTTGAACTCCTTCCTTCAGCCACTTCTTCTTGGCTACTTGGGCTATACGGGTCTCTTCTCTTTTCTCCCAAACATTAATCTCCAATTTAGTTACGAGATAATCTGCTTTCGTTTTTGCCAAAAATTCAGTTTGAAGTTGGGCCTCCAGTATAGCAAGCCTCGCTTCAAGTTCCTACAAGTTTCATTCAACTCGTCCAAACGCATTTTTGTTCCACAACTCCATCTTAAGTCGCTTCAACTTTGCTCGCCAGTTTAACCAAACCTGATCCCAATGTAGTTTGCCCCCATATTTCCTTGACCAAGCTATGAAATGAATCGTGAGAGCACCATATGTTTTGAAATTGAAAAGGAGAGGGACCATACCTCGTATTAATACGTGATAATCTCAACACCATGGGGCTGTGATCCGAAGACTTCCGTTTAATATACTCTACTTCCTCCAACTTGAACCAACTAGAAAAAGCCAAATTCATAATAACTAGATCAAGTCTCGCCCACTTTCAAGCATTCCCCTACTATCCATTACACCAAGATAGAGGATTGCTATGGTAGTTGAGTTCCACTTGGTCGCAAGCATCAATACACTCATTAAAATCATCCATAGCTTGGGTAGGACGGGGGCATCTGCTTACACATTCCTGATCCTCTTGTATAATGTTAATATCGCCCATAACAGCCCATGGATGACTATTGGAGCAACAAGCCACCAGATTCTCCCACAGGCTCCTACAATCCGATTGAGTACACTTAGCATAAATGAAGGATACGAGTGTCCGTGTACCCTCTAGCAGAAACCATCCCATCACCATTTTATTAGAAAAACTAATCACCTCAAACTCGTAAGGAGCTTGCCACAAAATCCAGATTTTGCCCCCTACTAATTTGTTACAATAAAAACCATCAAAACCCAATGAACTAACTAAACACTAAAGCTTTTCTTCTCTTGCAAAAGGCTCAAAAAGAGTAACAATGGAACCATTATTTTTCTAAATCAAATTATGCAAAACATGTCGAGAATTACCCAACCCCCTTATATTCCATGCAATGATGGAACTTGTCATAGATTAAGTTAAGTAGTGCGGGTAGACACCCGCTGAGATTGACGAACAACTATATTTTTCCTTTTGACGTTTGAAACAGAATCCTGCACATTATCAGACTCATATCCCTTGTGTTTGACCAACCCAAAAATAGTGCCCTCCTCTTCCCCATCAATACCATACGAGATAGGATCCAGTGGTACTTCTAGAGGAACTGGGCGCAGATAGCACTCCATATCAAGAACTTCTGATACCATGGCTACATGACCACGATCCTCACTACTCAGAGTCTTGGAGGCATCAACCAGAATAAAATCCATAGCAGGGCAAACGCCCCTCCCAGTGTCATCCACAAGCGGCACTCTCTCCATATCACTAGTATTCATCAGTTTGTCTATTTGGATTGTAGGATGCTCTTCCACCTTCTCTTCATTTTGTGCCTCCTCGAATAGTTTCCTCGATGAGCTCTCAGGATCATCCTGTGAACACCCTCCACTTCATCGTTCCTAGAAGCCAACACATCTTTCCTTCGGCTATCACCACCTCCTCTACATTAACTTCCTGATTTTCCTTCATCACTTTACACTAAGTTCCTAGTCCTCCTGTAGACTTTTCTTTTTTTGATTCGCTTGCCATATTTTCTTTACCCCCTGGTCACATCTCTTCCCATACGCAATGTTCCTTCACCAACCCTACATACAATGAAAGTGTGCCCCTGTCGACAACATTTTTTACTGTAGAACCCTGGCCGTTGATACCGAGCCTCCTACCAAAATTTTTTGTTAGCCACCACTAGTGGAAAACTCTGCACTGGCTCATCTGTTAAATCTATTTCCACACTGGCTCATCTAGCTCTAGTTCTATGAAACGTTGCATTATCAATACCCTGAAACCTCCCAAACCTTGTTGCGAGAATTTTAAAAATATTTATTCGATACATATGAAGTGGCAATCTTGGAAGAAAAATCCACTGAGGTGCTAACATTGACTCTTTTTAGAGATCAAAATCCTTTGTCAATCAGAAAAGCCTAAAAGCAAAACTAGCAATCAAATGGACATCTCTTGCCCATCCATGCACAAAATCCCGCTCAGACTACATCTTCACCAAAATGTGGTAATCATCTAGCACACTAACTGTCAGAATCTCCAATAATCCCCATGATTTAATGGTAGCCAAAAGAATATCATCAATTGTAGGCTGAGTATACACGAACTTCAAGACAAGAGCAAATTGAAAATCCTCTACTACTTTCGACATCTCAGGCTCCGTAAAAATGAAACCAGGCTCCCCATCCACATCCACTAGGTATCTCATCAGTACCTTAAAAGAGGAAGGCGCCGCAGCCTTCGATACCACTTGTACGTAGGACAAAGACTCGCTATCCCCTCCAACAGCTCCCTCCGATGAAGGAGGGGTAGTGGGCGCTGCCATGGGCTAACCCTAGGCAAGGTGAAAACCAAAAAAGTCCAAGTATAGTAAGTTTGAGAAATACGGAGTGATTTTTCACCCACAGAAACCCTGAGTTTTTTAGTTAAAAATGAATTTGTTAAAATGAATCTATTTTCATAATAAATAGGCATTCTCATCAAAAATAATCCGTCTCAAATGCTCATTTTTCTTGTAGTCGATATGATTGGTGGCTATATATAAATTTAAAAAATAATAATATTTTGCTGAAATGTTGTCTAAAAGGTGTAATATACACACAGTGGGTATCTAGCTATATCCTTTTTCATAACATAGATTGACATTCAACTAGATATTGTTGAGAAGATGCTTGATGTAAGAGTCTTCCACCTACACTACTAGCTGTAACTAAAAAAGTCTTAATCCTTTCATTAACATGAATATACAATTATAAGAATAATAACGTTTTTTTCATGATCAAGTATTTACGATAAAAATTATTATTTTCTATGAGAATTAACTCATTATATATATATATATATATACACACACACACACACGTACAATGAAGTTAATATAGCTACGGAGGTTAGATTCCTTTATTGAAATGCCATAATAACAAGTCACCTGAAACATATAATATGTATACAATAAAAGACAAACGATTTGAAATACTATGAAACAAGTATACTATACTTCATAATCGTTTCTTCGATAGATCCAATGAAGTTTAGTCAACCTCTCATACCTAATATTTATTTGAAGATTCCGTAAAAAATACTTTTAATTTCCATCCAACAATTGTTTGTCTCTGTATGAAATACTCCATGTAGAGGTGGTGAAATTTAGTCCTTTGCGGTAAGGGAAGTTCCTATTGCGGGGGCCATAGTTTGTTCTCGATGGTGGAAATTGCAGATCCGTGCGGCAGTCTTCGGCTAACAGAGGAAGAAGAGCTTGTGGTGGAGTGTTTTTTGGGTATTGATGATGGAATTTTTCAAAAGGGTGATCGGAGTTTGGTGGGGAAGGTATGTGCAGATAGAGCAGTTGGGAAAGAAATTCTTGCTAACACAATGGGGAAGATATGGAGAATTAGAAAACGTGCCAGTCTTCTAGAAATTTATTGGAATATTTTTGTCATTACCTTTGCAAATCATGCTAATAAACTCCGCATTTTGGAGGGAAAACCATGGTTGTTTGACAACTTTCTTTTTTTTTACTCTTGCCTTATGACGGGGACCTACAACCGAGTAAAATGATGTACTCTGCTGAAGCTTTCTGGATACAGAGTTATAACCTTCCTCTCAATTATATGACGAAGGAGTGGGGTGTTCATGTGGGGAATTTGGTAGGCCATGTCCTAGAAGTTGATGTAGACGATGATGGTGTCGGTTGGGGGAAGTATCTGAGGGTGAAGGTTGAAATGAAGTTGCACAAGACATTACCAAGAGGTTGGATTATTATGGTGCACGATAAGAAGGTTTGGCTTAATTTCAAATATGAGAAACTTTCGCGGTTTTGTTTTCAGTGTGGATGGATTATGCATGGAAAGGATGGGTGTTCAGGGGGTCCTAATGCTGATCGACTTATTGAGCCTTAGTTTGGATCTTGGTTACGTGCTACTGATACCTTTAGAGGGAGGAGCTCTTTGTTTCCCTCGGCTGTTAATTCTAGGGGCCATCTGGGAGTACATAAGGGAGTGTCTAATGATGTCCTAAGTAGTGATGCTGAAGTCTCAAAGGGCAGCACTGGTATTAGGCAGCGATCAATAGTTGCAAACCAGGGGTATTTTGGCAACGTTGGGATAGATTCACAAAGGGGCACCGGTGGTTTTTCTTGCACTATGGGGCAGATAGTAACTACTGATACGGCTCCGATGTTGAATTTGGGGGTAGTTACAGATAGCTTTACACAGGATAGGGTGGTTGCAATTGTGGCGCTGAAAAATCCAGATTTAGTTACTTCAGTTAGATGGGATGTTGTTTTAAATGGAGTTGACATGCACCACACGCGGTAAGATCAGGAGGGGCTCATCAAATTAAATGGGCCTGAGTTATTAGGTGAGGCTACTAATAAGGCCTTGTGTGTAGAGAAGCCCAACAATAATGACTCTGTAATGGAAAGTCAAATTTTTTCTACACTAGATAAGAAGCCTACTTTAGTATTGACCGTTGGGGATTCTATCAGTTCTGGTTTTTCGACTCTTGCTACAAGTGCATTTCGGTGGAAACGTCGAGTTAGAGGACAGGGTTCTGCAAAATCACCCCTAGGTTCTGGGGTTGGTGTCAAAAGGACTACTAGGCATAGTCACGAGGATGCTACCTTTGATGTTGGGACAAAAAGAGGTAAATTCTCTTCTATTCTAGACATCGATGATATTATTTCTGAATCGATGAAGGCTGGGGTCCAGCCTCGCCGAGGATTATGAAAATCTTCAGTAGGAACTGTAGGGGGCTTGGGAACCCCCACACAGTTCAAAGCCTTTGTGTTTAAAGAAAGGCAAAAGGTCCCGATGTGGTGTTCTCGATGGAAACCAAATTGAATAGCAGTCGTGTTCCTAGAGTTACGAGGAGAGTAAAATAGGAGGGTTGTGTAGTGGTGGACGCAGTTGGTAGGAGTGGGGGCTTAATGCTTCTGTAGAAACAAGAATCTAACATGGAGTTGTTTAATTACTCCCAAAGGCATATTAATATGCTGATCAGGTCTTGTGATAATTCCTCAAGCTGGTTGTTAACATGCTTTTATAGCCACCCTGTTACTAGCAAAAGGAGGGAGGTTTGGCAGCTTCTCAAATATTTTAATCCTGTTAATAAGGGGTGGTGCATTATTGGTGAATTTAATGAGGTTCTGTCTCATGATGAGAAAGTTGGAGGTAGGTGTCGAGTAGAAAGCCAAATTGCACTGTTTCGCAAAGTTTTACAGCATGGTAATCTTATTGATTTGGGTTGGAAGGGTTGTAAATTTACCTGGAGTAACAGACATGAGGACCTTTCTTTCACGAAGGAGAGGCTTGACCGAGCGTTAGCAAATAAGTTATGGAGGGATAATTTTCCTAAAGTTTAGGTCAACACTATGAGTTCCATGTGCTCTGATCACAGACCTATTTTGTTAGAATGTTGCCACCGACATAGACATGTTAATAGGTTTCATTTCCCATTCAAATATGAGGTGTCCTGGTCAAAGGAAGAGGGGTGTAGGGATGTCATTACTTCTGCTTGGCAAAGGGGGGGAGATTTGCTTTCCCAATCTGGAAGTTTACAGAGGAAGTTGGAATTATGCAGTAAAGAACTTAAGCATTGGAGTAGAACCTTCAATAGGGATAGGAAAATTTCTATTAAGCAGAAGGTACAAGAGATTAATCAGCTGCAATTGGTTGAATATTTCGATAATGTGAAAGATATCAAAAGGTTGCAGCAGGAACTGGGATTCTTTTTGGATCAAGAGGATGAAAGATGGAAACAAAGGACAAAATCTCATTGGTTGGCCCAAGGTGATAGGAATACTAAATTCTATCATGCTTGTGTTAACTAAAGGAGAAAGAAAAATCACATCAAACGGATTTTGGATAGGTTAGGTATGTTGTTGGAATCCCAAGAAGCCATTGTTGTTGGTTTTTGGGCTCATTTCACTCAGATCTATCAGTTCATCAATCCTTTTGTTCTTTCTATCCATGAATGCTTATCTGGGGTGGAAGTGAGACTCACTAGGGAAATGAAGGAAGATCTGGACATAGTCTTTGTCAAAGAAGAGGTAGAAACTGTGTTGAAGCAAATGTCATCTTACAAGTCCCTAGGGCTTGATGGTTTTAGTGCTGGTTTTTTCTAGGATCATTGGGATGCGGTCGGTACAAATGTGGTTCAAGCGGTGCTGAGTTTTTTAAATTGTGGTATGATGCCCCCCAGTTTGAATCATACTCTAATTGCTTTGGTTCCTAAGGTTGCTTCTCCCAATACTATTCATGATTTTAGACCTATTAGCTTATGTAATGTGTGGTATAAACTCATTTCAAAAATTTTTAGTTAATAGGTTGAAATCAGTTTTGACAAAAATTAATATCTTGGAACCAAAGTGCTTTCATTCCTGGTCGACTCATTACTGATAATATTATGGTGGCTTATGAACTTCTCCATACTATTGCACTCTCGAAAGAAAGGCTGGGAAGGATGTATGGCTATCAAATTGGATATGTCAAAAGCTTACGACCGAGTAGAGTGGGGATTTTTGGAAGCAATGCTTGTTAGATTGGGTTTTGGTGCTCATTAGGTCAAGCTACTTATGACTTGTGTCAAATCTATATCTTATGCGGTGATGGTTAATGGTGTTCCTGGAAAAGTCATATTCCCTACAAGAGGCTTAAGGCAAGGGGATCCGTTGTCCCCTTACCTATTCTTGCTGTGTGCCGAGGGATTAAGTAATTTGTTACAACAAGCTGAATTGAAAGGGCTCATTAAAGGGGTGGCTGCTTCTAGGGGTGGCATAAAAATAAATCATTTTCTTTTTGCTGACTGTGATCTTTTGCAGGGCTAAGCAAGAAGAATGGTTTCATCTTATTCACTTATTACATTAGTATGAAACAGCTTCTGGACAGGCATTAAATAGACAAAAGACATCTATTCTGTTCAGCTCCAATACAAGGACTGCAGTGAAGCATTGTATTCTACAACATGCTGAAGGAGTCATTTCTGATAACTATAACAAATACTTAGGATTACCTACTCTGGTAGGTAAATCAAAGTATAAAACTTTTAGAGGTCTTAAGGACAAAATATGTAGAAGAATTTCAAGCTGGAAGTCTAAGTTTCTTTCAACAGCAGGAAAGAGGGTGCTGATCAAAAGTGTTCTACAAGCCATTCCTGCATATACTATGAGTGTATTTTGGCTTCCAAAAGTTCTACTGAAGGAAATTGAATCTTTGATTGCTAATTTCTGGTAGAGCCATAATAACGACAAAAAAGGGATTCATTGGAAGAATTGGAACAATTTAGGAGCTACAAAGAACATGGGAGGTTTAGGTTTTCGTGATCTAACTTGTTTCAATAGAGCTCTCCTTGCTAAACAAGGGTGGAGGATTCTCAATGATCCTTCCTCTTTGCTTGCTCGAGTCTATAAACAAAAATACTTTCCCCATAGTCAATTTTGGAAGCTACTACAGGTTACTGTCCTTCTCTTATTTGGAGGAGTATTTGTTCAGTTATGGATTTGGTCCAGCAGGGGTGTGTATGGCGTGTTGGGAATGGCAGGAGCATCAAGATTTGGAAAGATAAGTGGGTTCCTATCCCCTCTACTTTTCAAATTCAAACACTAGTGGCTTTCCTAGAAGAAAATGCAACTATCGATGCATTAATTGATGAGGACACTAAGTCTTAGAAACCAACTCTTGTATACTCAGTCTTTAGAAAGGAGGAGTCTGATTGTATTTGCAATTTACCAATAAGCTTGAGGGGTTCAGACAACAAAGTTATATGGGGTTTGTCCAATAAGGGCATTTTTATTATGAAGTCTGCTTATTTTGCTGCTTTTGGTAGGAGAAATTAAGAACTTGGGGAATCTTCTGTGACTCCCTATGACAGGAGTCTTTGGAAGAAAGTTTGGAAGCTGGATTATACTGGAAAAGTAAAGCAATTAATATGGAAAGCTTTAAAAGATATTTTGCCCACTAAGAGTAAGTTGTTTCAAAGAAGGATAGTTGATAACTCTTTATGTCCTGTCTGTCTTAGTATAGAGGAATGTACTCTGCATGTTCTTTGGCAATGCTCTGCTACTAAGGATGTTTGGGGAGAGAAAAAAAGTCCCTTAAAGAAATGGCATCACAATTACAATGATTTCCCTACTCTTTGGTTTGACCTTTCATTAAGATTAGATTCAAATAATCTGAATAAAGTTGCTGTTGTATTTCATGCTTTATGGAGGCAACGAAATGATTTTGTGTTTAAAAACACTTTTAAAAGTCTAGCTTTATTATTTAATTTGGCAACACCAACTGGTGTAGATGTTTCTATGGAACAAATTCAAACTGTAAAGGGTTAGCCTAGAGTTTCTGTTATTCTAGATAGACACATATGGAAACCTCCTTCACCTGGTTTTACCATTCGATCCGTCCCTTTAATGTTTGAACGGCAAGCAATATTTATATTGTTCGAACGTTCTCAAAATGAGTATTTGTTTGAACGTATTTTGCAATCGTTCAAATAAATTCATATCGTTCGAATGTAAAATAGTAACCGTTTGAACGATATTCTGGGACGAACTTCAACTGTGGCAAAAAAATTTTCCGTTCGATCAATTTTGAACGGTTTCCTTCAAATTCATCCCAAAAGATATATTTTGGGATGAAATGGTGATTTTCGTTCCAAAATATCTTCTGGGATAGTATTGTAGGGACGAGCTTGGGACAATTTTTTTTCGTCCCAAAATATTTTCTAGATGAAATCTTTATAATTTGGAATGAAAAAGTTCATGCCAAAAGAGCTCTTCTGTTGTAGTGAATAGCGTTATTAATTTAGACATAAGAGATATCAACAATATATACCCAGTATTGTTTTTCATATATACAAATGGTGCACGAAAGAAGGCATGATGGTTCTAACTGATAGAAAATTATCTCAACACGACCCATAGACAAGTACATAATCGTAAGTTTCATTCTTTGTTTGAGTAAATGCATTGAGACCAAATGTAATGTCAAGAATTGATAGGATTTTCATAAAGGGATGCCATTCCTTTGAGAAGAAATAGTAAGGAGTATCGAAAATTCAAGTGTACATATATGCACACACCAATAGTTACTCTTACATGCTAAGCAAACTCAAGGTATTACGAGAAGTGGTACACTTATAATAAAATTTTACAAAAATAAAAATATACAAACTGACATGATTTCATATGATGTATTAGATCTACTTTATAATAAAAGTGGTTTTATAATCTAATGTAACACATCAAATCACATTAGAATATAGATTTTCCCATTATAATATGTTCATCAGAAACGATTCGAAGCGGTCGAGCTGGTTTTCAGCCAATAATAGAACACCAATCACATTTTGACACATCAGTAATTTCATATTAAGCCAAAAAAGTGCATTACATTGAATTATTCATCTCAATGACCACAAAGCCTGACCCTTGATCATCCAAAGCTTTCTGAATCACCTCTTCTCCTACCGCCATTGCCCATCTTCGTCGCCCTCCCGCTGTCGTTTGCTAGGTTAATTTGTTGATGGTATGTTTTAGAACTTGCTCCTTCTGTTGTGATGTGTTCCGCCCATCTCCATCTTCAAATTGCTCCTATTTGTGATGTGTTCTTCCAACTAGCTCCTTTTGTGCTATTTAGAGGTTCTTGAAACAGGTGATGAATGTGTATTGAACTCGAGATAGAGCATGCGGCATGCGGCAAATCCATAAACCCTCTAAACCTTTAAAAAAATTAGACCAACCCTCAAAATTGGGGAAAAAAGGTAAAAGGGAGAAAAAGTAAGAAAGAGAAATAGATCAGTAGAGACTTCCAATATATAAAGAAATCAAAAGGGAAAAAGAAAAATGATTCTTGAGTTTCATCTTTCTCCGCTCCATCACTGGGAAGAAGATGAATGGTGGTCCATCGGGCTTCAGTGCGTACAATACACTTTTTTCTCTTTCACAATAATCATATAATCTTCTTATATTATACTTTTGTGCCCTTTTATCTATTATTCTCCAATTTTCTAGACACTTATGTTATTTTCTTTTAGCTGGTAGTAAGGAGGCGGCACTGGAAGGGTCACGATTAGGGGCTGGTAAGGAGGAAATTTCTAGAGATGGGGCTCGTAGAGAGGGACGGGTTTCTTTTTCGTCTAGGTTCCGTGAGAAAGAATTGAGAGGGTCAGCGTGCATGATCTCCTGTAGTGGAGGCACATGATAGATAAAGTGAAGAGCCTATGCAGAGGTCACCCATTGGAGGGCTACTGTTTGGAGTAAAACAGATCGACCGAATTTAAGATTAACTCTATGTTCATTACATTAGTTTGTATATCTAATTTGAATAATTATTTTTATTTAATGGTTATTTTTTTTTATCAATTTTTGTTTATTTTAATATATGTCAATTTAAAACTCGTTATACATACGTGCATGAATAGTTAGCCTTAAGAGCTAGCTGGAGGGATGACTAGAGATGACACTTTGATCCTTTGGGGGTATCATGACTAATTTAGTGATATAGAACATAATTTAGATTAATTCTAATGGTTAGTTTTAATAGATAATTTACAAGGAGAATATAAGAGATCTGTAAAAAATACAGAAAAATCCCTGAATAATATTGATTAATAATAAAATTCAAAATTATTTTATGAAATCCTCAAGTCGGACTTAAATAGCTGCAAAATTCAAAATTATGAAGGTTTTTCTAAAAATGAAAAAATCTAAATTATTATATGAGAAATTAATACAGAAATAAACAAGAAACCTACAAAATAAAACTCAAAATCAATTTCAAACTTAAAAACCAAATATTTACTAATAAGGCAAGAATGAGTATAAATATATGATTTGAACGAAAATAAATAATATTATTCTGAATGATTTTGGAGAAAGAAACTCATGATATCCCATATCAGTTTGGATCTGCACCATTGTCACCGGGTTGGAAAGAATTCTTCCTCGAATTCTAAACTTTCTTGCCTTGATTTCTTGGATGTCCAATTAGACTAATATTTCTTTCCTTTTATTGTATCATCCCAATAATCATGGTAAAACTAAAATTGATTTTATCGGCTCGAAATAAAATAATATTGAATATCTTATACTCCAAAATTAAGTTTCTTTCCCACATTTCAAATCCAAAAGAATATATATATATATATATATATATTTTGCATAGGTGAACTTGAAAAAAAATCCTCAACTCCAAGAGAATCAACATAGTTAATTGTCTCAAAAGTTTTTTCATGATCTTCCAAGTTCAAAATTCACCACCATTTTCTTTTTCTAAATTTTCTATGTTTTCAATAAAAATAATTACAACATCCACTAGGTTCTTCATCAGGATAGGTATCGTAGATTGGTATGGAGTTTCACCCTATGGACGAATGTCTAGCCTTAAATTCTTCATCCTCAAAGTAGTAAATCCACTCAACCTAGTGCAATAAATCAATGAAACCTTCAGCATGAAGAGTACTAGAAAATTCTGGTAAATCAACTCTAAAACGGAGGTCCCTATGATGCTCCTCTCGATCACGGTGCTCTCAGAATAGAGTATGATTGTAATACAGGTTCTCAAAACTGGAACCAAAATCATGATCTTCCATCTCAGGATTGATTAATAACAAAATTTAAAATTATTTTATGAAACTCATAAGCAGAACATAAATAGCAGCAAAATTTGAAATTATGAAGATTTTTTCATTTTGGAGAAAGTATGAGAAATTAATACATATATAAGCAAGAATCCTACAAAAACTTTAGTGAAAATCAAACTTGGAATCACTATTTACTAACAATACAAGAATAAGCATAAATATAAAATTTGAAATAAAATAACTGATATTATTCTGAATGATTTTGAAGAAAGTAACTCATAATATCTCATTTCAATTTGAATTTGTATTATTTAGCATGTATGATCTTTATAAACACAAAAAAGTTAGTGAGTAGAAATAATGGTAAGAGTCTTATTATCTAACATCACGAAATAATACATGAAAGAGAAAAAGACACATGAAGTGAATTCTATAATTTTGATTATTGTACGTATAATAAATTATGGAATAATGTTACATATAGTTGTGAAGTGTGGAAGTATCGCACAATTATTTTGAAAAAGAATATGGCCCACTATTAAAAAATAAATATTCATATTGATCTTATATTTACTCTTTTCTTTTTTAAAGAGATTGTGCAACGCTTGCGTATTTCACAACTGTAAATATTATTTCACTAAATTATGATATAAAATTCACATAATATATTTATCTCTCCTCTACTTGTACTTGAATCTAAGTTTGAACAATAAGATTTGATCAATTGAAACTCCAAGTCCACGGTCTCTCATCTATCAAATCGTTTAAAAAAGATCTATTATCCCAAAGCCGGCCATTTTCCTTGTCGCTAGCGGTATGGACAATACATTAATCCACCGTCCATAGAAAGTTAGCATGCAAGTTTGAAATTATAATAATTTGTACATTTTTTACTTGTTTTCTTTTCTGTTATTCTCCCTTTTAATAATCACGCGCAAGACAAATGAGTTTTTACCTTTTCGTTGTAATAAATTGATGGCAGAAATATGTTTTTCTTGTAGTGCTAGGAGAAAAGGAGGTGAAGATCATTGTCAACAATTGATCTTATATTTTCTCTTTTAACTTAATGCAAGTTTGTTGAAAAAAAAGCATGCGCATTTAGATAAATGGGTATTAAATTGTCTCTGAAATATTAATTAATCACCATCCTTTAAATTATTAGAATTAATCTTTTATCACTTTGTTATATATCAAGTGATTGGCGGATAAATATATAATACAAAATATACAATTGCTAGTGTAAATTAATAGTATTTGAAGTTGAGATGATGCATGCATGGTTAACATGATGATCATAAAGTACTAGTTTTCCTTTGGAAATGATGCATTTTCATTTTCCTTTACATAATTAACGTAAGTTTTGACAAATTTTAATACAAGTATTGTAAATTCCCTTAGCGAAAGAAGGGTCAGGATCCCTAGCCGCCGGCCCCTGCCTGCACCTTGCAAAATGACATTCATAATTCATACCCTCGTGACAAAATTACAAGTACTTGGGGCCTATTTGGGGTCTCAAATAAATTAAAAATTAAGTTTTTTTTCTCAAACATACTTTTTTTAATAATGCATAATATAAATCGAATTTTAAAAAAAATTGTTAATGGACAAAAGTATACATACAACTCTCGGATAATTACAATTTTTAAACTTTTAATGATATGACTATAATCTTTAAAAATTCAAATAATCGTCATTTCTATATCAGAAAACACTTTTTAAATTTGTTTCCAAACATACATAACATATTGGAAAGTACTTTAAATATATAGTTGCCAAACAGTAAATAACTTTTTAATAATAGAACTTATTACTTAAATTATAAGCTATAAGCCTTAAAGTTATAAGTTATATTTATAACCACAATCTTAGACATGCACTTAATTAATTGGGTACACGTTTGGTCCGGAAAAATGGCTATAAAATCCAAAAATGGAACCAACCTTTTAACCTCAAGAATAAAATAAATCTTCATGCCTTAACCTCATATCCTTAATAACCATTACACAGTACTATTGCCCATGTGTGTTAGGGTTAGGGACCCTTAGGGTCATGGCTATTTTGATAACTAGCATACAAGAACGTCCTAGTCTACTCAGGAATGGGTCAGTCGTCACTAGGTGCACTGTCAATTATGCAATATTTAGGCATTGCAATCCGCCCTAACCTCATGGTACTTTATTCATTGTCATGGCCGGTACATTAACATCAATAATCACATGAAATCATACATTTTCATCTTCTTTTCTTTCCTTTAACTTTACCTTACCTTACCTTTCATTTCATTCATTAAAATATATAGTTGTACTATATAATATCAAATCACATTATCATTTATATAGTATCACAATCTCATGTAATTACCTTCATCATAGATGGAGTTCATGAAAATTGGCTACCAACCAAGGCTCATACATATACATATACCTTTAATAAACATTTACTTTATGTATATAGTTGTTAAAGACTTTATTTACAAAAAATAAATATGGAAAGATATGATCATAGTCACTTACCTTAAGTAAAATATTAAGTAGTACTACTCTTTTAGTAATGCAATAAACAGTCATAACTGCGTAAGTATCGCGATTCTATTTGAAAACAAGTAAGGCTTAGTATTAAAAAATAATTTTTTATCTAAATTCTATATTTTTCAATAAGAGTATGCATTGTTTACACACTCTAGATTACTAATACCATGTCATACATGGTCTGAATTAACTTGGTCCCATCATCCCCCTTTCACCTACCTCATCCTAATACAACGGGGATCGACACTTGTGCCCATACAACACTTCATACAGTGCGGCCTCGATACTCTCATGATAACTGATATTCTATGCAAACTTGATTAATCGCAAGTACCTTACCAACTTCCCTTGAAGTCCAACACAGAAGCTTGAACCATGTAATCCAAAATCTAGATGGTCCACTCCAACTGACCATTTGCTTGGGGATGAAAAAAATCTAGTATAAATCAAATTCATGAGAAATCCATATAATAGTTATATAATCAAAATAAATCTAGTACAAAACAGTTTTGAAGAATGGAAAAAAGATGGATGACCCGTGACCCTAGCTAGCTAACTCGACTGACACATTTTGTTATATGGATTAAGTTAGGGTTGGCTGATTGATAACTCTAATCCTAATAATCCGACACAAACCTAAATAACCCGACAAGCCGAGACCTAATGTTCCTTCGTTGGACACTTCTTAGTAACTGATTCTGCCAGTTTTAATCTAGTAAGCAAAGTTTAAATTCCGTTCTACTGATCATTTTGGTTTAAGCACTAGAAGGGAATATCACATTACCAGTGCATTTTAGTGTATCGTTTCGAAAGTAGCTCTATTATATATATAAAAACTGATAACTAATAGAATAAATGCATGTATATGTGTGTGTATATATGGAAGAATTGACAACTTATAAAATGAATATACTATGAAAACTTTAAAGAAAAAGATAAATATATTAATGGTGTACGTTAAAATACAATATTAAAAAAATCACAAAGTTGAATTGAGAGATATACGTACAAAACATACAAAGAAAAATATAAAGAGTTGAGAAACTATTTAAAATAATGAGATCTGAAACAAAAAATGAGATGACATATTTAAAACTACAGAAACTTAAAATTATGTAAATGATTTAAAAATTACATCAATGCCATTTACATCTTACAACAGGCCGAACTTAGATCAAGCCGAAAACTTTTTTGGTAAAAATAATATTCCCACGGAAGTAATTATTAATACATATATATATATATATATCTGTCTTTGGACTTTAATATATAATATTGTAATTAATTTGGTTGAGGCTGGGGTTAGGATCAGTTACTTCTTAAACTTCCTCGATCCTCACATCCCTCCCACAATATCATTCCAATTTTTCAATCATCAAAGCTGGGTCTAAACATGTTTATTTGGGACGATTCCGGGAAAATAAAAATAAAAATAAAAATAAAAATAAAAAAACCTTGTTATTTGCGTCGAGTTATAAATTTATACTTTATTTTCGTGAGTAGTTGATAAGATTGTTGTGAGAGAGATTTTTGGGGGATTTTTTTTAAAAGAACTTTTTGTAGTGTTAATAGATCATGTTTAATTTAGATTAAAGTTGCATCTTTTTTGAATAAATGTAAAAAAAGTTGGAAACCAAACATGTTTTATTATATTGTTATATATATTTTTATGAGAAATGATATTTGCAGTAATAGAATGCGCAAGAGTCGCATATTCTTTTTTTAAAAAGTGAGTGAATATGAGACTCACATGAAAAAAAATTAACTTTTTAACGGTGGGTTCCACTCTTTTTGAAAATGAGTGTGTGGGGCTTACACAATCTATGACTATATCTAATATTACTCTATTTTGACAGGCCTTTTCACCTACCAATACTCAAAACAACTATATGAAGAATTAATAATATTATAATTTAGGAATAATTATTTGAGGGTGCAAGCTCCACATGAAAAATATTAATTTTTTAATTATAAACTACATTATTTTTAAAAAGAAATGTGTATTATTTATACAACTCATTGCTATATCTAACATTATTAATACAATCAGTTGATACAATAATACGAATATAATGGAATATTGTTACATGAGCACGATTGTTACAATACGTTGAGATGCACTGCAAATCACATTAATCCTGAATTGGTTGTTGCGTGTGAAGATTCCCTTCCTTTCTTTTTCATGAAGCTCCCCAAAATAAAGACATGAATTAGTTTCTTTTCAAAAAAGAAAATTGTCCAAAAAGGATAGATCAATGGAGTGGGACCTGTAATGCATCATGTGTTTCACACTGCTGATTACAGTAGCATGTGCGCCACATGCAATAATAATGGTAATGATGATCACACATTGGAAAAACAAGCTAGTGATGAATTGTAACTCATGACGTAGATCTATATAATGATGATGATAGATGAATGTATAGCAGTAGTAATTAGGATGGTTAGAAGAAAATTGTTTATTTGTAATTATTTATTTTTTTGTAAAAATGATTATTTTTTATTAAAATAAATTTATTTTCATAACAAATAGGCATTCTCATTGGAAATAATTTGTCTCAAACGTTCGTTTTTTTGTAGTCGATATGATCGGTAGTTATATATAAATTTAAAAAATAATAATATTTTTTTTGAAATGTTATCTAAAAGGTGTAATCTACACATAGTGGGTATCTAGCTATATCTTTTTTCATAACATAGACTGACACTCAACTAGATATTGTTGAGAAGATGCCAAGAGTCTTCCACCTACACTACTGGCCGTAGCTAAAAAAGTCTTACTCCTTTCATTAACATAAATATACAATTATTATAAGAAGAATAACGTTTTTTTCGTGATCAAGTATCTACGATAAAAATAATTATTTTCTATGAGAATTAACTCATTATATATATATATATATATATATATACAAATATATATATATATACACACACACGTACAATGAAGTTGATATATCTACGGAGGTTAGATTAATCCTTTATTGAAATGACATATATAACAAGTCACATGAAACATATAATATATATGTATATATACAATAAAAGACAAACGATTCGAAATACTATGAAACAGAGTATACTATACTTCATAATCGTTTCTTGGATAGATCCAATGAATTTATTTGAAGATTCCTTAAAAAAAATAATTTTAATTTCCATCCAACAATTGTTTGTCTCCGTATGATATACTCCATGTATTATTCCCATATATATATATATATATATATTAAAAGAGTTTTACCAACTGGTTTCATACATCACACATCACACCAGTTTTATTTTTATTTTTTCTTGTTAAATTAATTGAGTTCTTCAACTTATTATCCATACAATATATACTTGCTAAGGTAAAAAAATAAAAAGAGAAAAAATAAAAGCAGGTGTACATGTGATGTAGGAATGATGAGTATAATTTTTCATATTAAAATCATGTGCATATACTAAAATCTTGATATTTAATAATAAATGTACTAGATAATATATAGATAAATGATACTTGCAGTCATGAGTACTGTACAAGCGATCAACGCGCAATTACTTTGAAAAAAGTGAATAAATATGAAACCCACATAAAAAGAAAATTAATTTTTTAATAATGGACCTCACTCCTTTTCGAATTAACTGTATGGTGCTTGCATACTTTACGACTATATGTAGTAATTACTTTAATATATTTCAATTGTATTTTTAAAATGGTCTTAACAACCCGCCCTGAAAGATACCTTTTGAGACCTACATGATCTACATGTAAATAAAAAACTAAAGTTCTTCACGGGGGCACCAAGTGGTATATTAATCTACAAGAAAAATTGGCTTTTACGACCAGTTTAATGCAACCAAAAGATTATTAGTAACAAATTTTAGTTGCTAATAGTCTTTTAGTTGCATTAAATTGATCGTAAAAACCAATTTTTCTTTTAGTATTTTGAGTTCTCAATTCAACATTTTGCCACATGATGCGAAGATTTTAGCCATATTTTGATAGTATATTAATTAAGTTGCATCGATCTAAATTAAGCACATGGTTGTTGTCTCATGTGGACATTAATTTCTTTCTTTTATGAATTTAAAGAGAGATAAACACATGTTTCAAAATTTAAAATAATATTAAATATCATATGATATTTAATTTGACGTGTTAACCTTTTAAAATTATTTAAATTACGCCACAATAATTAGTATAAATGTGAATAAAAAATTCGAGCTGAACATTAAGTACTATTATATATAGAAAATTCTATAACTATTTCGAAATATATTATTATTAATCTGCCCGACTCACATGATACATACATAAGTATTTCTATCTATTTCCTGACATGATACACGAAACAAAACAATGGTGGATGATCAAGAAATGTCTGAAATAATATACTGAAAGCAACATCCATCAAAATATCAACATTAATTCACGAGACAAGGAAACCCGGCCCTACGTATCATGCACCCCGCATGACAACTCGATCGTACGTACCTCCAATGCTGGCCACAACACAAAGCCTAGCTGATTTCTGGAATTGATGCTTATTTATTTAATTTTATATAAGAATATTAATTTTAAGATTCTTATAATAAAAAATTAGTTTTTAATGATGACTTTTTTCTAAAAATAATATACGAGACTTACCCGGCCAACATAAAAAATTTCTGTATCTAATATTAGTCTTCAAAATTTTTACCGAGTTATAAAGGGCTCATATAATAAATAGGATATATTTGAAAAACAAATAAACCTAAATATAAAATAATATTCACAAAATAATTTTATGTATTATCTACGTGGAAAATATAAACTAATAATGTCAGAAAATTACGTGTGGTGTAGGAAAGGAACAACGAGGTCGTTAGGAGTTGAGCCACGTGCTTTTGTTTTTTTTGTTCTGTTCATTTGGCAACTCTCATGCAATTAAAAGCTGTTTACTCACGAAGTCACCATCGCGAATCTTTCCACAAAAGCATAAACAGTAACAAAACGTCTTGTCATCTGACAATTTAAATTAACAAGAAAAACTCGTGCATCTATTTAGTGAATTATTAACTCTATGTTTAACTCACGTCATACTCTGAAAGCAGGAACACACGAAGTAATCGTTTTTTTTTTTAAAGAAGTGAAGACGAGGACAAATCACCATTTTATTGACATGTCCTCGCTTATGAATAGAGAATACATTATACGAGGATGAGTATGAGGCTACAAAACGAAATTCCAAGTGTTAACATGGTGTTTTACTTGCCTTTAGACTTGGCTCTGAGCAACTCCATGATCCCCACTTGCCTATCTCCTCAAGGTTACGTGGAACTAGGCTCTGGGTAAGGGTGTTAAGATGGCGTGTTATTCTTTACGTTGTAAGGATTTTTCCTGCTTTTAAATTTGTAGGCTGCCCTTTGACCTAGAGCTTAGGACGGACCCCTTGATTGGGCTTATAGGTTTCTCGATTGGATTGGACCTTTTGTGTTATTGGGCCTATATTTTAGACTTTTGGCCTGGGTAAAACCCCCCTTAAAATTATTGTGATAACTCTTTTTTACATGTATTTTTATTGAATAATTATTTAAATTATTATAAACTGTGAGTCTCTTTCTTTAAATTTAATGTGTTAATCGTTGAATTATTTTATAATTTTTAAGTTGTGAAATTTATTTTAATGTGCTTATTTGATATTAATTATTGTTTTGTATTTAAATTATTCTTTGCTTTAATTTATTTTGTTGTTGGGTTTAATCATTTATTTTATTAATATTTAGTTGTAGTGTTTTCATTTGTCTTTAATTTATTTTATTGTACTCTTTATTTTATTAGACCTCTTCTTTCCGGATTGAGCTTGTTTGGTGTGCCTTATTTTCAGTTTGGGGCCCAACACATTCTGTGTGTGAAGCCCAGCCTGTGTTGATTTCTTTCAGCCACTTTTTCCTTCTGCTGTGCGTTTTGATCAAGGGTGGAAAACCCTAAGCTTTTCTTCTTCTCCCCAGCGCCGAACAGCTTCTCCTTCACTATTGAAGTGCTTCTTCTTCCTCTGAAATTCTTGTTGCCGCATAGCTCTTTCCTTCTCCTTCATTTTCGTTTCTTTTCTTTCTTCTTCTGGTTTTATTTTCTTTCTTCTCTTCTTGATCTTCCAACTACTAAACCCATGAGCCCTGCATCCCCCATGCATAGCAGCCTTCATCTTCTTTTTTTCCCATTCTATTTCTTCTGCCTTTCTTATTCTCTGCCCCACGCCGCTGCTTCTCTTCTTCATTTCATTTTTCTCTTTTTCTTCTTCAAATCTAGGTGTTGTTGTTGCTTCTTCCTCCATTTTCATTCGGTATTGTTTCTCCTTTCAAACTCTTTAAATTTCGGGTTCCTCTTGCTGTAGAACCATGCCTTCCTTTCATTTCTCTTGCATTTATTTTCTCTGATTTTTCCTCCATTGTTGCAGATCCAAACGTGAACCTCCAAGCTCAGTTTTTCTCCTTTCTTTTGTTTTTTTTTCCACTCATTTCTTCCCCTACAAAAGCCGTGAATCTCTTCCCTCTCTGTGAAATTTTTCTCCTCTATTTTGCCCTGCTGTCCTGTCATGTAGCTGCCCATTTTCATCTTTGAACCCACCATTAAGATGCTAATCCTAGCCTTACACCCTCTGCTCGTGCCACCTCCATTTCTTCCCCAACCTATGTTCTATTTTGTCCCCTCATCGTGCCCCTGTTTTGGCCCAAGCCATGGGCTTTCTTTCTATTTTGCTTGGCTATTTTTGCCTTGCCGTGAACCTCTCATTTTCCAGCCCTTATCTTCTAGTTTTTATCTTGTAAATCAGCCATTTGCTTTCCGAAAATATTACTCCAAATTTACTTGTTTTTAAAACCCATTTTCGTCCCAAAAATTATGATTTTTGGTGATTTCTTTTTGGGCTTACTTTTGGTGTTAAACCAGTGCTTGAACTTCCAGGTTTGTTTTTAAGCACTGTAAATTTTCTAAATATTTTTTGAGATTTAAATATATTTTGTATTAACAAATTTTTGTGATCTGGTTGGTTGTGCCGGACGTTGAGTCCGAGGAGTTTGGAGGTTATTTGGATTGGAGGATGGAGTTGTTTGTGTGATTGGATTATGCTAGGATTGGGTGGCTGTTGATTATTTGTGTCATGCCTTGTACATTGCATAATTTCATGCATGTTCATGTTTGTAAATAAAAACTGGGTTTTCGTGTGAGAAAGGATTTTTGGGTGCATGTGTATCGCGACCCCAAGTCGAGATAGGGCATTATCTCGATAGAGCTGTTCTGGTCACTCAGAAGCGTAATATACTGAGTGATGTCCCCTGAGTTGTCGTTAAGCGACCAAGTATTTGTATTTGTATATCTTGGGGTGTTTGGTCCATTACTTACTTGCGGTACCATTTCTTGGTACTATAGATTTTGATACAGGTGATGAGAAGGTTGAGCCTGAGGATACGGCTCAGCGGAAGGAGTGATCGGGGATCACTTTCTCGTAGGATGGGATTTGGTTCCCGCTTTTGGACATTGTATTTTCGTTTATTTATATTTTCATTAGATAATTTTATTACTTTTGAAATGCTTATATTTAAGTGAATTTGTATTTAAAAAATTTTGGTACTTAGTTGATTGACTTTAACTTATCCGCTGTATCTTTTGTTTTACACGTGTTGCATGTGTGCACACTTCGCACTTGTCGTTGGGGTGTGTGACCTGTGTTGTCATCATAATGATGTCTCGATTCCCGTGTTTCTGTACGTGGGAGTTGGGGGTGTCACAATTACCCCACCAATTTCCATTGGACTGGTTCGATGGGAATTTCTTCTTTTCTCTCATTTTATGTCTTCATGTGGCCATCGTTGCTTGGCATCCTTTCCTCCTAAGCGAGGTGGTTCTTTTGCCACCTGGATCCTCCATGTGTCAGGCCCCTGGGCTCCCTTTCCTCATCTTATGATACATGCGACCCTTCACTTTTTGAATTCATTAGCACGTTCTCCAACAGTTTGGTTCTAGTACTCAATTACTGTCGTTTTGTCCCCTCTGCATTAATGGTTGTCAGGTAGCTCCTCCCATTTCATGTCGTGACACGTGTCCTAAGGGATCTGAACTACTCCAATTCCACGTTCAGTTCGTCAAAGTTGGAAAGCCAACCGCTACTCCTCATTTGCCTTCTCATTACATCCTTGCTCCCATGCCCCTCTTTTCTCGACTTCTCCTTTCTTCGTCTCCTCGCTCACCCTTATTTTCAATGGCTACCAAGAAGACTGTTAAACCCACGATCTATGGGGAGCAAGACGTGCCAAAGGTTCGTACTATGGATCAAGGCTATGCCAGTTACCATTGGCACTCGGGAGCTACCCATGAGTTCCTTCTATCACTGATTTCCACCTATCATATCCTGGATATAGTGATCTTTGAGATACCTGGGCCGCGGGAAGAGGCTGTTGACGTCGATGGTTTGACCTCGCACGTTGCCCTCTTCCCCAGCATGTTCTCCTATGGGCTGAGGTTTCCTTTCCCCCACTTTCTTTGGGAAGTTTTTGATTGTCTTGGGTTGGCTCCCTCCTACCTTCACCTGAATGCTTCTGGATCCTATGTTTTGCTGCATTTTGTGGCGGCGCGCTGTTGAAGTTTGACCCAAAGCATGCCGACTTGACCTGTCGTGAATTCCTGCTGACCCAAAATGTTATAAAGCATGCTAGAAATATTTGCAGTTTCAGGGTGGTGAATGCCCTTGTCATATTGAAACAGAGGTATTGCAAAATCAAGGATTGGACCGGCAAATTCTTCTGTGTCTGGTCAAGGACTGAAATTTCCTGTCGAACAGATTAACACCGTCAAGTTCCCGTCAGGGCCTGGTTGGGTGTCGTTCCCAATGACAAGATAGTGCGACCAACAACTACTCCTGAAGAGCTATGCCATCTAGCCATCGTCAAGGAGTGGGTGGAGAAGCACCCACTCGTTTTTCTCTCAGAGGCTCTCCTAGGGGAGGTGAACATAGTGGTGCATCTACCTCCCCTTAACCACAACATTTACATCGGCCATGGTATTTCTATTTGGCCATGAGCTGTCCCGACAAGGAAGCACTCCCTTAGCCCTCTCGTTAAAGACAAGCGGAAGAAACCCCGCGTATAGGGGGTTAGGGCTAATAGCAATTCTAAGCCTCCTTTTCAGCCCACGACGTCTATTCAATACCTAGCCCCTAGAGTGCCTCCCGTGAATCCTACGCGCAGGTCAGAGGGAGAGAACCCACTGGGAGAGAACCCCACTAGCCCTGGCATGTTAGCTACTCCTTCTCTAGCCTTTGCTTTAGACCTGGAGCCCATGTCAGTCGGTTCTCTAGAGGCACCCGACGTGCCCGCAAGAGCACGTGAACTGTCTCGGGGGGCTAATGTGCTTTAGATGCATTTCTATAGAGCCATCTTGGAGTAGGCCCTCGTCAATCGGTCTTGGTTGAGCTGCCTCCCATGGTAGACGTGGAGATGATCCCTTATTCTGGCTCCACAGCTCACTCCGCGGTCAGGGAGCAAGTTCGTCCGAGGAGAGAATGCCTTCACCCGAGCCTCTTCATGGTGAAGCTCCTATAGATCGTGTCATGCCTATTACTACTGCTATTGATTTTACAGTAGTTGAGAAGGCTCTTGGGAGGGAAGCCGAGTCGCTTGTGGCCGATCTACCAGTTGCTAAGAAGGTGGTAGCCATCATGATAAGGACTGAGGGGGGCGGTCCACCTGCTTCTGGCAAGGAGAAGGAATGCTTCCTTCCCCAAATGTGCTACCATCCGCCATTGGGGGCCTTTCCCATCCTTCAATTGTTGGCTTAACCGAGGAGGCTTCAGATGAAGCCGAGCGTGTAGGGGCGGTCGAGCAACCACCTCCTATGGATAGCCCGGTGGAGGTTACCTCGGTGTCTACCCATTTTAAATCTGGGGGACCTCGGTTGAGGTCCTGGAGTGGGTGGCAAAATGCCGGCTAGGCTTTTTCTCTGAGGTTCCTCTTTTTTTCTTTTACCTACATTTTGCCTTCTTTGCCTGTTTTTTCTTCTTTTTCCTTTTTTGACCCTTTTGGCATTTTATTATGGTGGACTGCAAGGAGGAAATGCGACCTCTGTTCCCTTGTGCAAATGGCCCTTTACTGCACAAGTGGAGAGAGAGATGAGAGAGGCCGCCTAGAGGTGGAGCTGGCAGAGATGAAGAAGCATGCCAAGCTTGCCCGAAAAGAAGCTTTGGCCTCCTTGGCGATGACCAGCTCAGCCTAGGAGTCTGTTGACAAGTTGACCGCTTTGGTGGTAGCCCAGGAGGAGTCGCTAGGTTAGCTTTGGATAGAGGGTGAGGAGTTGAGGGCCGCCAAGATTCTGATGCCCAGTAGCTCAAACTGCTAGGTGTCTCTTTTGGCTACAGTGAATAAGCGAGAGGACTCATTATCGGCTACCCAAGCCATGGCCGAACAAGAGAAGATGAGGGCTAAAAGGGCATCGAAAGAGTTGGAGGAGGCTCAATGAAGGGTAGACACCCAGGACATGTTTACCAATGACTTGTGGAGTGACCTCACCCAGATGCAGGATGTCGTTTCCTGCTTAAGCGATCAGTTGGAATCGGCCCTCTTCATCCGCAATGAAACTTGGGCACATAGGTATATCGAAGGCCTTAAGAATATGCAGGATTATGTCATTTTGAAGTTCCAAGCAAGCTCCAAGGCGCTTGAGGCTCATTTGAGAGCCCTCAATATCTGTCAGCTTCTTTACAAGTTAAAAGAGAGTTGCAGTAAAAATCATAAAATTAAATAAAAAATCTTTTTACAAAAATATATATTAATGAAAATGACCATAGCTGAATATATTAAAAATTCACTCCCTAGTGTTGAGGATGCCAAAATTTTTTTGAAAAATGCTGAGGAGATATTTAAGTCTACAGATAAGTCTTTAACAGGAACACTGATGGCTAGACTTAATTACCACCATGAAATATGATGGAGCCAAAGGAATGCAAGAGCATATCCTTGAAATGACAAATATTGCTGCCAGATTACAAACTCTAGAAATGAAAGTAGAGGAGTCCTTCATTGTTCAGTTTATTCTGAACTCATTGCCACCTCAGTATGGTCCATTCCAGATGCATTATAATTCTATTAAGGATAAATGGAATGTGAATAAGCTAGCAAGTATGGTAGTTCAGGAGGAAGCAAGACTGAAACAACAAGGGCATTACTCTGCTAATTTTTTTACCAAAGAAGCTAGAAAGAAAAGCACCATTATGGTAGAAAGAAATGAATTGGACTACCAAAAGGAAAGGAACCTGGAAAAGTTAATCAGGTTCACATAATAGTACCAAATGCTACTGGTGTAGGAAAAATAGACACATGAAATCTGAGTATCAGAAATGTAAGGCTTGGTTTGAAAAGAAGGGTAAGCCTCTTGCCCTTGTATGTTTTAAATCAAACCTTATAAATGTTCCTACTAATTCTTGGTGGCTAGATTCAGGTGCTAATGTTCATATTTCTAAAACCATGCAATGATACCTTACAAGCCAAACACCAAACCCCAGTGAGCGATTCATATTTATGGGAAATGAGAATAAGGCTGAAGTTTTGGTCATATGGACTTTTCGTTTAGTTTTGAGTACCAGTCATTGTTTATACCTTCATAACATAGTTTTTGTGCCTTCTGTGAGGCGTAATTTAATTTTCCTTTCTAGACTAGACACTGATGGTTATTCTTTTTCATTTCATAATAGTAGTTTCAATTTATTCAGAGATTTTTTATCTATTGGTTCTAGGTTTATTTCCGATAGTCTTTATCAACTTTGTCTCAATAATAGATTTGTTCATAGTACCTATACCCATAACCATGAAATGTGTATTGGAACTAAAAGAAACATGATGAATGAACATTTTTATAACTTGTGGCATAAGAAATTGGGGCACATCTCCAAAGTAAGGTTAGAGAGATTAGTAAAAGAATGAATACTTCTGCATTTAGATTTTATTAATTTTGAAGAATGTGTGGATTGCATTAAAGGAAAGCAAACCAAACATACTAAGAAATGTGCCACAAGAAGTAAAGAGCTTCTTAAAATAATTCACACAGATATATGTGGACCATTCTCCACTGAATGTTTTGGTGGAGAAAAGTATTTTATCACCTTTATAGATTATTTTTTACGGTTTGGATATATCTATCTGCTACATGAGAAATCTCAAGTTATTTTAGTACTTGAGATATTTCTCATGGAGGTGAAGAGGCAGTTAGATAGAAAGGTGAAAATCATCAAGTCGGATCAAGGTGGAAAATATTATGGAAAGTATGACGAATCGGATCATAACCCTAGTCCATTAGCCAAACTTCTTGAACAGCGTGGTATTGTTGCACAGTACACAATGCCGAGGACGCCACAGCAGAACGGTGTTGCTGAAAGGCGTAATCGGACATTAGATTTGGTTAAAAGTATGGTAAGCAATTCTACCTTACCCAAGTCATTGTGGGGTGAAGCCATTAAGACAACAATGTATATCTTAAACCGAGTTCCTAGTAAGTCAACTCCAAAAACTCCTTTCGAGTTATGGACTGGTAGGACACCAAGTTTAGGACACATAAGAAGTGAGACTTTACAATCCACAGGAAAGGAAATTGGATCTTAAAACAGTAAGTGCGTACTTTATTGGCTACCCAGAGAGATCCAAACAGTATAGGTTTTACTGTCCTAATCATAGTCTAAGAATAGTGGAAACAGGGAATGCCAAATTCATTGAACTTGGCGAAATCAGTGGGAAAATGGAACCTAGAGATGTGATCATTGAGGAAGTACGAGTAGATGTCCCTATACCTACACCCTCAGAAAAGATAATGGTTCCTCTAATTGATCATCACAATGATACATCGGAACAAGTAAATGATCACTCATCTCAGAATGATAATACCACTGATGAACCGAGTTCGGAGTCACCAAACCAGATAGTCTTTCGCAGATCTCAGAGAGATCGGAGACCTGCTATTTTAGCAGACTATGTGGTATATCTCTAGGAATCTGAATTTGACATTGGAACAAGTGAAGATCCACTAACGTTTTCACAAGCCATAGAAAGATGTGATTCTAGTAAATGGATCAATGCCATAAAAGAAGAGTTGAAATCCATGGATCAAAATCAAGTTTGGGATCTCGTTGAGTTGCCTGAAGGGTGTAAAAGAGTTGAATGTAAATGCGTCTTTAAGACCAAACGCGACTCTAAAGGCAACGTTGAACGACATAAGGCCAGACTTGTTGCTAAGTTTCACCCAGAAAGAAAGCATTGATTACAAAAAGACATTTTCTCCAATATCTAAAAATGACTCTTTCAAGATCATTATAGTATTGGTGGCTCATTTTGATTTAGAGTTACACCAGATAGATGTGAAAACAGCTTTTCTAATTGGAAGTTTGGATTAAGTGGTCTACATGGAGCAGCCAGAGGGCTACTCAAAAAAGGGCAAAGATTACCTAGTATGTAGGCTCAAGAAATCAATATACAGGTTTAAGCAAGCTTCCAGACAATGGTACTTAAAGTTCAATGATACCATTACTGCCTTTGGATTTAAAGAAAATATCATTGATCGATATATATACCTAAAGGTCAGTGGGAGTAAGTTTATACTTTTGATCTTGTATGTTGATGATATCTTGTTGGCTAGTAGTGATCTTGGCTTACTTTATGAAACCAAGGGTTTTCTATCTAAGAAATTTAAAACGAAATATATGGGCGAGGCATCCTTTGTAATCAGAATTGAAATCCTCTGAGATTGAAAACAAGGACTGTTGGGATTGTCTCAGAAAAGTTACATAGAGAGAGTTCTTGAGAGATTTGGCATGAAAAGTTGCTTATCACTTGATACTCCAATATCAAAATGTGATAAGTTTAGTATATCACAATGTCCTAAAACTAACTGGGGGCGTAAAGAGATGGTAAAAATTCCCTATGATTCGGTTGTGGGGAGCTTGATATATGCACAGATTTGCAGGAGACCAGACATTAGTTTTCCAGTTGGTATGCTTGGGCGTTACCAGAGTAACTCAAGGATGTCTCATTGGAAAGCAGCAAAGAGGGTATTGCGATATCTGCAAGGAACTAAGGATTACTAGCTTACTTTTAGGAGAATTGACAACTTAGAGGTAACTGGATACTCAGATTCTGATTTTGCTGGTTGCTCTGATAATAGGAAATCTACTTCTGGATATATTTTCCAACTAGCTAGTTGAGCGATCTCATGGAAAAGTATGAAACAAACTATCACTAGTTAATCAACAATAGAGGCTGAGTTTGCGGCGTGCTTTGAGGCCACAGTACATGGTTTACGGCTGAGGAACTTTATCTCAAGGCTTGGAGTTGTCGACTCTATAACCAGGCCGTTGAGAATTTATTGTGATAATTCCTCTGTAGTATTTTTCTCCAAAAATGATAGGAATTCTAAAGGTGCTAAACACATGGAGTTCAAAAACTTAAGTGTCAAGGAAGAAGTACAGAAACAAACAATGTCCATAGAACATATCAGTGCTACGCTTATGATAGCAGACCCATTAACGAAGGGTCTAGTAGCGAAACAGTTTAAAGAGCATGTTGACAGAATGGATCTTATGATATAAACATGTTGTTGAGCTCGTAGATGTTTTTATTTTATTTTGGACACTTAGTGATATCTATTATTGTTGTTTTGTTTCTATTTTCTTGTCTTTCCACTTATTTGTACATTGAATGGTTTGGAAGAATGATAACAAGATAATGTCTGCAACAAACATGAATTGGAACCCAAGGCATCACAGTATTGGCCTTAATTATCCCAATTAAAGTTTGTGTTAAATTGGTTACTAGTGTTGTGGTACATGGAAGAGAATTTGTTGGTTATATAACAGAGAACCGTCATGACTCACATTGGTAGTTGATTTGACATTGATATTACGGAACTCATGTAATATATTTTGAGCTATGAAAGTTTCAGGAAATGAATTTGCGCAGTATGGTCAATTTCCTGTGATAAACCCATGAACGGAAAGTATTATTTTATGAGCATATGGGCCAAGTGGGAGAATGTAAGAGTTTTATTTAAACTCTATGTCACACACACCTATCTTAATAGAGTTTGAAATAGCTTAAAACTTATCAGTTAATAAATGAGTTATAATGCGATAAGAAAACTCCTAAGAGATAAGATTAAAACTCTATATCTCTAATTATAGTCAGACACAAAGTCTAAGATTTCTTGATGGCCAGAAATCTATAAATAGTACTGAAGGGTTAAAGGGTTCTCACCTACAACATCAGAGTGCCTTTAGCCATCGTGATACACTTAAGAGGCAAAATTGTTAGGATGATCATTCCCTCATAGCAAGATCTAATTCTTCATTAAATTGATAGAGAAAGACACGTGTTTATTTATTAATGTTTATTATTATGGATCATAAAAATCAAAGATCTCATTATTAAAGTTTATGTTAAAATATTTAACATTGCTCACTAAAGTTTATGGCATCATCAAGTGTGACTTCGCCTGGAATATTACTTACCTGTGAAGCTTCATATAAAGCTATCAATCCGGTGATATATATCTTCACTTAAATGTTCATTAAACTTCCCAGCTTCCTGGTCTCTAAAGCTGTCAAATGCATCTGTTTCAAACAGCAAATGCAATAAAAATGTCTTTAATTGTACACCTATATATTTACCCCAGCTTGATTTTGCGAAGTAGAATATTTTACAAAATGCATGAACATGTTGATATTCTTTTGAAGTTCATGAACGTGGTTAGAACTTAGATCATAAGATATTCACGCGCATGTGCGCATGTGTTTTGAAATCCCAATATAATAAAAAACAGTACTAACCTTAATTGACATCATGAGTACTCAAAAGTAATAACTCACCAGCAGGCACATTAACGTTACAATATTGTAACCCCGTTGTCTCAATAGTCTAAAGCGTAGTGCATGGCCTCTTGAAGCTCATGACCAGAGTCACCAAGAGTAACGTATTTTACGTATTGCCTTCGTATAATTTCATCAATCTCTTCCTGGAAATAGTGGTCAATGCTCATAAGTTGAACCACATCAACCATGTTTAAACTTTCAAATAAATGATCTTCTCCTATTTTCCGCACTCCTTTCCTGCATGCTTCCAACCAACACTGTTGCATGCTCCACGTTAAAACCTCCCTTCAAACAAACAGAATCATCAGCTTTAGACGTTAATTAATTTAAAACTGCGCGCATGTTAATTTTTAAAGAAAATTAATAGTTAGGAAATACATATCTATATATATATATATATAGGAGATTCAGATACAAAAATAAAACAAAAACTTACTGCAATGGCAGTAGAAAATTCCATGGATCGAATGAGATCGATCGAGATGGAGGAGGAAGCCAGAGTGGAAGATATATTGAGAGAATAAAGGATTAGAGACATTTAATCTCCTCGTTGCAAACAGTTATTCATGATTTCTTTTTGCATTCATTTTTTTTTTTTTTTAAATCAAAGGTTGCATGCATTTGTAGATGGCGGCATTTAATATGGCAAACCCATGAGGCAACCTAGCTAACCTCGATGGTGGCCAACTTTTGTCTTAAAAAATCACCCCTAACTAACTCCGCCAATAGAAACCTTAATTAGGCGTTCCTCATTTGGATGTTGAGATTAAATGAGATGAAAATTTGTAAATAAAATTAAAATATTTTATAGTTAGGGTTTTGAGAAATGAGAGAAAAAAAATAGAGTAAAAATATTATAAAATTAAAATATTTTTATAATATTATTTTTGTTTTAGAATTTAATAAAATATAATTACTTTTTATATTTTGTTTGAAAGTTTGAAAAAGTTCTAATGACTAAATAATAATTCGATAAAAAAGTTAAATATATGAAATTAAAAAGTGTTTAGATTTGAGTGATGTATAGATATTAAGATGAGATAATATCCAAACCAATCGAATCCTTAATCTCGGAGTGAAAGAAATTACTGCAGTGGTCACTAGAGTTTTATCAATTTTGAAATTTGTCTCTTGAGGAAAGAAAGTTTTACCACAATCCTTGTCATAGCAATGCTCATATATATATATATATATATATATATATATATATATATGTATATATATATGTATATAAGAATAGCTCATTTGCCTTTTCCTTTTTTTTTTTCTTTTTTTTTTTGTAAGAACACTTCTACTTATAAGTTTATGTGGAGAATACACTTTTAAGCTCTTCTCGGTGTGCATGTCGTGGTCACCATGCTTTTGCCTGGTAGGGCCCCTTGTCGACCCCAAAATCAGCCAATCAGCCGTTTTTCCTTTTGAATTGTCACTTTTAGTCAATTCTTTCATTTTTTATTAATTTACTTTTATGGTTATGTTTATTTTTAGTAATGATTTTATTCCATATTCTTAGACTAGATTTTAACCATAGTTATCTTATTCCGTATTCTATTGTTTGACCTTAATTACAATTTTACCATTTTTCGTTAGCTATTTAAGCCCAACTTGTGGGCTTAAGAAGGATCTTGATTAGGGGTGAGTTCGGTTCAGTCCAGTCCTATCCGGGGAGATTTTCCAGACCGAACCGGACCTATTCGGTCCAGGGTTTCCCTACCCTGGACTGGACCGAACACAGTTGGTCCGTTCGGTCCACCCTTGACTCTCTTTTTTTTAAAAAAAAATTCAATGGCATTTTGTTTAATACTTATGTAATTATATTGTGATATATTTAATATATATACATATGGTATACTATTATATATATATTACTAATACGCTAATACTATTAGTCTATTAGTATATAGCAAATTAGTAATAGTTATTAACTTATTTTCTATAACTAATAATACACTAGTACTAATACTATTATATAGTTATACTAATCATAAATTTATAATAACTAAATCATTATAAGTCTATAACTATATATATTTAGTATCAATGTATTATTATACTCTTTAATATATAACTATTAACTATAATATATAGTACTAGTATATATCAATATATTAACATATTATAAGAGTTATGGTATAAATTATAATATATCATATATGTATAAATTTATAATAGTATTAGTATAGTTAACTTAATATATAATATGTTAGTATTAAATTACTATAACTACATAGAATATTAGTAATATAGTATTTAATATAACTACATAGAGTATTAATAATAAGAGTATTTTACTATTATTTAATATAGTATGACATAGAGTATTAATAAATATGTGGGGTTTGAACAGATATAGTAATACTATTATTACATATAGTTATTAGTTATATATATTAGTAATATATATCTATTATGATAGATATATATTACTAATACATATAACTAAGTTACTAATACTAATATATATATTATATATATTAGTAATACACTAATACTAATACTAATACTATTAGTCTATTAGTATATAGTAAATTAGTAATAGTTATTAACTTATTTATTATAATTAATAATACACTAGTACTAATATTATAACTAATAACTAGATGTAATAACTAATAACTAATAATATGTAATAACACTAGTAGTAATAGATAATAACTAATAACTAGTATTACTAATTTACTGTATCTCTTCATTGTCTTCAAACCCAACACATTCACTAATACTCTATGTAATACTATATTCATTTATTAAATAAGAGTAATACTCTTATAGTCTTATAGTCTTATTACTAATACTAACATATTAGATATTAAGTTAACTAATACTAATACTCTTAGTCTCTTATAATCTTATTACTAATACTAGCATATTAGATATTAAGTTAACTAATACTAATAGTCTAATACTCTTATAATCCTATTACTAATATAGTAATACTAGCATATTAGATATTAAGTTAACTAATACTAATACTAATACTAATACAATTAGATATAATTATAGACTTATAATGATTTAGTTATTATGAATTTATTATTAGTATACTATATAACTATATAATAGTATAATAGTATTAATTTCGACTATTAGTAATTTAGTCTTAGTATAAATATTAGTATTAGTATAAAATTATAAATATTAGTATTATAAATATTAACCTATTAGGTTAGATAAAAATTATAATTAATTATATACAATTATAAATATTATATAAATAATAAAATATATATTTTTTTTATTCGGTCCGATCCAGGGTAAAAAACCCCTCGACCAGAATCGGACCGAAACCTATCGGTCCACTAAAATTTAGACCAAGACCAACCGAACCTATTCTCGGTCCAATCCGGTCGGTTTTGCCAGTCCAGACCGGCCGATACTTTCCCCTAATCTTGATTATTATTTGATTTTTTTTAAAAAAAAAACCCCTAATCTCAGAATTTTCTCTCTATTTTGTTTTTCTCAATCTCAGTCTTTAGCTTCTATTGTTTAACTAACCGTTAAAAAGTAATCACCCTTATTTTTTCCTGGCATAAGTTTTTCTCTGCTTTCAGTGCCTATAATTTTAATTAGTTTTAGTTTTACAGAATTTTTATTACATATTTATGTTTTGGAAATTAATTTTTTTAAATTGTATATTTTATTCTATATTATTTTTAACATCTTTTATGGTTTTTGTTTTATATAAATTTTGTTTGAGTGGCGTGTTGACTAGGCATGCATTTTTAAGTTTCTAAAAAGCTAATTACATACAAGTAACATGCTTATTTTTAATTAATCGTGAGTTTCCACATCAGTCATTTTCATTAATCAATTAAAACAATTGAGATAAAAGGAGAATGTTGATGTATGGGTAATGCCATAATAATCATTGTGATCAAAATTTTTCTACCCCATAGACGAGTTTGAAAAATTATCAAACCCAAGGATCATAAAGTAATTTATTAAAAAAAATATAAATAAAAAATGTGAAGAATAGTTGAAAGAAAGTCAATGAGTATATTTATCGAAAAATTCTATTTATAGTCCTCACTTGGGGACTGCATGTACAGACCTTTTATTTTATTTTATTGATGAGAATGTACAGACCTTTTATTAAATGAGAAAAAACATCATTTTATGATGGATATTTTTCTAATTTTAAAAAATTTTAAATATAAAATTACCTAAACCTACATTGCAGTCCCCAAATGGGGACTGTACGTAGCATTGCTCTTATCATGCTGCTAGTGTTGCTAAATCCTAATGGTCACGATACTTGATGAGAAGTTAGTTGTGAGAATCAAGGTTTAAAATTTTGTTCTGTACCGGCTGGTACAGCTAGAATTTTTCGTTTCGGTGTAGTATCTAGTACACTCTATCACCCCATTTCATTTCGTTTCAAATTCCGGTCATTCCAATGATTCCAGTCGAATTATGGCCATTTTTGTCAGAATTTGGCGTTTTGGTCTCCATTCCGTTTCAGATTATTTTTGTAATTTTCCTGTACTTAGATGGTATTTTTGTAAATTTTAAATCCAGATGATATTTAATTAATTCTAGAATATAAAATATATTTATATAATTTTAATTTTTTTGTAACTTTAAATATGTCCCTTCATTTTCTCTTTTTTTAAATATTATTATTTTTAATAATTTATCTGTTCTTTTATTTGTTTTTTCTTTATTTTTGTGTCTCAACTCAAGTGTGTGATTTTTTCAACATATATTCATTTTATAAATCTTCAATTCTTCCATATATATATATATATATATATATATATATATATAAACATATACTTGATACATACATACATATAGATTTATTTTATTCTATTAGTTGTTAGTTTATATATACATATAAATATTTATATATAATATATAATTAATCCCAAAACGGTACACTAAAACTTATCAGTATCGAAATATTTCATTATAATACCTTAACTGAAACGATCACGGGAACGGTATTCAAAACTTTGCATGAGATGCAAGCAACATTAATTAGTTAGGGAATGTTGCAATTCCTGAGCTAGAGTCATGATTCCTTGAGGAGTGACGCATTCTTAGGAAATTATCCCTAGCTAGCTTGGATTGTCACAGCCTCACTGCAAAAAAGTCCATTTCTCTTCGTTCAAATTTCACCAATTCTAGTACACCTGAATTTGTTATTTGAATTGAATTAGAAGTACACCAGAAAGAGAAACGTTTGTCTTATATATATTTTTTTTAGGTAAAATTCCCTTTTGTGTTAAGATACATAATGATAGGCTTACTATTTCCTATCACCTTTTACTACTCTCTTTATTTTTTTAAAATTTTTATTATTATTTTCTTTTACTTAATAGTTAAGAAAGTGACTATTAGTGAAGTTATATATTTTTAAATTTTTTCTTAATCATTAAGGATGTTAAAAAATATTTAAAAGAAAATAATAAAAAAAAAAAAAATTTCAAAGACACTATGGAGTAGTAAATGAGTGGTAGGAAGTAGTAAGCCTACCATTATACTTTTTTGGGTCAATCTAAGTTAAGCTGTTGATAATGGTGGAAAAAAGAGTAAAATAGAGAGGTTTGTCAAGCAACAAATACAAAGAAGTTAAATGTAATTAAAAGCAGTGATATTTTATGTACTAACTAGTATAGTTGCAAATGACATGTAGGTTTTAGAAATGTAAATAGTAAGTAGACTTTCAATGGTCACATGGGCCTTTTGGTAATAGCACTAGTCTAGTCAGTTTTTTAGGGAAGTTGAAATCAAGAGGCTTACCCCTAAGGAGTTCCCATGACCATCAAATTAATTTGAAATAAGAAACAGTACTGTAAGTGTCGGACTTTATACTTATCCATCAGCATTGTCAAAATTTTGAGATTGAGAAGATTATTCTGGGAGCTTTTAAAATCTGGTGTAATAAGGCCAAACCAATACCCATTTTCTTCATCATTTATGTTGGTAAAAAAGGCAGACAGTTGCTAGCGAATGTGTGTGGATTATAGGGTGTTAAATCAGGTTAATTATAGTGAAGGACAAATACCCCATGACAGTTGTAGATGAGTTATGATGAGGCTCTACCCCATGACAGTTCTAACCAGATCAAGATGAAGGAAACTGATATCCCTAAGACAATCTTTAATACTCATGATGAAGGCCGCTATGAACTTTTATTAATGCCATTTGGTCTTACAAAAGCATCCTCCACTTTTCAAGATCCCATGAACGATGTTTTTACCTTTCTTACACAAATTTGTTATAGTTTTCTTTGATGTCATATTAGCATACAATAGATTTTTACAAGGTCATCTGCACCATCTTAAGACTGTGTTGCAAACCTTGCAATCTCATTAGTTATATGCCAAGAGGTCGAAGTTTAAATTTGGTTGTGGGAGGTGTAGTATTTAGGCCGGCCATATAGTTTCCATGGAGGATGTCGAAGCGGATCCTAATAAGATATAACCCCTATGTTATAGTGGCCATGTCCTAAATATGTGGTCATTGAGAGGATTTTGAGGCGAACAGGCTACTACCCTATGTTTACAAAAGCGTACGGACAAAATGTAGCTCCTCTGACAGCTTTGTTAAAAAAATTAAAAAAAAAAAAGGATACATTTATGTGGACTGAACACAATGAGGCTTTTAAACAGCTTAATCTGTTGTCGCGAGTCCACCTATGCTGGCACTTCTAGATTTTTCAGAGGTATTCGTAATAGATCTTTGGCTTATTTAAGCCAAGCTCTTAAGCGGGAAGTCTTTGCAGCTCTCAACTTATGAGAAAGAGCTTTTAGCTCTTGTTATGAGACCTTATTTATTTTGGAGGAATAATTATATTGTGAGAACTGAGCATCGAAGCTTAAAATTCTTCTTAATTGGAATAGAAAGTGGATACTCTAGCTCAGTAGAAGTGGGTATATAAGCGTCTTGGCTATGATTACTTTAGAAGAACGGTGTTGACAACAAGATAGTTAATGCCTTGTCTCATCAACAACTAGATTGTAAGATACGAATTAGGAAATAATAATAAATAAATAAATAGATATATAAATAAATAAATAAAACAATAAAATAAATTGATTTTAGTCTAGTTATTATATAATTATTAAACATTTTATTTTTGAATAGTATTAATATTAATTGATAAATGTAGTCAAATTCGGATTCGAATGTTCCTTGTCCAAATTATCAGTTTATTTCTTTTACTAAGTTTCGAATCCTAAACCATTGACCGAGTACTCCCTCTTGAAGTAAACTACCGATCTTCATATATAACTCTTCTAGTTATTAGAACCTTAGAGTATTAGTAGTGGCTTCAATAAATTTTGACTAAGATTTAGCTAAAAAATTCACTTTTACAAATTTTAAATAGCCACTTTACTACACCAAATAATAGACTCAACAAATCTTTCATTATTCTATTAAAATATTAATTTTTAACTTTCAAATTAGAAAGGAGCAAAATCAAATAATGTCTGATAGGGAAAATACCAATAAACAAATTACAAACAAAATCGCACCGAATAAAAAAAAAAAAAATTGCAACCCACGAAAAGAAGAAAAATCACAACCCACTGAAAATAAAAAAATCGCGCTGATATCTTACCCAACAACCAAACAAAGAAGTGGTAAAAATAAAATAAAATCGCATTATCCAAGCATAAAAGAATCAAACAGAGAAGAATCAAATCGAATCCTATCGTTTGCGTTTCAGGAGATCATTTTTTAGTCTAAAAATAATATTTAGCTAACCCCTTCAGCTCAACAAATTTGGCCAACCATATTATCTGAAGTTAAAAATACTGTTAATTTATTGAGCCCACTATTACACTTTATTTGACACTTTAATTATTCTTTGATTAAAATTTAACTTTAACTAGCCCACTACTAGCCATTACTGAGTTTCATCTTATATATGGAATCCAGTAATCGACTTCGAGTTGTACTCGTTCAACCATTCCTCCCGTCTATATATGTCCATTCTTCCTTGCAAAATTGAAAACACAACACCGTAGTCTTTCCATTCTCCTTTCGACAAGCCACGTCCATATCTCTGGACTTCTCGAAGCTTTTTGCCGTCGTAGCCTCAGCTCAGTCACTAGTTTTTATGCATCCCTCTTTTCCCGGCCAGTTAGTCGTGCGATCTACTTTCTCAGTAAGCTCTCTTTCGATTTTTCTCCTGCTGCCAAACACCTTGCTTCTTCTATGTTACTTTCTTCTAGCATCATACACCTTAAAATTAATAGATGTGTTAATGGTTTTTCTTCTCAAAGAGATTGTCACTAGCTTTTTCCTATAGCATTAAAAGAAAAAGAAGGCTCAATTACCTTGCTACTCTCTCTCTTCCCCTCCCTCTCTAATGTAAATTGTTGTGTCTCTGTTTCAACGGCGTTTCTTCATCCATTTGTTTAACATCATATCACTCTAGACGCTACTACATAGGTAGGTGGTATTAATCATGCTTCAGCCAGCCAAGTCAAAAGTGTTTTTTTTTTTTTGATACATTTGGGGAGGGGGGATTCGAACTCTAGACCTCCATTTTGGAGGCTGGGGGTAATGCCAATTAGGCCACAGGCCTTTGGCAGCCAAGTCAAAAGTGTTGGGTAACCTTCCATAAAGTATAGAATTTTAATTTGGAAGCTCAATTACAATCTTACCATTTATTCATAGTTACACTCTACTCTATAGCACGTGGTTTCGATGTTTCTCGTACCTGTTCCACTATTTTCACGTAACTCTCCCCACCCACATAAATATTCGAAATCCGTGCCCTCTACCCCTTTCTGTCCCTCTCTATCCCTTCTCGAGATGTTTAAATTACATAAATGCTCATGCCTAATTAGTATTAATCGTTGGCATATTTTCACAGTTAAAATAAGAATTTTAGATTTTAGAAAAAATAGATTAATCTAGTATTTAAGGCTTTAATTACAAAGTAAGTGTTTGGTTAGAAATTATGCCAATTATATGTCTATTTTATAGGTCATCGATTTCATACTGGAAATATTGTATTAACTCTATTAGGTAAGTAGTTTGATCATAAATTAGGATTAGTATATGTTAGTTAGTTCTATATATTATTATTAAAGTCAGTTCTTTCAAAACCAGTGTTTACGTACAACTCATGTCATGATATTTACAAACACGTCATTCATCATGTTTCATTATGCGTATTATAAGTTATGTATGTATTATGTATTTCACTTGGCATAAGACACGTAAGTTATCATAAGACCAAGTGCAAGATAAGATCATATCAGTTAATCAGATGGTTATTCAGATGCATGGTACCAATGCAATTTCAGGGTGAGCATGTAAGACACGGACTCAAGTATGGTCCACTGTAGTACGCCAAAGTACTACACAGTCAGCTTCCTTTGCTTCAGTAAGGGAAGTTAGTGCACAACCTTGCACATAGGGTTAAATGTGTTGGGCAACCAGATAATTCAGATAAATCAGATCAGTCATATAAATCAATCATATACATAGCATAAGCATCAACATAAATTATAATGATTTTAAGTTCTCAGCATTAAATGTTGGGTACTACTACTCGCCCCACTTTTAAATATTTTTTTCAAATCATTTTTTTAACAATTTTAAATATTTTGAAAAAATGAATAAAATTCACAATATAATTAAATATAATTTTCTTAATCTTTCTGTAAAAAAAATTTCAAAAAAAAAAAAAAGTAGCGGGACAAGTGAACGGGATCCCCCAGCGGTAGGGCTGAACAAAAAAACCGAAAGAATTATCCGACCCGTTTTCCGAAATCACCCAACCCGAAAACCCGGCCCGTTTGCGGTTAAAATCGAAAACGGGTATTACCCGTTACCCGATTTAAGCATCTTCTCCGTTTCCTTCCTTTTTGCATTTCTGGGTTTTTCTTCTAGGTAGTCGATGTGCTCTCGTTTTCTCTGCTATCATCCTGTTTGGCAGCATCAGGGTTCCATCTAAGTGTCGCGCGCAGACCGAAATTCATGAAGAATTCCATCGGAGCCTTGAAGGAGAGCTCTTGGATGATAAATGAAGCGACACCTAAACCCATGAATTCCAGAGAAAGTTACTGAGTCTGAGAACACGGTTGAAGATGCTGGTAGAGTAGGAGAGGGTGGAGAGGGAGACAAAAAGGGTGACAATGAAGTGGTCTTGCTCGAGGCCTTTGCGGATGATGTGGGCGTGGAGTTGGTGGAGGTGGAGGTGGAGGGAGGTCTTTCAGGCTCTCTTCTGTTTATAGTTTTTTCCCCTATTTTCTCTTTTCAAAATCCGAAATCGGTAAATGTAACAGCCGGTGAATGGGTTCCAACTTCCAATAAGAAAAAGGAACGTGAGTGAGTTTGGTAGGTGTTACACAGTACGGTGAATGCTGGGTCAGATCCAAACTGGCATGGTTCGTGGTTGGAACTTGGAACTTGAAACAAAATCAACTACCAGCAGGAGCATGAAGCTAATTTCCTGGTGAAGCAAAATCAAGAGTTCAAGACCTTGTTTGAGTGTCTGAAAAGACAAAAGACCTCATTTGCGTGTGATCAGTTTGATCCAATCAAGCATTGACGAGTATAAAAATTGTCAGATAATCGCCTCCAAGGGTGCATGTTTGGATCGCCTGGGACCCCAAGCGAGTGCTTAAATGGCGATCCTCTGCGTGAGGGAGACAGTACTTGCCAAAACATATTGCAGATCAGACTAAACACAAGTCTCAGAAACCCTGCGTTTGTGTGAGAGAAAAAAGAGAGAGAGAGAGAGCACTTCTCTGCCAAACGTGCTTTCTGGTAAAGAGTTTCTACATCTCCTGTACCTCTCTCTCTCTCTCTCGCTCTGTGTTGAATGTGTTTCTACAGACACGCAATTGTGATTTTGTATAGCAGGGGTGGATCTATGCAATGTCATGCATGTCTATTTGTGAGTCGATGCTTCCAACAAGAAGAAGAAGAAGAAGAAAAATTCGGGTAATCGGTTAACGGGTAAGCGCCTAATCGGTATTAGACATATTCGGGCCGGGTCGGAAATTATTTTTTTCGGGTCGGGTCAGGTCGGTGAACTCCCCTACCCAGCGGGATCCCTAGCATTTTCCTTAAATGTTTTAAAAAAAAAAACCTTATATTAAGTATGTTTACCTTATGTTGAGTTCTTTATGAGTCATCAACTCATTTTAGTTATTTTTATGTTTTTAAACCACCCCAAGTAAGCATGATGACGAGGATGAGCAGGCGAGCCAAGCTTAGTTGGAGCAATTGATTAAATTCCAGACTCTCTAGAATAAATTATTTTTTATATGGCATAAATTTTATTTAGTTGTTTCATTTAATTTTATTGGAGACAAGTTTTTAATAAAAAAAAATCTTTTTATCAAATATATTTTATAAAAAAATGAGAGCTCTTGCCGGGATATTTTTATAAAAACATGTGGCATCCCTAACCTACAGGAAGAGGGTGTTACATAGATGGTACTTTCCAATCGTTGATGGTCATCTCATTTACTGTGCCTTGTTCGTTGAAGGAATTAAAGGCTTCCAATTGTGATGATGCTTTGGTTCAAAAGTTTATGGTACAATTGCAGGTGTTGCTGCCCACCCAACTGGGTTTGTATTTCGAAATGAGGTATTGTATATGAAGGGGAAGATTTATGTGCCCAATAATGCTAGTTTGAACAAGAATATTCTTGCTTTCATTCATGATGCTCCTTTAGCAAGTCACTCAAGGTATCACAAGTGTAACAGCCCACTAGAAATTTAATGATGAAATTTCTATAGGTTTTAGGAATCTCGTGAAAACCCCATAAGTTTTCACGAATCGACCAATTGCATAAGTTTTACACTATCAGCATGGTCAATAATACCACTCACTATAGTGCCAGAGGAGTGATTTTATTTATTTGGGATAGTTAAAAGTGTCAGAATGTGATATGGTCTGTACTATTAGACTCAGTTGATTATTTAAACTTTTATGGCACAATAATCCCATATTTAGTTTTCAGACAAAACGCTTGTTTGAAAACGCGTTTTGTTTTTTTCGAAGCACTTCAGGCTTGAATTTCAATTAACTAATTGCACAATTATGTTAGTGTAAATATTTAAGATTTTACAGTGTAAAGTTTATTTTTTTATTTTCTTGGAATGAATAGTATCATCAATAGTAGCACCAAGTGCAATATTTTCAAATTCACAATGTAGAATGTCTAAATTAAGTTAGACAAGTTTTATTTGGATATTTGACAAGATCTTAGTCATACTTGTAGATAGTATTGGACACCTAGCACCTAAAGAAATCATAAGATGGATTATGAAAGAATCAAGGTGTGAGATCATGCCACCTAAGCAAAACTCTATTCTGTCCAGCCATCCAAATTGTGCCAAACCAAAGAGGGTTTCAACTCTAGTGAAACTCTAAATGGATGAAATCCAATTGAAATCCCAAAAAATTTGTTGAAACCAAAACCCTAAACGGTTTCCCCAAACCCTAAAATTGACCTCCAAACCCTATTTGATCCGATTGCCAACATGGTGTTTAATCACTTGATTAAATGACTTCCACATACTTTAATTCCTCCAATTCATGTTATGAAATCATTATCCACCTTTTAAATCTTGAAATTTTGATTGGGACAAGAAAAATTAGATTTGGACTTGATAGCATCTCAAACTCTAACCAAGCCCTCTTTAAACACCAAATGAAACCCACTTGTTTAAGGCACATAAATTTTGGCCACCTTGGAAAAACTTCTTGAGGAAGTTTCCCCTCACTCATGGTAGACCAACCTCTACCCTTGGAAGCCCCAAATAGTCCCTTGATGTGAGAGGAAGATCCACCTCTCCACCTCCCTTCTACACGACAGCAACAGTAGGCACTCCCCCTTACTATTTTCACATTTTTGTGACATAATCACCACCCATCAAAGTTTTACTCAAGCCCATACCTCACCTTTCAAAATTCTAATAGGCATCCAAGGCACCATTTCACTCACTTTATCACTTTTTATTCTCGTCCTTTGAGAGAACAATTAGAAGCTCTCTCAGATAGTTTTTTGAGCATTTTTGCGTGACATTTTTTGAACCCTTATAAGTAATTTCTTACAATTATTCTTTCAAGAAATTTGTTTCTTATTTGACATTAGTTTCCATGGGTATCTTGTTTGTTTCATTTTAATGGTTATTGGATCGGTCAAAAGTTATTTTAACCATGGAAAGGTCAATCTGGGTGATAATATGGATAGTGTGTTATATTTTGGAGTTTTTGATCAAGCTAATGGACAAGTATTGGTCCGAAATTTTTATGGAGCCTTTGCAACATATTTATATGAATGTTTTTTGGAGATTAGTTGCTTGATTAAAGCTTTTGATGGAATATTTTCTTAGATCTAAAAGGTTAGAAACTAGAAGACGAAAAACAATTTCTATTTTAAGAAAGTTTGGATCTTTTATAGTCTATTCTTATTCCAATGGCTTTGATAAATTTATTTGATGATAGTAAGCACCTTATCTACAAGTAAGGATATTATGTTGAAAATTTTTTATGTTAGTTTCCAAGATATGAATTTTTATACTAGAGAATACTCATTTAGGTCAAAAGTTTGATATTTTCAACTAGATCCATGTTTTGGTTTATTTTTAGCCGTGCGATTTTAAGATTAATGCTTGGATATAATTTAAGACACATTTCTAAACCATGTGATGTTTTTATTTGAAGATTATATCAATGTATGCCACAGATCAATTGTTTAATCAAAGCAAGTTGAGAAAATAAATTCTGTTTTTGGACTAAGTGTGGAGCTACTTCAAGTGATGTTTTATAATTTTTGGTGACTTTTGTTTGTTAATTCAAAACATGTTAGTTCTTAGGAATTTTTTATGACTATGTTAGAAGAAATATTTGAATTTTTCAACTTTTTGGAGATGTTTTGAAATCGGTCAAACCTTAAAATTCAAGAGTTCATATTTTTAGTTAAAAAGTTTGGATCTTTTTACTAAAATGTTTTGCATTGATGAGTAGTATATTTTTGTTGAATTTTTTAAGCTTTTTTTTTTAAACTTAGGATAGGAGGATGTTTGTTGCAAATTTTCAGCTTAATCATGAATTTTAAAGTTGGAAGAAATTACAACAAAAATTAAAAGATTTGGCCTTTGAAAGTTTCAGCCCTATGGTGTTTTTCATAGTTGTACTTGGTTTTAAATTTTTCTAAGTTGATATTTGGGTTTAGGATAAAAATTACATGAGGAATGTAAATTTTGGTGAGTTTTGTTGTTAGGATGTGAAATTCTTAAATTATGGGTCAGATGGTCATTTTCCCACATATATAGGGTGAAACGGTAATTTTACTCTAAATTAGAATTTTTTATATTTTTAATTGTTAGTGATAAAATTTTTAATTTTAAGAATCCATACTTAAAGTTTCCGTATTTCATGGTTAATCCCCTTAACGCGACGATCACTATAAATTAGCTTCTAACTTACTGTCAGATTACTATGTATGTGTGATGAGTAAGGAAACTATTGTTTATATACTTATATTATTCTATATGCCATGTTACATCATATATGTCTATTATGTACGTTATATTCTATCACGACATACATATCTGTCTCATTATTTATTCTATCATGAAATATTTATATGTTACATAATATATTCTTTCACGTAATATTATCTATTACACTTATGTCATGTCAAGTAATGTTATCTGTTATACGTTATGTCATGTTATGTAATGTTATCTCTTACACATTATGTCATATCACGTAATGTTTACCTGTTACATATTATGTCATGTTACATACTATTTATCTATTTTAAGTTACAACAAGTTATGCATCTCACATGTATGTCACGTTACGTTACGTCAAATCATTTGTCCTTTTCATGTCATGTCACGTTATGTTTCGAGTATAGTTTGTTTATCTCAAAACCAGTATTTCCACGTCGGTGAAGTCTGTTTACATTTATCACGACCTTAAATGCTAGGATGACGTAATATCCTTGTGAAATTTCTTTGTTCACACTTGTCTAAATTAGTGTGAAACCCCCTACGTTGACAAAGTAAATTCAACAGATTTCGAAATGGGCCTAATTAAAGGGTCACCAAAGCAAAGAAAGGCACTAACGCTGATGGTGCCCCCATACATTTCAATTTCATTTTATACGTACTCATGCTAGTACAGGTATCACGAGATACATACAGTACATGTGTCCATAGTAGGTGTAAATACCTGTGAACTGGCATGTACAATACGTGGTCCATAGCAAGTGCAAATACTTGTGAACTGGCACGTATATTAACACACTCATAGCTGGTGTAAATACCTATGTTGCGATACGATAATTAACAGAGACACACAGCTCAAGGGGACCCGTATACCACACACATTTCACTTTTATTAATCACGCTTATTTATTGAACAAGATTTCAAACTCATGTATTTCATGTGCATACTCATGTTATTTAACGTTCAATTATGTTTATGTTCAATTTCAGTCAGTTCACGTTCAGTTCAAGTTCAATTCATGTTCATTTCACGTTTAGCTTTGTACCATATTTAAGTTCACATCAGTTTAGTTCTTCTCATGTCAGTTCATGTCATGTCGCATTTCAAGTTTAGTTCGTGCTCTATTAAGTCATGTCAGTCATGCCATGTTATATGTAGAGTCATGCTTATTTATGATTATGATGATGTATTCACGCCTTTACTACGCATACATGCATTTGTAAGTTCATGTGGAGCCCAATGCTTCGATGCTTTGTTTCAACGATAGTATTATGGTGTCCTCGAACGACTTACTTGAACTACTTGATGGATTAACGTAGTAGTTACCTTAGTTTTACATGTACTTGGGGAGTTTTGTCTCTAGTACTATTTATGTTACAGACGTGTTGGACAAACATTTTGGATGTCAGTTATCATGTGAATTTCATAAAGTATGATTACGTTTTGGAATACATTACTTCTGGTACATAGTATTACTTAAAAAAAAAAATTATCCACTGCTAATATTGCATATTGCTAAATGTATGCTAGGTGCATTGCATCCTTAATTGTCATGAACGAGGGCAAGTAACGCTGTGTCGTATGTCCCGATGTTTCAAGTTCTATCAAAATCTCAAGTAAAATTTGGGAGCGTCACAACAAGACCCTACAAAGAGAGCTCATGCTGATTTTTTCAACCTAAAATGAAGTCTTACACCATGCATTATATATGCAACCGTGATGTCTACCAAGTTTCTGAACCTGAAAATGTGTTACCTTTTAGACTACTTACAGCCATTGCCAATCCCTAGACAAGCTTGGTCAGAGACTCCATGGGTTTTGTGGAAGGGTTGCCAAGTTCAAAAGGGGTTCTTTGCAGTGTTGTTAGTGGTTGATAGATTAACTAAGTATGCCCATTTTCTTTCCCTCAAACACCCCTACAGTGCAACTAAGGTAGCCTCCTTATTTTTTATAGTTGCTTTTAAGTTTCATGGAATGTGTAACACCCGTTCTTGTGGTGGGTCCTTTTCAAAACGATTTTGATAAAAATCAACGGGAATTACAGTTCCTTTTTAAAATTTCATTTCCTTTCATACCAGGATACAAAAGACTCCATGTTATAAATAAAATTCATTTTCTTAATTAAAAAATTACAGTGGAAAACATTAAATTTTATAACTAAAGTTTCTCGTACAAAATATCTTGCCTAGACCTTCATATTCTTCCCCTTGAGCTGTGCCCGTCCTAACCTGTCATGCTCATCTTGTCCCTGGGAGGGCACACATAAAACTAAAATGAGCCAATGACCCGTAAGCATTATTTCATACAGTTAGAATATAATAACATGGGTTTTCCATCATGCAGTTATCATTCCATACATACATATTGTACTTATCATGCATTGTCATTCTGTTCGTTTTGAAAACATTGCGAGGTTGGGTTTTTCTTTAAAAACATGCTTTCTTCTTTAAAACAGTTCCCCATGCATCACTGCCTCTTAAAGAATCTATTCATTTATACTTCTTTTCTTACATACGTACATGCATTCATACATACATACATGCATCATTTCTTAACATGCATCCATTCTTTCTTTTCACTTTCATTGGCTGTAGCTGTGACGCCCCCAAATCCCCACGCACGGACACGGAAAAATCAAGACATCCGGATGGTGACAACACGGGTCCCCATCCTATCGACGAGTGCCAAGTGTGTGTAAGCAACAGAAGTGCACGAAGAGACACGCAGCGGATAGCAAAGACATATAACTAAGTACCAGAATTTTTCATAGTTTAATACAAAGCTATTCAAATCATACATAATAAAATATTACAAATACAAATATTGTTTCAAAGCCAACTCCAAAGCATAGACTCCAAGTCAAAACTCCGGCGAAGCCGCATCCTCGGACTCAGCCTCCTCCTCGATCCCTGCACCAAAAATGGTGCCGCAGGTAAGTAAAACCCAAACTCCACTAGATAAGAAAACATATTAAAACTCAAACAATATGCATGAGAGAATGCCAATGCACAAGCCCTTAAAACCGTATTTTCCACGCACGCCAAAAGTCCCATTTGGCCCAAAAGCATTCCTTTAATCATATCCTCGCCATTATCCCAGATAATGGCCCAAAAACCAGTCTCGCCATTTTCCTAGAAAATGGCCCATTAACCAAAATATCAGAGCACTGTAGGCGGGAATCGCAGGCGAGACTCTACCACCATCCCTACACATGCACCGTAGGCGGGAATCGCAGGCGGGAATCGCAGGCGGGACTCTACTACCAACCCTGCTTACCACCATCCCTACGCGTCGTGCACCGTAGGCGGGAATCGCAGGCGGGACTCTATCACCATCCCTCCTTACCACCATCCCTACGCATCGTGCACCGTAGGCGGGAATCGCAGGCGGGATTCTACCACCATCCTTGATTACTACCATCCCTACGCATCATGCACCGTAGGTGGGAATCGCATGCGGGACTCTACCACCATCCTTGCTTACCACCATCCCTACGCGTGCCTTTGACTCAAACCAGTCCATCCAATCGTTCACATATACCATAAATCAGTTCTCGCTTACAAGTTCAGTTTTCATTCACAAACACATGTACATGAATGCAATTACACGAAAACCCGGTTTTTCCTTTTTAAACATGAAAATGTGAGCACTATATAATGCAAACATCAAGGCACAAATATCTCAAACAAATATCAACATCAACCAAACAACTCCGTCCTCAATCCATCCGACCCCCGAACTCCTCGAACTCAGTCCGGAATCAACCAACCAGTCCAATAATTAATTGTAAGAGAAAAATATATTTAAATCTAAAAGTAGAGTTTGGAAAATACTTACAGCGCTATACGATATTTTTTGAAAGCTCGCGGCATTGTAAATGGCTGAGGAAAAGTAACGTAACAGTGTATTTTACACTGTGGCCGTGGGTAATAAATTACTCACTTTCGAACGGGGACAAACCAAGGCACGAGATTGATAGGGAATGGTCTTGAGATATTTATGAAGCTAAAGGAAGTGAGTTTTGGCCGTGGGTGGTGGTGGAAACGGCGGAGGAAGCGGAAAAAGCCCAAATCGGAGTTGAGCTCGTGGGAGCTGCTCCGGCAACGGATCGGGGCTGAAATTAGGTGGGTTAGGACGGCAAGAGGTAGGGGAAGAAGCTGTGAAGAGATGGTGGCCGGAGGTGGTGCGACGGCGCCGAAAACGGTGAAAAACCGTGTGGCTTGGAGGAGCTCGTGGTGGCTAACGGCGGCTCGGATGGAGGTGAAACTTGGTGGGGATGTTCACCGGTGAGAGGGGAAGAAAACTGGGTGGGTGGTGTAGGCCACGCCGCCGGCAAGCGGCGGTTCTAGGTGGAGAAACAAACTGGCGACAGGGGTGGAAAACAGAGCTAGGGCAGCGACTTTAAGCCATGCGTGGCAGCTAACGGCTGGTCCAATGGCTCTGAAAATTGGTGGGGATGATCTCTGGTGGGAGGGGAAGAGAATGGTGGGGGTGGTGTACAACACAGCCGCCGGACGGCGATGCACTGGCCGGCCGAAGTAGGGGAGACGGGAAGGAGAAAAGAGAAGGGGAGAGAGCTCGCGCGCGCACGGGGAGAGAAGGAAAAAGAAGAAGAAGAAAAAGAAAGAAAAAGGAAGGAAAAGAAGAAAAAGGAAAAGGAAAAAGGGAAAAACAAAAGAGAAAAAAAAATGAGGTCCAATCCTCACTTCCGGGATCCAAAAACTGTTCTGCCGAAAACGATATTAAAAACATAAAACAACTAAAATAAATTAAACACCACATCAAATAAAATAAAAACCAATTAAAATACATTAATTTAAAATAAATAAACCAATATATTAATTAAATTAAAAACACTCCTTCAGTGAAAATACACGTAAAAGCGGGTCATCATAGTTGCACACTGTTACGCCCCATGTGCTGGGGTTCACGATCTTTTGGACCTGATTCTGTCCATGGCCACGGGTTGGAAATCCATTCCGTCATGGGGCAGCACTGGGTGCACTACTAGTACTACTTACCCGGCATTGCAATCTGCTTAGTCCAGTCCATTCATTGGTACCATTTCCATTTCAGTCTATGTGGCTGTTACGTATTTTCATACATCATGCATTCAATCTATTCATTCATTTACAATCCTTTTATTTCCTTTACATTCCTTTACAGTTCTTCAGTTCGTTTCTTTCATAAAAAGTCATTTTAAAAGAAAATAGTTTTCTTTCTTTTCATAAAAGTCGTTTTAAAAGAAATTTCTCTTTTTGTAAAAGTCATTTTAGAAAAAAAAAATCATCTTTCATGGCATCATTGAAAACATCAGTTTGTGCATCATTTAAAGCATCTTCTTTCATAGGGATATTTTAAAATACTTTCTTTGCATCATTTAAAGCATAGGGCCAAGGCCTCATGTTTGAGCTGAAAAATTTCATATTTTAGCTATTTAAAACCAATTTATTTCAACTGGTTCGTGACATTATTATTGGTTTTAGATGGAAAAATAGTTAATAAGCATAAATTCGAGTTGTGATTTTTCATTTATTAATATCATGTTTATGCTTAATTTTATAACTATGATTTAATTAGAAAATATTTCCTCACATATTTAATAATCTATTTTCCTTTTAATTTATTTCGAGTATTATTTTTTTTCAGTTCAAATAAAATTCAAAGGAGATTCGATTCTGAGCCATGGTACATGCTATATGAGTTTCAAAGCGGTGGATTTGGGCAACCGAAAATGTTGAAAGAATTGTCGGCTAAGAACAAGAAAATCATGGAGCAGCTCTTTATTTTATTTTTGCTTGCTCTCGGACGGTTGGTGGGAGTGTGAACTTGGTGCAGCTAAAACAGACTTAAGTAATTCTCCGGTGCTGAAAACGTGGTACGTGATACTCAAGCAGAATAAAATAAATTTGGTGGAATAAATTAGGTGCCTGGAACTGGACTCATACGGAAAGGAAATAGAACAGAAGGGGAGACAGCACACATGCAGAAATTAAGGAGAGAAGTCGGTGCTTGATTGAACCGAAAGAAGAAAGAGACGTAGAGAATTTGATGATGACTTGGTCTGGATGTATACGGCAAAGAAAGAAAGGGAGAGTGGGTGGTGTTTGACTTGGGCAGAATTGGAGAAGAAAAGTAGGTGCTGAAGAGGGAGAGACGTGTGGGATTAATTTTTCTGGGTGTGAGAGAAAGTAAGGTGTCAGTTGGTTGGAGTAGAGAGGGAAGTCGGTGGTCTGATTTCTTTTGGATTTTTTCTTGATCATTGAAAAGGTGGGAGTCGGCTGGAGTTTTTCATTTAAGGGATAGTCGGTTAGTTGGTTTTATTTGGCGGAGTAGAGTATTGACGTTGGGTTGGTTTGGACGAAGAACAGAGGAGCGGCTGGGTTCATTTCTATTTTCAGTTCAGCAATGGCGTGGGTTTTATTCTCTTGGTGTCGACTGGGTTCCAGATTTTATTGCTTCTAAGTTGTTTTCTAGTATTTCTTGTATTTTATTTTAGTTTTCTATTAAAGAATATTTATGTGATTTTTATAGTATTTGTAATAAATATGTTTAGCTAAATTTTCATACTAAGGTTAGAGGTGAAGTTTAATGCTTTAAAAATTATTTTCGGATCGAAGACAAATTTATTTTGCAAACTTGATCGATTGAATGATTTTATTATTGGATATTTTGGTTATCTATATATTTTTCTTGATTTATTGTGATTTCCGAATACAATGAATGCTTGAAAAATCCCTGTGATAGTCAAATAGATTTGTAAGTGTTTTAATCATCAATCGCTTATGCTAAATCATTAGTGAATATTTTTCTTGATCGTAAATGCTAAATCCTCCAATTAAACGGAATCATTATTCTAGTTTAATTGAAGTAATTCGATCGGAAACAATATTTTAAATTATTAAACGGATCCTCGAAACCTTAGTCTTTTCCAATATCAATACAGCTTATCATTTTAGTTTTGTTTTGTCACGATAAAAATCATCATTTCTATAATCTCATTTTAGTTTCAATCACACATCTCTTTTAGTATTTTATTTTCATTTGTTTGAGAGAATTTTTCACATAAGTCAATCCCTGTGGATTCGATCCTGTAAGGTACTACAACACCTGTATACTTGCAGGTAAAACTGCACTAAATTTTGGTTTATTAATTTGAGTTAAAGTTTAGGCGCAACACCTCACTTTCATAGTGATATTTTAAAATACTTTTTTCGTGTCGTTTAAAGCATAGGGCCAAGGCCTCACTTTTCATTTTGTAAAAAAATACATATAATACATACCACGTATAGCATCCATCCACATACATACACTTACATACTTTGGGTGCGTGAGAAGGGGCTGCCAAAGAAAGCCGCTACGTACTTATACTTGAAAACTTAAGCTTCGCTTTCTTTTTCATAAAATGTGTCTTGTAGAGAAAAAAAAAAGTTTCATTTTCCTTTTAGAGAAAGAGCTTTAATTTTCTTCTTCGTTTGTATAAAGAAAACTCTAGAAGAGTATGAACGCAATACTTACCTGGACTTCATGTCATACTCATTCCATGCAATCCATTCGTGTGCATGTCAAATGACAACCGACATGCATACACATAACCTTACGTCATCATCTATCTAATGTATAAGTAACTATTCTAAAAATAGAACTATGCCTCACTTGAAACACTCTCCATCCATCCCTGGGCTCTTACGTGCCATTTACTATGCTAAAACCTTCGGGGTCTTATTCCTTAAAGTGAACCTCCGTGATTCAGCTTAGGGTTAAGACACTAAGGCCTCCGTTTCATTCTTCTGGTTCCACATTCTGACGCATGATTCTGACCGACAGAGTCATACGTTCCAACCTTAGACAATTTATCCATTACTACCTTCACGTATCCTAGCCCATACTAAATCCTCATTCCCAACCAGTCAAGCTACATGACTTTAAGCCAACTCTGAGGCTAAAACACAATGTAACCATGCCCAGGACAGATTACCTATTACATATGGTAAAACTGTCTGGCACACGTGTCTCACCAGAGGCACATATACCTTATTCCTTTTATCACCTAAAAGTAACTTATAATCCCAATAGACGCCCGCTTGTATAAACAAGCTCCATACTCCAATACCAGCTTGCTCAGACCATGTCAATAGGACTCTTCCTACTTCCCGACCCTGTACAAGTTCATCCCAACACTTAACAAGAGGACTGAATCCAAAATGCACCTCTGTCACTTCACGTAACTCGAGACCAAATCCCAAGTTACGTCATGACGCCCATCATGCTTCCGCTGTACTCTTTGATACTATTCCACAACTTCCATATACTCTCAGCCATAAGTCAACCACAAGGTGATACCCATCACTTCAGACTACAGGCTACATCACCACTGCTTCAGGATATTGTTACACAGTTCCCGCCACTTAACAAGAGGACTGCATCCACAAATGCGTCTCTGTCACATCACGTAGCTTGAGACAAATTCTTGAGTTACAGCACGACGCCAGTCATGCTTCCGATGCACTCTCTGATACTTTTCCCACCACTTCCATATACTCTTGGCCATAATCAACCACAAGGTGACACCTATCACCCCGGACTACAGACCACATCACCACTGCTTCGGGACACTGTTACACAGTTCCTGCCACTACACCATACACTCCACGCTTCTCCACTACGCCATCCAACCCTTCGTGATACGCTGTCTGGTGTATCATGACATAGCAGAGAGTACACTCACGTGAACTCTCTTCCATCCACACTACTACACACATCGCTACGATGCACACCTCACAGTGCATCGCTACACAACATGGAGTATGTACCATGCATACTCCCTTCGCTACATCACTTATTATCACGACACACATCACACGGTGCATCGCTACACGACACGGAGCACACGCCACGTATGCTCCCTTTGTTCTACGCTGCACGTCACTACAGCGCACGTCACACGGTGCGTCACTGCACTACAAGAAGTACGCTCCATGCGTACTCCCTTCACACTTCACGCCATATCACAACTACAGCATCCATCTCACGTCCATACTCACAGCACAGTCCACAACACTACACTGTCAATCCCAATACTTCACAACTACACTTCACTTCACAACTACGCAGCGAACTCCACAATTACTAACTACATAGTCTACAGTCCAACCAACCAACTAAAATAAACATAAATAACTAGAGATAGAGGGTTATACCATCAAAGGGATAACCTGTGCATCGCTCACTGCCCATCACGATCAAGACATTGGAAGACTCGTACATGGCGGTAACACCGTGTACAGTGGCTGTCCACCATGTAAAGTGGCGGTTTGGGCTTGAGAATAGCTAGGCGTGATCTTGGAAAGGCTCAAGGTGGCCTCGTGGTGGTCAAAGGTGGCAGAGCAAGGCCGCATCACGCCTTGAATATTGCATCCGAAATGGAGGGAGGTTGCTTGAGGTGGAGAAAGACTATGGAACTTCATGGGAAGCTAGGGAGAGGTAGAGGAAGATGTGGTGGAGCTGTGGTGGCAAGGTGGTGGCCAAGCGGTGGCTCACGGAGGCGGATTGGCCACAGGTGGTGCAACTCGTGCCTTGGAGAGTGAGGGAGAGTGAGAGCTGTACAAACCTCCGTTGGGCATGAAAATTGTTGGGGAAGGTCATAGTGATGAGAAGAACAAGATAGTGGTGGTGAGAAGCCATGGTTAGCCTGTGCGGCGGTGCACGGCAGTGCAACCGAATGGTTAGTTGTGGAGACCCATCAGAGAAAGAGAGAGAGAGGTAGAGGAAAAGGAGGAAATAGGGAAGAAGCCCATGATGTGATTGTGCTGGTGGAAGTGCTCGTCGGTCGTTTTGGCCGTGTATGGCGGCCCTAGGTGGAGGAATAAACTCTTCTGGAATAGGAACCAGAACCGGAATAGGAAAACAAGTGGATACACTTGCAAGGAAACCCATCTCGAAACCAGCGAGTTGCTTAAAATCCACCAGCTCAGTTGGTGGAGTTGTTGTAGCAAGTCGAGTAACTTGCCTTTTTACTTTGGCTTCCTCTTTTAGAGATAGTTGCCAAATGCTCTTGTAGTTCGGCCTGCCTTGCCTTCCTTTGAAGCAGTGATATCCCAGCCACTAATAACGGCTTGGCTCTTTGTTCGACCAGAATGAATATAATAAGACTAGTTGGTGAAACTCCCTCTCTTTGAAGCCTACGCTTTTGCAACTTGACTACTGGGGGGCTCTTGCTGACGGTTGGGGGCTGTTCTTGAATCAGTTGCATTTGATTTGGGAAGGTGGTCCCATATCGGTATTAAAAGTCAAAGTAGTTCCAGAGAAAAAATGGATTTAGGAGCAAAATAAGTCGACTACGATTCCTTGCCGGCACTATCCAATACATAGAACGATAGAAGGTTCTTTGTTGGTGTCCGTCTCCTCTCATTAGCCGAGGGCTATAGCTTGTATGCCATCCTGGTAAACATCAACTAGCAGTTCAGATGATCACTCTGAAACATCCACAATAAGTGAATATTTGAACCCCGCTCTGATCGTTCAATATTTTCATTGATAATGAAATTCATTGATAATAAAATATCTTTGCCTTGCAAAAGAAAGGGCTTGAAACAACTACGTGAACAACCCGCTCCGCTCCCCGCCTTCCCTTAAAATCGAACCCCTCCTGACCTGGAGCAGCCCCTTTTGGGGCTAGAACCCGCACTAAAGCACAGTCCGAGCGGATGGATTGCTTGTGTTCGAGACTATTGGTCAAACGACGACTTCCTGAGTGAGAAAGAAACAAGCCTTGGCTCAAATTCAAGCAATGAAAAAACAGTTGTTGGCAAATCACAAGGGGAACTGCACTGGCCGAGGAAGACTGACGACTTCACCATTTTATTCTGATCTTTTTGGCCAAGCAGAATACCTTTCCAAGGAATTCATTGGAGAACCCACCCAACGTGTTGGCGCTAATCAAAATGAGGAGCCTACACCAACCATACTTGGCTGGCTCTTTGGCTTTCTTGTTTATTCTGCCAGGTACTCTATGAACCCTCCCTAACAACCTGAACCACCCACTAGACGTTGTGACCTCATCATGCCCAGCAGATCAAACACCTCCTCAAGCCGCAGTGACTGGCCCTGTATAAGGTACTTTCCCAGCCGTTAGCGGATAAGTGGGCGAACTCACAAAAGCTAGCCCAAGCAAACCCTCAAACCCCCCATAGGACCAAGAAGGGCTCATACCTACCCTCATTGTCGACTTGTTTAGTTCGGGGTGGAAGAACTACATGTATCACTTTCGCGGCAGACAACGCTCCATCCAAAAAGCTCAGTATCATCCACCGAATTCATTCGTGACTGAACCAAATCATCCCAGTCGATACTAAGAAACGCTACTTCGCCTCTTGCAAGCTCGCTCAACGCTGGCTGCCATTTCCTCATGTTGTAGCTCGCCTCTTGGGTAGCTTAGCAGCTCGGATACAAAAGAAGGATAGGATCGGAGTGGCTAGCAATATGGCTAAGTCAAGTAATGGTGACCTGCCGAAGACTGGAGCCTCATAACATGTTGACGAAGACCTCCGAATGGAGGGTTCGATCAGTAGAGGCCTTGCCTCCCCGGAAGAAGAATAGCCCCGCTCTCTAGCCGACTGATCCCGTTGATCATATAACTGGGGGAGAACGTGTCACATTAGAGGTGAACGATCAGAGATGTCCTCTAATTACCACGATGAGGCCCGTGGTAATTAGAGGGAGAAAGAGAGAAGGAGAGTTGCCGGTATAGCTCACCACCGGTGAGGTAGAGTTCGCCGGCAGGAGAGGAACAGGCTAGTGGAGGAGGTGAGGGGGCTAGAGGTGGCGCTGACTAGGAGGCATGAACTGAACGGTGGAGGAGGAAGTAGCATGCGTATGTCACGCATGGGAAGAAAGAGGAGAGAGAAAAAAGAAAAGGAAAAAGAGAAAAGGTGAAAGAGATAGGCTAGGGATTGGGTATTTAATCTCAGTCATTCACTTTGGGATCCTCAAAACAATCTAATAATGAGTTTAAACACTGATTTCAAAATGCGTAAGTGTTTCATTTAAACTAAAGTTTAAAATAAAATACTGAGAGGAATTAAGATAGAATATTATTTTATAAACTCAAGTATATAAAATAATATTTCTTCATCATTATTTAAAATGATGAAATATCGTTAATTACTCAAACAGAATAAAATCATTTAAATTAAGTTAGAGTTTTCAACGTAAAGTTAAACCTCGTAATATTTTAAAATAACTAAAATATTTAATTTAAATAACTATCCACAATTATAATATTTTTAGAGCTCATTAAAATATTATAATTGTATCACTTTAAAAACAAGCTTATCTAATATTACTGGAAATATCTCATATATAAATATTTACAGGATATTTAAAATATCCGTAAGCTTTAAAATATATATCCTACTTTGAAATCCACAATATAACTTTGAGAACACGCTATCAATGTACAGCATGCAGGATAAGACTCGGCACGTAAATCAAAACTCAGCACGTAAAATGAGGCTCAGCACATAGATCGAAACTCGACATATAAAACAAGACTCATAATTAAAAAAGAATAAAGAATGAACGAATATAACAGAATGCCTATAACAAATGTCTAAAATAAGGATTCTACCTTTACTACTTCCTTTTGTAAGGAATTGTTTCGCCTCTAAGGAGTTGATTTGGCTTATAGTTAAGCTTGCCATCCTCACAGTGATGGCCAGACTGAAACCATCAATAAGACTTTGAAGCAGTATTTGCATTATTATTACAATGACAATTCAAAGGAGCAGGTAGTTGAATGGTGGTATAATATCTCATAATCCTTTTCATGTCATCAAAAAAGTGGGTCGGGTGGCTAATAAATCGGCCTTACCTTCAAATTCTCAGCTTCATCCTGTTTTCCATATATCATGTTTGAAGAAGAAATTAGGCCAATATGTTATTCCCCTTTGAAATTGCTTCCAAGCGATATTTATGGGCCGATTTTACAAGAGTTAGAGCATATCATTCAACATCAAAACCATAGAAGAAGGAAAATCATGCCATCATGGAGGTTTTAATACAGTGGAAAGACGCCGCTCCAAAAGATGCCACTTGGGAAGATTATTGGCCACTTCGTTCAAAATACCCGCACCTTGTGGGATAAGGTGCTTTGATGGGAGTGAGAATGTTATGTGCCGTATGAGGAGGTAGAAATGGAAGTTGTTGATAATGGTGGGAGAAGAGTAAAATCTCATTTTGTCAAGCAACAGTTACAAAGAAGTTAAATGTAACTAAAATGGTGGCGTTTTATGTACTAAGTAGCATGGTTGCTAATAACACCTGGGTTTTAGACACGTAAATAGCAAGTGGACTTTCAACGGTGATGTGGGCCAGCTAGTAATAGTAGTCTAGTTAGTTCTCAAGGAAGTTGAAGTTTGTTGTAAAGTAGGCCCACTTGCCATTTCTGCCAACCTCGAGAGATTCAAGCCTCAAAACCAGATTAACATCATCTATATAATTGCTCACATGGGGGAATGGGCTGAGCAAATAATGAAGGGTGGCACTACTGTGCCGCTCATATTTGCCGCTTGAAGATGACCGCCTGACATGTCTTGTCACGTTACACTATATTAAAAAAAACACATAAAAAAAAGGGTTGAATGAAATATGGATGTAATTTGAGATTCATCCCATGGATATACGCTCGACTCCCCTCGTCCTCTCCTTGCCCGACAATGGCCCTCCTATTGTCGTGCCGTCATCGTGCCATCGTCGTCAAATCATTGAACATGAACATCGGCTCTCTCCTCCAAATCTGGCAGCGTAAAGCTGTTTTGAAGAAGTGGATTTACTCACGCGCAATCCAAAAAAAAAAGATACTAGTTTCATTCCACTAGAAACAATGGATGCTTTTTCAGCCCCTTTCCTGTTCACTCCTTCTCCACTAGAAAACACCAGCCAAAAGAATAGGAGACTACTTGAGCTTGTCCAATAAAAAGAAAATATTTTCAAAACAGAGTCCTTAAAGGTACGAGGGAAATTTTATATTCAGCATCGAGAAGATATTTGTAAAGACTTCACGCAACAGGGTTCAATTTTTTATTAACAATAGGTGGGTTTCAAGAACAAAGTATAAAGAACATTGAATCGCTTAAAAAATCCAGCCAAGCTCAATTTTTTTTACCTTTTGTATATAATCTACCATGAAAAAGAACACTAAATCACATAAATAATCTACTGTGAAAAAACTAAACAAAGAAAAAAAAATACTAAATCGCATATAAAGAAAAACTGTCGATGAGTACATAATCCAGCCAAGCTCCATTTTTTTTACCTTTTGCTCACCACTGAATCGCATCGGAGTGAATACACAAAGAAGCTGTTAGTGAGAGTCCAGGCAAGCTCAATACATGGAGAAGCTGAAGGACCCAATCGCGTGAGGAATTTCTGTGGATGAAAACGGGTCGAAAATGTTGCCGAGAATAGTAGCGGGGGGAGAAGGAAAATGCGAGGGCTCGGTCTTCACAGCGCACACACAAACAGACTAAGCACGTGAAAGAGGTTGAATTTTTTTTGTCTTAATGGCATGCCACATCATGCTCTACGTCAGCCACCACGTCACGCGGTCATTTGGAGTGGGCAAACGCAGGCGGCAGGGTAGCTTTATCCAATAATGAAAGGAATTCGCTGCAACTTGAAAAGATAAATACAGTTAGATCTAGCTATTGTACCATAAAAATGAGCTCCCGATAAAAGTTCCACTCCTCTTTCTAGCTACCTAGCATCATTAAACATTGGTCCAGTGCACACCAAGTGGTAAAATTAAGTTAGGTTTGGATGTTGAGGTGATTTTAAATTATTTGAGTTAATCTTAAATAGTAGTCAATTGATATGTTTGAGTAGGTTTTGTGAGTCCATTGAGATTTATTTGAATCTATAAACTAAGTTGAGATATGTTTTAACTTTTTATGAGAAATTAAAAAAGTAGTGAGTCTCATCAATGATTAGTTTGTAATGAGATATTCTTATATATTCTCAAAAGTTCTCATAACTTTCTTCTCAAATATCACTCAAACATAAAACATTTTTTAATTTCAAAAATATTCAGTTTTTTTATTTAATTATTAGCAAATTATTATTTAAATACAAAATCCAATTCAACTTTTTTTAACTTCCAAACAAAATATAAAAAACAATACAGATTATTTAAATTTTAAAATAAAAATAATATTAAAAATTATATTCTGACAATCTTTTTACTTTATAATATTTTTATTCAATTTTTTCTCTCTCCTTTCCCAAAATCTAATAAAAAATTTTAACTCAAACCATTTCAGTACTATTCACAAGCCTTTCACTACTTATTCATAGAATTCTGAGATATTCTAAAGCCACGTTTGGGCACTAAAAAATTATCAGATATTCTCAAGATTGCTTATAAATTCTTTTCCAAATGTCACTTAAATACAAAATATTTTTCAATTTCAAATTTTAACTTTTCCTTCTAATCAATACCTAATCATTCAATTTCAAATTTTAACTTTTCCTTTTAATCAATACCTAATCATTATCCAAACACAAAACTCTATACAACTTTCCCAGATTTTTCCTAGTTCCACTTATTCTATAATTCATCAGATTTCTTTTCGTTATCCTTGGGTGGCTATGATCTTGTATTAGCAGTTAATGGTTGCGAACTCTTGGTCCCATTCTTTGAAATTTTTCCAAATGGAGTTTGGGTTTAGAAGAGAACAAAGTTGTTTAATTGGATTACATTCAAGTAGAGAGTCTTTAATTGATGAGAATGGGTTGAAAAAGGTACCATTATAAACGGAAGGAATTACAAAGAAATTGTAACACCCGACTCCAGCACTAAGCCACTTGAGATTAATGAGTATTATTTTTTAATAGACTATGAGTCCAAAATTTTTATTTTGGCGGATACTAACTTTATTTTTATTTGGACTTGTTAAGTAGATTAAAATATTTTAATATTTTAGATTATATGAAATATTTTTGAGTCGAAAGGTTTGGTGGAACTGATTAGATTATTTTAGAGGTTGAATCAAGAGCCCAAATTTCGGAGAAAGCCCAAACAACACTCAAACCCAAGCCCATGAAGCCAGGCACCCGTTTCCACCGCCAAGCACATTCGATGTTCCGGCCATGCACGTCTCCCATGCACATTTCTTTCTCCTTCTTTCCCTAGCGTTTCAACCACCTATATATATATATATATATATATATCATTTTATCCACGTAAAACTCCCTCAATTAGGCGTGCCACACATGATCCTTAATATCTTCGGTTCCTTTCTTTTCTCTCTCTCCCACGTACGTTGGAGAACCAAGCACTAGTGCATTTTCGTAGGTCATCTAGAGACTCTACGGCGTTATCCCTGCACGCACTAACGCTGCCGCCGTTGGAAACTGCACGTCCTCCACATTCTCGGAAGCTTAACCTGAGTTCGTCCACCACACGAAGCCCACTGTCCAGGTCCACGCACGACAAACACCTGTAGGTTGCACCTCTGTTCTTGCTGCCCAAAAACAGAGCACTGCCAAAGGTGCCTCCACGTCCCTTCACAGCCTTCACGTCGAGCTCGGCCTCCGTTGATCTCAAACCTATTGGCCGCCGTTCTTAGCCGAGTTTTGGAAGTCCCATAAACTGAACCTTCGTCTCGCAGGGCCGGTGCTTCTTCTTCCTTCATTGGGTATGTTTCGGCCACCCAAAGCTTTTATCTCTCTCCGTGCTCTCTCAATCATCTCTCTCTCTCATCTTTCTTTCTCTCTCATACTCAGCTACCAAACCGACGAAATCTTCGTATGCTCTGTTTTTATATATCAGCTACCATCCCTTCTTTCTGCGCGGGTCTGCATCCTCTGTGTTCGTTAGGTAAGCTTCTGCCGCCGCCCAAACTTTTCCTTCCTTCATCGGCTTTGCTGAATTGTAGAAGTTTTACCTCTAATTTATCATATTACTTTTATGCCCTTTATTATGATATTACAGAAAATATATTTATATATGTATGTGAACGGTGTTTTTGTAGGCTGGACTATGTCTCACGTGGGGTTTTTTTGTTTTAAGTTAATTAGTTCTATACTTTTTTTGGAATAGATTTCAATTCAATTAACGAATGAAGGAAGTTATAGCTGTGACCAATAAGTTCAGGTACAAGCCCTGATTATAAGTCAACTACTTATTGGTTATACGCTCCCCGCACACAACTTTCATTGTGTCAGATACTGTCTAAAAACTTCAAAAAACTCTCTAATAACACAGCCCTTCTGAGATGCGAGACTCTGTAAAAATAGAGATGTCCATTTCAACTTGTCTACGAGAAAAACAACTCATTTCACCCCCACCCTCCAAAGGAGGAGGGGGATTTTTCAACCTCATCCTCCAAAGAAAGATAGGACTAAGCTACCCTTCTCCTCCAAAAGAGAAAAGGGAACTGTCTATTTCAAATTATTCTATTTTAACCCTAACAAACAAAAATAAAAAGTAAAACAACTTGATACACCCTAACAGAAAAAAACAATGTGCTCTCCCAGTCACCGAATGCCCACACCGTATGCCCATCCACTGTCTGCACCACTTTGTACCCCACTATCCCTGCTACCCGTAACTGCCCCAGCCCGCCCTACGTCCTGCCACATCCTGCAAGCAAGCAATGGACAACTCCAGGGTGAAAAAAATGAGCCATCCTCAGAGTGCAAATGGACAAGCAAGCAAGCAACGGACACATTCACCGTAATCCTTATTACAGACTAAACACCTTTATTGACCAAAATAAGCACCAAGAAAAACATAAAACAGAGACTAAACAAACCCAACAGAAGGCCTCACCGCCTCTTTAACCCTTGTTGTAGACTAGAAGAAAACCAAAAGAAAAGACTGTAAACCAAAAAAGACAGGAAAAAATAGCGAACAAAACAGTATGTAAAAACAGACTGTAAACAGAGAAACTACCGTCGCTGATCCCCTTCTCCGACCACCATCCATGAAGAAAATCGCCATGAGCTACGGCTGGGCTCCACCCTAGAAAAGGCACCTTATCCCCCTAGGCACGTTGGCATGCAAATCGAAAACCTCCTTTGTTTTCCATGGATGAAACAGAGTCCCTTAACCTCGCCGAAATGCATCCCAAAACCGCACGCAAATCTTCGTATCCAAGAGCAAGCTGCGCTGACCCCGCTCCCGTCGTAAATCCTCCAAAACCGTCCCCTCAGCAGACCATTCTTTCGGCAACTAACCCCAAACCATCAGCTCATCCCCACATGCACCTCTCAAGCATGCATGTCTTCATTTTATACGTCTAAGAGCTAACGCCTCCTAGCCAAAACGGTCAGGGACACTGGACTAGATCATGGGTTATCAAAACCACCCAAAACCATTGCCGTACGAAACCAAGATCCTCCATCGCCGTCATGTAAATTCTCCCTACCCAACTACGTAATTAATAGTGGTTAAGAACTCAGGAACTAGGCCTGGTAATGGCCATTCATCCCATCAAAGTCACAGCCAAAAGCTTTTATTACCAATCTGAAAAACAAAACAACCTTGAAAAAACCACCCTAGAGCTAACTGGGAAAGAGAGAGGGGAGGGAGGGAGGAGCCGAGGCTCCCACCTCCCTCTAACGGTTTCCTTGAGCTTGTTTCCTAGAGAGAATGGAGAGTTTCTCTCACTAGGGAATATTATTCCAAGATGAATAATTAGTTCTATACCTATATTCTATTCGGTTGTATCTTAAGATGGGTGTGACACTTCTTTTGGGCTTAATCTTATATGATGGGTTTAGTTTTACTGTAGCAAACTATATGTTATTTTAAGTTGGGTATGTTGTACTGTACAAAAATATTGTTAATGATTTTAAATGGCTTTATTTTATTATATTAAGAAATTAAGGTATTATCTTAAATTGGGTTGTGTTTAGTCTGTTTAAGTTAGGCATAATTTTATTCTGTATTAGCCATAAACTTGATTTCATAAAAAAAAATATTTAAAGGCTTTAATTATATTATTTAGTATTAATTTTACAACTTGATTTATGTAGTAAATTGTAAGAGTTTAATCTTTTATTTTTTTTTTAAACACTTTAGGCCTATTATAGATAGAGATAAATATTTGAGAGTCACTACAAGCAAAAATATTATTTGCAACTATTTTAATTTCTGGCGATAGAATTATGGTCACAAAAAACCTGTTTTTAAACTTTGGGAAAATGTTTGTGTCAATTATGAAAATAGCCAGAAATAAATACTTTTTCCAACGATTTTAGTGCACTGCAAAATATTATGGCTGCAAATAAACCGTTGTGTAATTCTATATCGTCATAATAACATTTTCGCCGTTACATATTTTTGTTACGGCGAAATGTTTTCATTTATTAAAGTCGCCTAAATAAGTTTTTTACACTTAATCCTCCCGCGTCTTATTTTTCCACGCGGGACCCCATTCTCTCTCTCTCTCTCTCTCTCTCTCTCTCTCATTCGTTTCTCTATGCCTCTTACTCTCGCTCGTTTCGCTTATAATTTTGGGGTTGGTAAATGTAAAGAGTTTAGTTGTTTTACTTTTTTGTCTTTGATTTTAAAATGAAGTCTCGTGATTTTGCCGTATGGATTATTTTGTTTGCTTATAAAAGGGGAACAAATGGAAAAAGTTATTCATGGATTTGGTTCGAATCCTGTACGATTGTCCTGCGACTATGGTGCTTTATTCCTACAAATACACATGTAAATGCATATGCAATGCCTAAATATGCTATTTTCTGGCGAACTTAGGGTTGTAATGTTTTCTGTGGCATTACTACATTATGCTAATTTTTTGTCCTCTTTGCTTGGTTTCTAGTGAATGGGCAGTTTAGGAGATTTAAAATATAAATGTGCACATGAAATTGAGTGATCAAGATAAAAATTTTAACTTCCTGTGTTCTATGCCAAGATCTTAACATATTATGCAACTGATTATATATATATATATATATGTCTATAGCTATGTGTCCTCATTCAGGTTTACAAAAACCAGCTTTTAATTAATATTGCTTGTTGGTTATTAAGTTTCAGTGTAGGTAGCATGTAGTGTGATTTTATGATTGAGGGGTGCTCATAGCTTACTTGTAAGCTTAATCTCCTTTTGCCATTCATATTAGGTTTATGTCTACTTATAATTTATATGTTTGGGGTTGGCAACTATATACAATATGGTCTATATATATATGTTATACCCAAGTAGACCCACTTATTGAATAACATAATTCAGACCGGTCCAGTCCTTGTCTTGTGTGAGTTGTCACTCGTCAATGCATAGTTGTGATATAAAGGTTCTTTACTGCTTTATCTGAACTAAATATAAAGTAATGGTCTTTCCTAATCTATTTTGTTTATGGTGGTTAATATAAATCTGAAACCTCATGATCTATTTTTTGTTCTTGTTTCTCACAGGATTGAACCAAGATATCAAGAAATATAGAGCAAAAACATTTCAGAAGCTATCAAAGATGGAATCAAAGTTAACCCATATAGAAAAAATTTCACTTGTAAATTTATATTCCATTGTGATATGTTAGATGGTATTGTGTAAAACTTAAAACAATGGTAGTGGTGAATTTCAAATATGTACTTTGAGGTTATATGAATGACGTTGCAAGGAAATATAAATTTCTCCAAATATAGCATTTTTTTTATTTATTAACAAGCAAGTACCTGTCATAAAGGAAATAAATATCAGGGGAAAAACAACTTATGACCCAAACAAACATGTTGAGGTTTCAAGCATTTCTGGCGAAAATAATCCGCCGAAATAAAATTTTGGCCAATTCCAGTAAGCCAGCAACTATTTCCGGCTAAAAAAAGTAGCTGCAAAAAACTATTTCCTACGAAAATAATTCGCCAGAATAAAAATTTTGCCCATTCCAACAAGCCAACATCTATTTCCAGTTTTGAAAAAGTAGCCACAAATAACTTTTCCGACGAAACATATATAGCCAAAAATAATCTTGGCGATGGATGATGGATCTTGACAAAACTTTTTGCGACAAAATTTTCTGACATTGCAGCTATTATTGTCATCAGAAATAATTTATATTTCTGGCAATTCTCAAAGTAGCCGGAAAAATTTTTACTTGGCTCTTTAATAGCAGCTATTTATTAGCAATTAAAAATAGCCAGAAATAAGTAATAGCGGCTAAATGTAGTAGTATTTCCAGCAACTTTGATTGCCGGAAATGATCTTATTTCTTATAATGTGTCTTAAAGTAGGCATTGATTAGTAGTTACATTGATTTTAATATAAGTATTATTAAGGATATTTTTGAACTACTATTGTTTAAGAGATTTACATTTTTCCTACAACATTATATGTTAGTAGTATTAAATCGTGATTTTCAAATTTGTGGATATTGAGGAAATTTGGAAGGTGATGGTATTTTAGAGTTAAGAGAATTTTAGGCCATGAAGAATAAAATAGGTGATTCAAGTATAAATACGAGGTATCTAAAGTTTGAGATTTGCTCAGATTACATGAATTTTTTTATAGATGAGGATTAATATTCGTTGGACACTGTTATGAGGAAATTCTAAAAAGATAAGAAGTACAGGTAAGCAAGGTTTCTATATTAGATTTTGCATAAAAAAGAAAATGAAATAAGGTTGACTTTTGAAAATATGCATATTTGTTTTTTAAAAGAAATCTAAAAACAACCTCAATTATTTGTTCTGGCATTATTCATGAACTATGTATGAAAGAGAAAATGCTTTTGTCATGAATGGTGTAGACATGAGCTTATGTTGCATATTGTTTCTGAACTTTGTAAACAGAGCAAAAATGAGATTCTTAAAGTTTTGTTGTGGTTAAAATTAAGATACTTTGATTTTGTTCTGTTGAATATATGAAATAATCTGAAACTACTCAGTATTCTGTTTTGATATAATGTGTAAGATGAAAAACTTTGGCATGAGTTTCTGATTTTGCATTTGAATATGATCTGTTTCCGATGATATGTCTATTTTGTTTCTATTAAGGCCCCACCATGTGTATAATAGTGGCATACGGCCCTACCATGGGTATAATGTGGCACAACCCTACCATGGGAGGTGAAACATGGAATACGGCATCACCACGGGTATAATGTGGCATAACCCTACCATGGGGGTGAAACATGGAATCCGACCCAGCCACGAGTATAATAGTAGTTTATAACCCTACCACAAGGGTGAAACATGGTATATGGCCCAGCCACAGGTATAATAGTGGTTTATAACCCTACCACGGGGGTTAAACATGGTATCTGTCTCGATATGATGCTCCGATGAAATATGAAGATGATGTTTCAGTTTACGATATGCCAAAGGATTTTTTTTTTTTTTTTGTAATAAGAAAGCTTCGCTCTGATATTTTGTAATATGTTTGGTTTTCTGCATTTTGAAAGTAAAAGTTTTGTTATGCATTCCAAACTCCGTAAATGCTCATGTTTACATACTAGTATAGTTTCATTACTTACTGAATTGTTGATAACTCACCCCCTTATCTCCATAACATTTTTAAGATGACTTTGATGATATAGCTGAAGATCAGTAATAGAGTATGTGGCAGGAATAATTGAGAGTAGTGGTTGAGTAACTTGTAGTGATAGTGCTGTTGGAAGATTTATTTATTAAGAAATTTGATTTTAGTATGTTTAGATGATTATGAAGACTTAAGTATTATTTCAGTTCATTATATTAATAGAGACGTGGAGAAATTAATTTATTTTATTTGGATTATTGTATTGAGGAATTGATGGATTATTATGTGCAATAAATTATATTAGAAGAATTTATGTTTGATTTTGGAGTCTTTGCAAATATATTTTGGATATGAAAGATAGTGCTTATCAGGTTATAAGAGTTAACTCTCCAAACTTTCTGGAACGGGACGTTACAGAAACCTTATCAACCCCAAACAATTTTGGAGATAGGCATAGGAATCACATCCTCCCACATCACTACATCCTCAACATGCCAAGCATAATGAGCCAACCCATGGGTAGCTTGATTGCCTAATCTATGGACATGTTGGACAATACATGAATGAAACCTTCTCATAAGATTTTTAGTTTCCTGCAACACATGAAATAAAATAGAGAAAGAAGCAATTGTTTCATCTTGACTAGCCTTTATCATCATCAAATAGTCACTCTCAAGAACAAGCCGAGTAATCCCTCTTTGCAAGTAGAAATGTAGCCCTCTCAGCATAGCAAGTAGCTTCATGGCCTCTGGTTCAGCAACATTATGTTCTTTCATACTAACAGCAAATAGAACCTCACCATTCAAGTCCCTTAAGATTGCCCTTACACCTGCCTTCTATTGGTATGAGAACACGGCTCCATCCACATTAAGTTTAACCAAACCCAATGGAGGTGGCTGCCATCTGTAATGATTTTTCATATTTGCTTGTGTGGATAGAATCTGGTCCTAACTATATTTCTGCAATGATAAGGCTTGAGCTACAGCCTGTTTTGGATTAAGGACTAGCTTGTCATGCACCATCTTGTTTCTTTGATACCAAAATCCCCAAGCCAGTAAGAAAAACAGCCCCAACTCCTCTTTTGAGCCTCTGTCATGTATATCTAAGGCAATTTGTAGAAAGTTTTATTGAACTTCACTCTCGACCATTGCAAGCAACACCTATTTCCAAGTGTTTTGAATGGAAATACATTATAGTAAAGCATGTGAAATACATTTTGGAGCCTCATTACACAAACTACATAGTGGATCTACATTAACCTTTTTATGAATCAGATTCTCAGTGGTAGGCAAACAATTCTTACATGCTCTCCAAGCAAATATCTTGACTTTGTAAAGGATCTTCAACTTCCATAGACTTTTCCATAAAGGAAGTAATTGTTGATGGTGAGAACTTCCAACATCAATCCCCACCTCTCTATCTGTCAGTAAGTTATAAGCTATTTTTAATGAGAATTTGCCATCCTTTGATTGCCTCCATATGATCCTATCTTCCCCACCCTTTGAATTAAGTACAATCTTCATCATATCAGTAACAATACTTGGATTGAAGAGAGCTCTTAGCTTCTATATGTCCCACCATTTTGTGTTGCTACCAATCAAAGTATCTACTGTGGCATCTCTACAATGTTCTGGTATATAGACAGGTTCTTGTTGTAATGAGTTTTGGCTAGGGATCCAGTAGTCTTGCCATATCTTAATCTTCCTTCCATCTCCTACTCGCCATTGGCAACCCTTCATCAAATATGATTTTACTTCCCATATCCCCCTCCAAGCATAGGAGGGACCATGTCCTAATTTTGCCTCAAGGAAATCAGGATATGGAAAGTACTTTGCCCTAAAAATCTTGTGAAGAAGAGTATCACTTTCTTGTAAGATTCTCCATCCTTGTTTTGCTAAAAGAGTTGTATTGAACTTCCTGAGATCTTTAAAGCCCATGTCTCCATGGAATTTTGATGCACATAGCTTGTTCTAACTTACCTAATGTATTTTTCTTTCATTTTCTTTTCTGTCCCACCAAAATTGTGCCATCATCCCTTCCAATTCCTTACCTAAACAATCAGTCAACTTGAAGCAACTCATGGAATAGGTTAGAATGGATAGAGCCATTGCTTTAATGAGGATGACTTTGCCACCTTGTGAAAGCAGTTTTTCCTTCCAAGTTTAAAGTTTTTGCCATACATGATACTTGATACCAGGAAATGCTTTTGATATTGTTCTTACAATCATGGGTGGTAGTCTCAAATATTTTTCATATTGCTAAACCATCCCCCCCCCCCCCCCCCCCCCCCCCCCCCAAAAAAAATAATGCCATTATATCTTCTCTCATATCAACCCTTGTATTTCTGCTAAATACCACAGCAGTTTTTTCCTTGTTGACCTGAGGCTATCTCATACTGTTGCAAACAACTCTTGTATCTGTTGATTTGTATTGACATCAGCCTTGCAAAAATTACAATGTCATTTGCAAAAAGTAGATGGTTGATTCTTGGTGACCTTCTACAGATCTGTATGCCTTGAATGCCATGTTATCTCAGTAAATGGATCAGTCTTTCAGTGCACACTAGAAAAAGATAAGGGGACAAAGGTTCCCCTTGTCTTAAACCTCTGCCAAGAGTTTGATGTGTTTACTTTCTATACAAGTTTTGTCATACTTTCACTCTTATTTTTACGCTAGTTTGTGTTTAATTTTAGAGTAATGCTATACACCACACTACCATCTTACTTACATCCCACTATATATGATGTGGCGTATTTATCATCATTTGATGATAAAGAAGCATGTAATAAATGATCATTCAATGGTGGTAAATGTGCCACATTTTACTTAGTGGGATGCAAGTAGGATGGTAGTATAGTGTATAGAATTTTCCTTAATTTTATTATTTATTAAAAAATTTATTTATTTTGTTTATTTTTTTAAGAATAAATAAATTGAAGGAGTCATGGGAGTTAAGAATGAAACTTTCTTTTTTAAATTCAAATTCCCTTCATTAAGAGTCCTAAAAAAAAGAACATTCCTTTCTCGAATTTCTTGAAACACTCTTCAATATTTGGAGCATAACTTTTGCTAAGGAACTCCAAAAAGGGTGATCTGGGTATTTACAGAAAACTAAGACAATACCCTACAACATTCATGTAAAAGACTTTTAAAACAAAAAAGATCTAGACAGATAAAATAGCACATCAAGGAGGCGGCAGAAAAACAGCCTATTTTGGAAGAATCTTGTTTTGGGAAAATAAGATGGGAGGACGACCAAACCCTTGAAAATGGAAGATTTTCTTCACCATTGAAGAGGAATTCGAAGCTTGGAAAAATAAGAAGAAGACAGAGGCTAAATTGGAGTTGTTGACAATTGAGATTCTCGATCTACATACAGTTTTCTTCTTAACTCTTTCATCTTCTCTTTGTACAATTTTTATTATGAATTCTAGAATTATTATGGTTTGTTTTGATTCTATTATGAGCTAAATTCCATTGCTAAGACTACAATGTAGCCTCTCCATGACATTTCTGAATCTTATTTCTATGTGATCATAATTTTTTCATTCATTTTGAGTGATTTGTTGTGCATGTTAATTCGAGAGATAATGCATGTAGTGTAGCTTCGTATGATGTATGCCAAGAATTGAATGAAAGACAGGAATGTGTCAATGTGATTTATGTGACTTTTATGTGAAATATTATAAATCTTAATGTGCTTAAATGCTTTTAAATTCGTATAGATATATCGCAGGTTATCGTACGTTGGATAATTCTAATTCTACTCGAGAGATGGTCTTAGATAAGTTAGAATATTTCGCGGTCAAATAGGATGATAATTGATTGATTGTATAGTTAGGATTTGGGATTGGATTGGTTAGTTGAGTCAGATGTCGTAGTGTTTTCTATTGGGTGAAGTCTTCATCTTTTTAAGTGTTTGGTAAAGTCTTCATATGTTGATTTAATTTCATTTGTTTTTATTCTTTTCTTTTAAAATTCAAAATCCACCAATTTTCTTAATTTTCAAATAATTTAGAATTATAACAATTTCAATAGTTAATAGGTAAATAGTCCTTGTGGGTTCGACATCCTTCTTTATCCTATACTACTTGTTACAATTTCGTGTACTTGCAAATTTTCACAATAGAATTATATGCCCAGTTGGCATCCCATTAAGAAAAACAGAAAATGAAGCAAAAGTAATACACTTTATAATAAGATAAATGAATTGTGCATCAAACCCCAAGGTCTCCATAATTTTTTTCAAAAAATTCCATTCTACCCTATCATAAGCCTTCTTAGATCCAATTTAATGGACATAGCCCTTCTTCCCAACTCTTTTTTGTTGCAAGAAATGAAATATCTCATGTGCTATGAGTATATTATCAGAAATCAACCTGCTTGGCACAAAGGTACTTTGTGACTTAGAAATTATGCTAGGGAGAATTAGTTTAAGCCTATTAACCAACACTTTTGAAATATGTTTGTAAGTGACATTACAAAGGCTAATAGGTCTAAAGCCGTAAGCGTGCATAGGAGCTTGTTTTTTAGGAATCAAAGCAATGAAAGTCTTATTCAAATCTAATGGGAACTCACCACCATTCAGCACATGCAACACAGCCTTTGTCACAAAATCTCCAATTATATGCCAATATTTTTGGAAAAAGATAGAGGACATACCATCAGGGTCAAGGACTTTAGTAGGATGCATTTTTTGCAAAGCCTTATACACTTCTTCTGCATTGAAGTCAGTAGTTAATTCATATGGTTTGTCACTTTTCTGTCCATGTTTGCCATAAACTCCATCAATCCTCTTTGAGTTGAGGAGGTAAAAAGGAATTGAAAATAATCAACAATAAGCCTATCCCTCTAATCTCCTTCTAATAAAGTTCTTCTTTCTTCTGTGACAAGCCTTTGTATTGAAGTATTTTGGAATTTTGGTCACCAACCTATAGCCACATAGCCTTTGCTCTTTGATGCCACATAAGTTCTTCTCTGCCCAGCCATTTCTGCACCTCATCTCGAGCCTTTGCATACTCTTCTAACTTAGTGAAAGTGGGGTCTGATTCTTGAATTTGTGCCAGGCCTTTCTTGGCCAACTCTAACTGCCTATGAACCATGCCAAAAGTATGCTTGTTCAAGTATGATAACTCGAGGCTGCACTCTTCAATTTTTCTCATGACATCTTCAAAAGACCTATTTCTCAGCCCACCTTGCCAAACTCTTATAATGATCTGTTGGCACCCTTCTTCCCCCACCCACATAGATTCAAATCTAAAGGGCTTTCTTCCTCTCCTCAACTCATATCCACCCTCAATATCTACCCACAAGGGTATATGATTAGAGTATGCTACAACCCCATGAGTAACAATAGCCAGAGGATAGCACTGACACCAATCAGAATTTGCTAGGAATCGATCTAGCCCTTCACTTATACAAGCTGCACCCTCCCTCTTATTGCATCATGTGAATGGAATCCCATTAAACATTAAATCCCTTAACTCACAATCAGTAAGAAAATTTCAAAAATCCCTCATAAGGCCTTCACTTCTATCTCTTCCTCTACATTTCTCATTATTCTCTAGTATTTCATTAAAGTCACCAAAAACAAGTCTTGGGGTTCCATCACTTCAATTTATGGTTCTGATTAAGTTCCATATGGCCAACCTATGTGCAGAATCTGGATGGCCATACAACCCCAGTAATATGCCACTCAATGTTATTTGCACCATCAATAATTAATGCATCAATATAGTCTTTTGAGTAGCTCAACACAGAAACCTTAACCTCCTCCTTCCACAACAGAGCAATGCCACCACTTCTACCCTCACAATCCAGTGCAATACAATTAAAGAACCCCAAATGATACTTTTTCTCAATCATCACTTTTGCAGACAGTTTTGTCTCTTGAAGGAACAAAACTGCTGGACCTTCCTTCAAAATTAAATTTCGAGAAGTTCAAATTCCACGTGGGTTCCCAAGCCCAAGTCAATTCCAGCTTAAGATTTTCATGATGTTCGGCTGGGCTAGAAACAAGCCTCCACTGATATTTCATTATGTTCTGTTAAACAAAATGCCTCAGAACCAATATAACTCTTTTTTGGAAGTCTCATTTCATCCTCATCTTCTCCAGCAGGTAATCTTTTCCTTTTGTTATTCATTTTCACCTTACTGTTCTCTCCATTCACCAATTGTTCTACTTTTCTTTTACTCATTCTCCTCCTTTTCTCACCATTCAACTCAATTTGAGTTAATTGGTTTAACACAAATGCTTCCTTCCTTTGTATTTCAAACACTACATCCTGATCCACTTTTAGACCAACTGGCACTTCATTCAAAATAGCAGCTTCCTTATGTAACATCCCATCTACACCAATAGCAGTTTCCATTCCTGAATTAAAGCCCTTCATTTCCGTTGCAACATTATTACTAGCTTGATTCTTGGGTTGTAGCTTTATAGTACTTGCATGATTCACACGCGTTTCCAAATGAGGGTCCTTCAAAGCGGCCGTTACAGTTAGTCCCTCCACTTATCCCTCCTTATTTATTTGTTTTCTTCCTTGCATATCCAGCAACGTCGACTGAGAAGCTTGTTCTAATGGTTGTTTTTTACCTCTAAGTGCCCCACCACGACCACCTGCAAATCCTGCTCATAGCCATTACCCATTAGGAAATTTAGAAGCTAAACTTCCTTCATTTAGAACCTACCATTGCTCAAAATCTTGGTGCCCATGGCCTAGACATCCACATTGATACTAGAAATCAGGCAATTGTTCATAAATGAACCTCACCCAGTATGCATGGTTCGATCCAATCATGATCTTCTTCCCCTGTAACAAAAGTTTAGAAACATCAAGATTAACTTGGGCACTCATATATTCACCCCATGCCAATTCATCTTCCTCCAAATCTATTTCAACTTCTCCTAGTGCATTGCCCACCAGTTTCCAAACATAATAGTTTCTTGCCATAAGAGGAAGATCATGTATCCTTACCCAAAACATTGCTTTTAGAAATTGGATATAGTGGACTAGCTGCCTACCATCGAATTCCTGCATCAAGACAAGTTTTTTATCAAAGGACCATGGTCCTTCACGTAAGACACATTCTTTGTCACGTAAATTTGCAAATTCCACCAATATAAGACTCTGATATAAATCATGAAACTTCACTCCATGAACTGGTCGCCATATTTTCTTCATTGTTTGTTTGAACATCTCCTTGTGATAGTACTTCTTTGTAAACAACTTCATAATAACACATTTCGCACCTTTTGATATCACCTCCTCTAGAAAGCTGGCCTCCACATGGATTTCTTATTGTTCCTGCTTAGTAAGTGTCATACGCTCATACATAGAACCAAGTTCTTCCACCATTCTCTCACACCACCAGTGTTTTATGATTGGAAAGGAGACAAAACAAAGCTTGTACTGAAACAGGAAAAGAAACCTCTACTCAGGGAAGCCTAAGAGAGGAGCTAAGATAGATAATAAGAAGTTAAATGTAACTAGAAACAGTGGTAATTTGTGTATTAAAGTATAGTTGCTAATAACAACTAGGTTTTCTAAACGTATATAGCGAGTGGACTTTCAATGGTGACATGGGCATTTTGGTAATATTAGTCTTGTCAATTTATAAGAGAAGTTGAAGTATCCCTAGACGAGTTCCACTCTTCTCTTCTGTTTCCTTGTTCCACTTATTCTACAAGTCATCAGGCTACTTACTATGGTACGGTAAGGAAGCAAGACCATATTCGCCTTCTTCAAAATGGAGCTGTAATAACCCCAAGATTGATTGTATACGTGATTATGTATAGGAAGGTGTAGAAGGAGACCTCACAAGAAAAATCAGCTCTTATCAAGTTGTCAGATGAGTAACAAAACTGCCAATACATTATACCATGAATGCAAATTGTAAAATCAGCTCTGAGAAAAAGGTGACAACAGAACACTTCCTCCTAATACAGTTATGAAAGAAGGAAAAGGCAAAAATTAAAATAGAATGGACCAGAATGGGGATTTGGGACGTCTGCAAAGTGATGATAACACCAGCCGGGCTGGTTATTGTAATCAATTTTGTAGGACAATTATTTTTCAGCAGAAACATAGCTGATGCAGATACAATCACTTGGCGAGTACTCTCACATCTAGCACATACACAATGCTGTATCACCACATATTCTTCTGACCAGAAATATGACCCATTGCCCACGAAATCACTCAAACATTTAGTATCCATTAATCTGAGGCCTTGGGGTCGGACCCATCAGCCGTGAGAAAGGCATTTGGTTCCGGCCAGGAAGGCTCCTTTGGCCTGAAAAGCGATCAGCTGCTTTTGGATCTGAGACTGACCTAGAGAATGCTTGGGCAAGCTCAACGGCTGAGGCCACTTTCCCATGGCGTGGACCACTAGAGTCCGGGGAGTCTGGTTTTGGCTGCCCAATCGGCTTGCGCCAAGTCTCTGGTGAAGGTGGCCTCTCAAACGGCTGCTGCTTCCTTTCAGTCTCTCTGTTATTTCTCCTGCTCTCATTACGCCAGTTCCTCTGCATATCAACTCTCTCAATCTCTTGCCGAGGATCCTTCCTCTCATGTCTCTTTCCAATCCTTTGACCAAGGAGAGGATTCTCAGTTTTTTCACTGTAGTCAGCAGGACTTGGATTTGCTTTCCAATCCTTTCCTTTCATATCTCTTTCAATCCTGGGAACATTATGTTCAACCCTTCAAAAACAAAAAAAAAATTAATTGAGGAAAAAGACAGCAAAGCAAGGTAAATATGATGGAAGAAGAAAAGATGGAATACAGATTCACTACCTATCAAATTGTTGAACCAAATCATGGTTGTTGATGGTAACATCACCAATCCCTCGCTCCTTCAGAACCTGAGAACAGGATTAGCAATGCTGTCAAGATGGGAATATGAAGCCACTGAATAACTGAAAAGAAAGAGAACAATGCAAATAGAAAGTAACCAGAGAGACTAGTGAAAAGTTGAATGTGTGGAGAAAAAGGGGAAGGGGATCAAGAGAAACAACAATTTTAGACGCTGAAGTCACCATATACCCCAGAGAGAGAGAGACAGAGGCCATGCGTAAAAGGACAAAGAACAACTGACTTAATCTAATTAAAAACAGCAGCATGAAGACCTGACAAGGCAAATTTGTAACTGGCATTCGTAATTACATTAAACTCACCAGTTCTCGTGGGCGAGCACCACCAAACAACGCATTCCTGCATTAATCAGACTATTTGTATCAGTGGTATTAAAAGGCCCAACATTTTGTGAAAATCAAAGCACAAAAAAGAAATTGCATGCCATTTCTTTGGACCTAAGGACAGATGTAGCAATGTAAATGATACATCGATGACTTCTTAGGGAAGATTAATCAAAGAATGATTGTGGAAACTAGAAAGTTATTTTAGGTTCTACCATGTTTCAAGATAAAGCACAACCAAACAACCAGAAGTCACGTTTTTTTTTTTTTAAGAAAGTAGTTACAAGAATTGACTGGGTAGGCTATTTTGGTTTCGCCCTAGATTGGATGCCAAAATTTGCGATAAAATATACTTTTGATGTTCTTGACTATTTAAGAAAATTGTATGTAATTGGCGGCAGACCAACATAGACACGAGTGTGTGCAGTCTTTTTTTTCTTCTTTTTTATCTTACTAATGAAGAACACACTACTCAATGAATTCCAAGAACTTTTATTCTACATATTGTACCCATTTCATGGTTCTGGAATTTTTAGACTTCAATTATTCAGTGAATTCCACTAACTTTTATCATATGTATCGAGTCATATCAACTCAGAGTAGGTGTGACTAGACTAACCAAAAATACAACTAAATCTAATAATAACGAACATGATTTACAAAAAGGCAAAATAACCATGTCACTACTTTCATCATACTGATCTCATACCTGTCTATAAAACATCTAAATTTCAGATCCATATAATAAACCAATTTCTACAGTCAATCTCACATGCTCAAGATAATTTCCTTTCTATCCACTATCTGATAACTTCAAAGGAAGAAAGAGCATGACCTTAATGTCAGAGATTACAATTAAAACAAATATACTTCGTGAAAATGGAATATTTACAGAGGATTGTCAAAATGTAAAAGGGGAATTAGTAACCTTTTTTATAGATAGAAGGGGTATTAGCAACCTTTTAAACAGGTAGATATATAAAACTTAAACATCCATGATCTCACCCTCCAAATCTGACTTAATAAGTGATTCAAGAGTGACAATATATCACATGCATGCACACACACGCATCTGTATGTATGTGCAGATATTTTTAGACATTTCATAATTCAATACACAAATTTATTGGCTCCATTGCGTTCACTGTATTACTTATTTACAAAAAATACGCTGTGTATTATCAACAATTTCCACAGAAGGTGATAAGATGATGTCTTGAGCAGTTATAGATGCACCATGAATTCCATACAGATTACTTCTCGATAAAATTTCATTCAAATTCATTATAATTTCATGTACTGATTCTTCCCACTATGGTCAAATATTCATGTGGTATTTTCTTAGATTTTGCACGTGTGATACATACTCCTAATAGAACGGGAAGAGTACTACTTTCAGTAAATCTCTCCACAGGTTTCAGATTGAGCCATAATAAATGTAACCACCCAAGATCCATGATCAATGTTTTAAAGAAAAGACAAAAACGCTTATAGTCGATGACTGCAAAAAATACAGGACCTTCAACATTCTAATACATTGAACCAAAACCCAAAGTATGGAATCAATGAAATGCTATTCTTCACCTATTGATGTACCTCCAGCGCCCAAAACAAAGGCTTTTGATTCCAATATTTTTATGTTGTAATTGTTAAAATACTCCTAAGCCCAAAAGTACAACTAAGTCAACTAAGGGCATATTAGGGTAAAGAGATGAGATGAGAATTCTATGAATGGTAGTGAAATAGTTTGTGAATAGTAGTGAAATGGTTTGAGTTAAGATGTTTAATTGGGTTTCTGGGAAAGGAGAGAAAAAGGTTAAATAAAAATATTATAAAGTTAAAACAAATTTTGAATATAATTTTTGAATTTTTTTTTTTTCAATTTGGAAAAGTTAGTATTGTTTTTTGTGTTTTGTTAGGAAGTTTGGAATAAGTGTAATGGTTAGATAATGATTATGTAATGATTAGATGAAAAAGTTGAATATTTAAAATTGAAAAGTGTTTTGTGTTTGAGCAATGTTTGGAAAGGAAATTATGAAAAATTTTGAGATGAGATCACTTCCCAAACATCGCCTTAAATTGATGAGATTCCACAGACTCATCACTCTCCCCCAAGTAATGGTTAGAGGTGAGACTGGGGGAGGGGAACCCACATTACTAGGCCAGCTACTGCCATTTGAACCGTGTTATTATAATTTCTTTTTCATTTTTATCCAAGAGCCAAAATGGTATACACATAATCTCTTAAAGGCATAAATCAAGAGCGTTCAAATTTTGCTAATTAGCAAGTCACCCTATAGCAATAGTAACTGATTGGCAATATGTCTAACATTTTACGTTATACAATAGTTCAGGCTATGCCTTTTCTTCTTCTTCTTCTTCTTCTTCTTCTTCTTTTTTCTTTTTTTTTTTCTTTTTTTTTTATTTTTTTTTTATATCGGAGAACCTGTCCAAGGCAGGACCCTTTGGACCTACCCCTGCAGAGTAAAACTCGGTCCCGTGTACCACACCCTCAGAAGTTTCCCTACACAGAACTGGTTAAATCGCCGGCTTTTCACCAATGGATGTGACCCCAAAGGATTGTTTGCACCAAGAGGTGTTGGACCTTGGACCTTGAAGGGAGTGATATCCCAAGATCAAGGCCTTCACCACTTGGGCCAACCCCTTGGGGTTTTTTTCAATTAAATATTTGATTACATATTAAAATATGGGCAATATCCGAGCTCAACACTCTGGTAATTTTTATTTTTTCTATATTTCGAGCCAAAAGATCAATTACATATACAGAATCTTGAAACATATGCCATCAAGATTTCTATACAGATGTTTAAAATATTTGACATCAAGATTTTGATACAGTAACTATCAAAGAAAAAAGGATTTCTATACAGAAACCAAAAGATGCACATTTAAGATAGCATTGGTTTTTGTTGTCTGCATATTTAATTAACAGATGTTTAAAACATACAATAATCAACTCCATGCAGAGCTCTATGCTGAGAAGATTGGAAATGTTGGGCTAAACAGATATTTTGACCCTTGATATTGTTGTATTTGTGATCTCAATCACAAACATATAAAACATAAAAATAACAGAAAAATGGGAAGATTGATGCAAATGGAAAAAGCTAAAATCAGTTACTGACCTATCTTTTTCAATACTTCCTTCCAATTGCTCGAGATGCTGTGACCGAGACTTTATAGTCAATTTGGGACGCTCCATAGCCTGCGGCACACTCTCGGTGATTGCCATGCTAAGTTTTGCAGGATTCACATTTCCATACACTTCAAAAGCTTCAGCATGACCAGTGTCACTCACTCGTCGATACCCCTATAATCCACAGCATAAAAGGAATTAAGTGCATGGAATGCAAATTGTGCTTTACATTAATTTTCTTAATATGTTTATCAAACCCTCGTAGTTTTGTAAATACCTGTGCATGGTCAATAGCAGGTTGTTCCGAACTTTTTAATGGCTTCGTTCTGGGAAGCAATTTCAACTTAGGTCGCTCTGATGGTTCCAAAGGCACCAGGGGCTGCAACTCAGATCCACCAAGTCTTCCATCATTACGAGCAACTGGAGTCCTATCCATATGAATTGTGGAGTTCCACTCTTTTACATCTGAATAAATAGGAGCCACAGCAATTTCATATTCTGGAAACTCCTTCCTAGCAACAAGAACCCCATCCTCAATATTCAGGCCTCGTTCAACCTGCCTGACCAATGTTGCATCATGATAATCTCTTCCACCCGTAACATCAACCGTATTGTAGCTACTATTACCATAACCATTGGACTGAAAGGCACTCTCAATTTTAGGTGACATCACATCTTCAACATCTGCCTGAAAATTAAGCGACTGCTTTGATTTCCATCGACCTGAAGATACCTTTTCAAGTGCGCTGGCACGAGCCAACTTCGAAACAGCAGTTGGTCCAGACCAGGCAGATTGTTGCACCGGTTCATTAACCCCCACCACCTCCTTTGCTGCCCACGCATTTGGATAACCTCTACCAACTCCCAGCCCACTATTCCCACCTAAGTTCTGTGAATTAACTCCACCACAAGTCACCTCGCTAACCTGAGCCGCATAGGCATTTACTGCCCCACTTGCAGCTAACCCCTGCCGAGCCACTAAACTCCCACCTGACCCATACTCGGGCTTCAGCTCAACACGGGCCCCAGGGACCCGAATGCTCTCATCGCTGATAGTCCGACGAGGGGCCGAAACACCATCAAGGGGTTTTCGCTCATCCTCATCAAAGTTCCGGCCAATGCGGGCAGTATGTGTGAGAAAAGGAGTCTTATCATCGAAATGCCGTGTCGCAGGTGAGGTGTGTGGCCGAGACCAGTTTTCGGGCCTCCCAATTGGGTTTCCCCATGAGTTTGGGCGGTCTTGACCGGAGCGATCCGACGCCCTCACAGTTCTAAATACAAAAAAAAACGAAAAATCAATTCAGAAAAGAAAGGAGATATACTAGGCTTTGCACGAGCGGATACAGAGGTTCTTGTTTGCGAGATTCTATACGAGCTCAATCGGGACTAGGGTTTGAAATCAAATCAAAAGCTAGCTTATATGAATTGACTATGAAAAATAGAGGAGGAGATTAAACTTAAAACAATTATATCGAAGAGCAAACAATAGATACAAAAGAAAAGGTTTAGAAGATAAAGGGGTAAGAGGTACTTACACACCAGGTGCAGAAGGGAGAGGGAGATCAGAGGGAATTGAACCGCCATGGAAATCCTTGAGAGTCATGGTGTTCCCACTCACTTTCTTCTTCGACATTTCTCCTCTCCCTCTCCCTCTCCCTCTCCCACTCCCTCAACCGCCCTCTCTCTCTAACTCTCTCTGTCTATGCGTAACTTCAATTTCTTCTGTCTTCTGCTTCCGCCCGATGCTTTGGAGATTTGGGGCAGCGTATAGCGATAGCGATAGAGAAGGTTTGCCTCCTGCTCACGGAACTTGATTCTCTTGTTCTCTCTCTCTCTCTCTCTCTCGATCGATCTATCTGGAGCTCTAGGACCTTCGCTTGTTACCCGTTTCGCCTGTACGGTTTGTCTGGTTTTGTTTTATCAATGAGATGAATACGCGTACTTCAGCCTTCAGATCCGGACCAGACCTCTCCCCAAAATCTCTCCTTATCTCTCCGCGAGAAATGAGAGAGTTGCTGGTATTTTGATGGAACAAACTGCCTTCGCACTAACGTTCTATTATTTGCTTTACACGGCAACAGTAAGGGTAAAAGTGTAATCGGTCCGGTTCGGGTCGATTTTGGATAAAATTTAAGATCGAATCGATATTTTTAAAAATCAATTATGTACCGGTTGTCTCTCTAAACCGGTACATCCGGTTTTACCGGTTTCGATCCAATTTTTTAGTTTTAATATATTAAGTATATTAGTATTACTAATATATTTATTAAAAGAAATATATTGATAATTTATTAGATAGTAAAATGTATTTAATATAGATATATTATATTTAAAATATATAATCAAATAAATATTCATATTTAAGATTAAAATGTTATGTTATGAATTATAATATATTATTTCATACATAATTATATATATTATATATAAAATATATTACATATAATATTAAAAATTAATAAAATTTATATATATAATATGTGAACCAGTCCGGTTCGGTCCGCTTTAGTGTTGAAAAACAGATTCTAGACCAGATTTGACCGGTTTTTAAAATGAAAGAACTAATTTCAAACCAAACTGGTTAAAAACCGGACGAAACCAACTGGTCCGGTCAGAGCCGGGCCGGTTTTCCAGTTTTTCGATTTATTCTTACACCCCTAAGTAAGGGCTTGTTTGGACATCTTGAAAATTCTCAAAATTTATTATAATTTTATTTTTAAATATCATTTAAATATAAAATATTTTTTAATTTTAAGTCTTTAAATTTTTTATCTTATCATTGTTTAATTATTATTTAAATACAAAAACTAAAACAACTTTTACAAACTTCATAATAAAAATAATATTAAAAAACTATATTCAAATCATTTTTTATTAATAATATTTTTATTTAACTTTTTCTCCGTAGCTTTTCAAAACTCAATAAAATATTTTCACTCAAACTATTTTATTATTATTTATAAAATTTATCAATGATTTTTTTATTCATACGATACAAATTTATGAGCTACTCCTATTCACAAGGCGATGGGTAGAATACATATTACATCATCCACATCCTTTATATGACACGACTTGATTTCTAAAATTTAAATTTGTAGATTTCTTTTATATATTAGATTTTGTTAGGGGTGAAAAGAAACCGGTGAACAAGTTTGGTTCGGTATCAAATTTAGTTCAGTCCAGTATCAGTTTCATTTCTTTCAAAACTAGTCAAAATTGGTCTGGTTCCGATCTTTCATTTTCTAACACTAGACAAGACCAATTCATATATATATATTACTTTTTTATATTATATAAAATATTTTTATATGATTTTTATATTATTTATAATTATATATAAAATAATTTTGTATTATATGATAAATTACTAATTAATATCATATTAAATTTTAAAATCCTATATCAATATAGCCAATAATACAATTATAGTATATATTATAATATACTACAATAAATTATCATTATATTATTATATACTATAATATATTATATTTATATTATATATAATTATATATAAAATAATTTATAGTATATGATAAATTACTAATTAATATAATATTAAATTTTAAAATCTTACATCACTATATTCTATAATACAATTATAGTATATATTACAATATACTACAATATATTATCGTTATATTATTATATACTATAATATACCATATTATATATGCTATATAATATACCGAAAAAAGGAGATTGAACCGAACTAGAATCAGTAAAATCGAAAGTACTAGTTTAGAAATGTAACTGGTGCGATATCGATTCTTCAAATCTCAAAACTGGTATATCCCGGTTCAGTTATGAAATATGTCTAAAATCAGACTGAACCGGACTGGTTACACCTAGGCCTGTGCTCCGACTCCGACAAAGTCACAATAGTGAATTCCGAACTTCGACTCTGACGTGAGTCGAAGCCAAAATTTCACTCCAACTCCGACTCCGATCGGAGGTCGGAGTTCCGAGGAATTCCGATCGGAGTCGGACTCCTACCTCCGTCCGATCCGATTCCGACATATTCGGGACCCCATTGGTCCAATTCCAAGCCCTAAACTAATAAAAAAAATGAATATAATACATATTACATCTTCCAAAAACTCCTATACAATTGTTCAAAACATTGATAATAGTTTAAACAATCCATTTCGAATAGGCAATAAGGAAAAACATAATGAATAGTTCATAAAAATAAAAACATCTTTCAATACATTGTGATTTGTCGTTGGTAATACCTGAAATTAAAATAAAAAGTCACAATCAATAAAAAGAAAAAAAAAATGATTTAGAAAATTGATGAACGCTAAAAATAAAATTTGATTATCATTTTTCACCAATAAAATTTAAAGGGAGTTTAGCAACATAGCCACACTCCAAATCCATGATCCATCAACTACATCCCAACGCCCAATGGTTGTCCCCATCTCAGACTAAGACTATCAGTCATCGGCAAATATGGTAGGGTTCACAATTATATCTATGAAATTATAAAAAGTATAAGGTTAATAGATTTATGAAATCATAAAAAGAATTAAATAAATCAATTGAAATACTCAAATAAAGTTATCTGATTCAAGCTTATAGCTCTCAGTATCAATGCCAATGGTATCTAGTCCAATGGGCGTAGCACTTAACCAGTTCTGTGCGCAAACGATGACCTTCACAGTTGACGATGACAATGAACTCTGGTAAGAATCCAATACTCAACCTCCAATACTAAATGCCGACTCAAAGGCAACCGTAGTGATAGAAATGGCTAGCACATCTCGAGCAATACGAGAAAGGATCTGATACTTGGTTGAATTAACCTTCCACCAAGTTAATAACTGAAATACATCACTAGGTACCTCGACCTTTTTCATAAAATATCGTTCAATTTCAGAAGTACACTGCATAATATTCCTTGTTGCAACGAGTTGATGATACTGATTTACAATATTGTAACATCGACGTGGTGGATGTAATGAGTCATCTGAGCTACAGTCATCGAAGAGAGGTGTCGGAATCGAGTGTGAGGTGCCCGCTGCGGATGAAGGTTGACCACTATTGTTGTAGTGGGAATATAAATCATCAAGATCCCTTTTAAAAGTTGTAATAAACCGTGCAGCCTTCACTGCCCCCATTGTGGAATTTGCCCAAAATTCTATCAAGGCCAACTTATATCGAGGGTTAAGGATCACAGCCACAAAAAGTAATCTATTTATTTTCTCAACATCCCCTCAATATTTATCATATTTGGCCTGCATCCTCATACTCATACCAGATAATAGTCTGCATCGATCAGTACAACCTTCTTGCAAGTGGTAGTGAAGCTATGAGAGCTCGCTAAATAACAAGTTTGCAGTTGTATATGCAGATCCAGATATCCGCATAGTCATATCATAAAAATTTTGCAAAAATCTCACAAAGTGCCCCACACTAGTCCAATCATATGTGTTTGGCACACCAAGCCCTTTTCCTGCAGACTCCAGCAAAGCATACTTAAGGCCTCATCCTCGACCTCCATCCACCTGAATGCTATTTGATACTTCTGTGCCGCATTCAACATAATGTATGTCAAGTTCCATCGAGTCGGAACATCCAAGCACAATGTCTTAAAACATGAAATCCCAAGCTAGCTTGCTATTGCCTTGAACTTGGATAGCCTTTGAGAGGAAGCATTCACATACCGCACAATGTTACAGACTCTGGTAATGGAATCATCAATCTCTTTTAACCCCTCAACGACAATCAGGTTGAGGATATGAGCACAATATCGAACATGAATAAATTCGTGGTTGCGGATGACATCAGCTTTCATACTCATATTCCTCTTGAACCATTCAATTGCAGTGTCATTGGCACTAGCATTGTCAACTGCAATACATATAACCTTTTGAATTCCCTAATCCTTTAAACAATCATCGATCAGTGCCCCAATTGATGCTCCCTTATGATCAATAATTTCTTTAAACCCAATAATCTGTTTTCTCAAATTCCATTCATTGTCGATGTAGTGTGCTGTGATACACATGTAGGAAACATTCTGTATGGAAGTCCATGTGTCAGTCGTAATTGACACTCTTTAGCTAGTGGTAGTGAACATCTTCTTCATCTCTGCCTTCTCCTTTGCATGCCTCTTCATACAATCCCGTATCACCGTATACCGTGATGGCAATGGAAATCGTAGCTTAATAGTCTTGATAAACTTTCGGAAGCCTCTTTTCTCAACTATGGTAAAATGCATCTTATATTCAATTATCATCTCTGCAAGCATATCCCTTACCAATTTCTCACTATATTGAGGGATGATTATTTTCTTAATCTGTGTACCATCAGTGGCCGTAGAAGTTTCGTAACTAAGCTTGGTCTGATCAGTGGCCGCCTCTCCCTTCGCTATTTTATACCGCTGGCAACCATTAAGATATGCTATTAAGACAGAGGTGCCTTGTTTCTTTGAATGCATCCACAGAGTTGCCCACAGTGGTGGCATCTCGCCTGTGTGTTTTCACGATTACTAGGAATCTTGGTGAAATGCTCTCATGTCCAAGACCTTTTTTTAGTAGTTCGTGGCTGAGGTGGCGTTGCAGATGGAGGTGGTAGATCCCTAATACCCATCTCCTCATCTTCATTAAACTCATCCTCATCTTCTATGTTTATTGGAAGTGAGAATCGACTACTTCCACAAGAAGTAACTGCTTTAGAAGTGGGTCTAGAACTCGGTGACGGAATTGTAGCATTTGGATTCCCTAGTGATGGAATTGTGACATTTGGATTCCCTTCCGACCTTCCACTAGGTGAATCATCCATATCTATCAAAAATGAAATAAATTAGTTTGGAGGCTGCTGCCTTAAATGGTAATAAAATAAAATAAATACTGAAACATCCATTAAATATTGAAATTGTCTTCTCAAACTCTGAAAAACAAATCATCTCACTTTAACGTGCTTCAATTATCATGAATGATGAGAAAAGACATTAGACTACAATAATATACAGACAGCAGTTCAGATACTTTAAAGGAAGTATCCCATCTTAATCCTTCCACTACCGTTTATTTTCCACTAAGGGTTGAAGACATTATTATATACCAAAATACATAAAAGTACAGCAGGGTAATGGTACTGAGAAGCTATATAAAGTTGATACAGTTCCAACCTTCACCTTATAAGCTGATTCTTGCAAGCCAGATATATATTCCAAACAATATTATTAATTATAGTACATATTCTATATTGGGCCGATGATCTTTTGCAATATTATTAGACTTTAATGCACAACTTCTTTTACTTTTCCATTCAAATACAACGTCATATATATATATATATATATTATATTCTTTACATTAATTCAATGAGACTTTCAACAGGTCCTACATTAATATAGCTAGCTAGTAGTTAGTACTAAATAATGGTGGGTCAGTGCCTAGCATTTTGAAACATTTTATCCGAATTAAGGAACCAGCTGACAGACTTTTTTTGTTTTTTTGTAGTCAATGTATACAACGGTCTTTATATACATACTTCCCTAGCATCACACTAGCAATATATTGGATCGCCTAGGAAGTAGCAATTTCCAGAAACAAATTATTTGAGGTCTAATCATAGATGTAGCCATGCATGTTACTGATCAGCAGGCATTTGATAACATTTCTTATAAAAAAATACTTCCTTTGTTGTAATTTTGATAAGAGTGCTAGAAAATGCTCTTCTTCTTTTTCTTCTTCTTCTTCTTTTTAGAAGTATAGGTCCTACTCATATATCCTGGACCAAGTTGTATGTACCAGAAGCAGAAATAAGTGACTAACCAATCTTTCATGCCCCAAATATGTGAATTTCTTATTTGTCAAACAGTTTGTTCTACCTTAATAAGGTGTGAAATTGGATGGTACGGCTAATTGCCAGCAAATATTGACAGTAATTATTCGTGTAGTTATGTCTAATTGATTCAATGTTATTCAGTATATAGGGGTTTTCTGGCCTTCTTTGTTTCGGATGTTCCTAGCATCATAAGATATTAATCAGAAGAAAATGGTGTAGTGATGCCGGGTATCAATATGACAAAACCACGGAAATTTGCTTTTGCCTATTAAGACTCACAGTCCAGATACATCATTATTGTGCATATCTATGCCGAAAAACTCTGATTCTGTGCTTCACCCTTTAGGTCATTTTTCTACAATGAACTGATCTCTGTTCCTACTAATGGTTGTTAGTGTTTGTACTGAATCTTGGTTGATGCTTTTTTAAGCATTTATTGGTTTTCTTTCAGATGAAAGTTTGCTAAAGAAACCAGAGGAGAACCAAGAAGTAATGGTCTGAATCTCTGATAGACACAAATGAGTCCATATCCGAAAAATTTTGCTGTTTGTATGTTTGTGACTTTGAAACTCAAAATGTTCTTAATAAGTACCTTTTATGGACAGCAAGCACTTCAAATAGATGCTCCACCAAATCCACTTCAAAGTGATGCTGCACCAAACCCACTTTATGTCTGACTGTGTGTGATGGATGAATGAATAGTTACTGGTGATTTGTGTAATTGATATTGGTGTTTAAGGTCAAGTTAGAAGATGTAACACCAACTAAATATCTCGAGTAAACTACCCTTTACCCTCCAAAATAGAACTTATTCTCAATCTCTCACAACCTTCAAATCCCTACATTACATTTTATGGAACACTTACCATACACTCTCAAGAGTTATAGTAACGAAGCACCCCAAAAGAAAATGGTTCTTGAAAACACGTACCAAATGAAGATTTTGGCATAATAGAATGAATTTCTAGCTTTTCCTCATTAGTTTTCTCCAAGATCCCAAAATTGTCTAACTTATAAAAAAAAAAAAAGTCCCTAAAATTGTCTACCATAAAACAAGCTGCTTTGCAGGTATCTGATGATTTTTCTCATCTGTGTCTTTTACCCTTCATTTGTTCTTTTGGTTTCTTTTCTCATTTCAAAAGTTCACTTAATTGTTCTTATAAAAATAAAGGTTCACTTAGAACTTCCAATGAGTGAACAGTTTTGGATAATAAGATAATTACAACCACATCCAAATCTACACAAAAATAAATAGGAAATGATCTAATTGAATATAAAACATTATATAGACAAAAAACAAAAGAAATTCTAAAAGTATAATACCTTCACGTACATTTGTTGCCTTAAGAGTTTAGAGAAAATGAAGATGCCAAAGATGATTGAAGTACAAAAATCTACCAACTATGAGAATAAATAAGATAAAGAAAATACTAACCCTGAGTTCCTATCAATGATTTTGTACTGAGGAGTGAGGCGTAGCGCCGTGGGCAGCGGCACTATGATTCTGTTAAGATGGCGATAAGGCAAATAGTGGTGCGGCACAGTTTCGAAGGCGGCACGAAGAACAAATGAAATAGGGGAACAAAGGGAACAACGATGAGCGGCTGAGCAAGGGAAGAAGATATGAATAAGAAAGGGGCAACGAGGCTTATCTTCATGTAGCAAAATGACGTCGTTACTATTTCAAGGAACACCGTCGTTTAAGTTGAGGGAAAAAAAAAAAACACAGCCAACTCCAACTCCGACTCCAAATTCCAACGACTCCGACTCCGTTGGAGTTGGGATCGAAATGGAGTTCGATCGGAGTCAAAATTTTCAAAAAATTGCACAGCCCTAGTTACACCTATAGATTTTGCCATATCAACAATATATAGTGAAATGGATCTTTGGTATCTATGGGCTCAACACCTATATAAACCTATCACACCCATAAGCCCAATAGCCTACAATGGCCCAAGCATAGGGCATTAACTAGATAACATCACCTCTATATAAGGAAGAGATCACTACAACTAATAAGAAAAATCATTGGAGATACACTCATAGAGGATGTTTATCTTTACTCATAAAGGATGGTTATCTTTTTCTTCATGCGTCTACAAATAGTCTACAGAATGTAACAAATACTCAACTTGATTCTACTTCATCTTCTATATACAATTAGGCTGCATTTAGATGTTGAGCTGAACTGAGTTGATCTAATTTCTTTATGAATAGTAATGAATTGAGATAATTAAGTAAGTTTTGTGGGACCCACTTAAGATGAGTTTAATATATATTTAGATGTTAGAATGAGTTTAGAAATATTTATGAGAAGTTGTAAAATTATTGAGATCTATTACTGTTCATTGACAGTTTTTGTAACAGCCCGCTAAAATTATCAGTTTTGGATTATTTCCCGACAGCAATCACATCTCTCTCGTCTTTACCCTCATCTGGAATCACGCGTATAGATTATCTTTTCCGTAAATCACGTAATTTGTTTTTCACCGACAGCTGTAAAATCATGAACAGTTTTATCCTAAGCGTTGTACCTCGATGGCGTTTTTCCGGATCTTATCCACCGAATTTCAAAGTATTAGATAAGCTTGTTTTTAAAATAGCACAATTATAATAATTTAATGAGCTCTGAAAATATTATAATTGTGGATAATTATTTAGATTAAATATTTTATTTGTTTTAAGATATTAAGAGGTTTAATTTTACGTTGAAAATTCTTATTTAAATTTAAGTGTTTTATGCACTTTGATTAATTAATGATACTTTATCATTTTATATAATGATGAAGAAAATATTATTTTATAAACCTTAGTTTATAAAATAATATTCTATCTTAATTCTTCTCAGTGTAGTAATTAAGTGTTTTATTAATTTAAATGATTTTATCCTCTTCGATTAATTAACGGTACTTTATCATTTAATATAATGATGAAGAAATATTATTTTATAAATTTTAGTTTATAAAATAATATTCTACCTTAATTCATCGTAGTGTTTTATTTAAAGTGTTTATTTAAAATAAAACATTTAAGCGTTTTAATCAGTGTTTTAACTACTGTTGGTTTATTTGAGGATCCCGAAGCGTAGGATTGAAGTTAATTACCTAGGCCCCTACCCTTTTTCCTTCACTTTTTCCTTTTTCCTTTTTCCTTTTTCTTCTCTCTCTTTCCTCTCTCTCTCTCTCCCCATGTCTTTCTTTTTCCCAAACTCTCACTTTTCACATATGGGTTTCTCAAAACACCCGTTCGGTTGCACCACCGTGCGCGCCGTACACGGCCACCCGTGGTGTTTCACCACCACCATCTTGTTCCTCTCATCCTCATGAACCTCTCCAAGAAATTTCATGGCCAACGGAGCTTCGTAGAGCTCACACTCTCCCGCACTCTCCAAGGCCAAAAATGGTTTCAAACGGCCGATCTGCCGCCGTTAGCCACCGTCCGACCACCACCTCGCCACCACAGCTCCACCACATGTTCCTCTACCTTTCCCTAGCTTTCCATGAAGTTCTATGGCTTTTCGCTACCTCGCGTCTCCTCCGCTCACCGTTCGGAGTTACTGTTCACGGCGTGATGCCGCCGTGCTCCGTCACCTTTGACCACACAAGGCGACCGTGAGTCTTCCAAGACCACGCCTAGCCTTTCTCAAGCCCAAACTACCACTTTATGTGGTGGACAGACACCGTACCGCCACGTAGCTCCTCCGACGCATGTTCGTGACGAGCAGCGAGCGACGCACGGGTTATCCCGTCGATGGTATAACCCTCTATCTTTAGTTATTTATGTTTAACATAGTTGATTTGGTTGGCTGTAGACTGTGTAGTTAGTGTTTGTGGAGTTCGCTGCGTAGTTGTGAAACGAAGTGTGGTTGTGAAGTGTTAGGCTTGATTTTGTAGTTTTGTGGACTGTGCTGTGAAGTATAGGCGTGAGATGGATGCCGTAGATGTGATACGGCGGGTTGTGTGAAGAGAATACGCGTGTAGCGTATTCTGTGTAATGCAGCGACGCGCCGCGCGACGTGCGCTGTAGTGATGTGTGTCGTAGAAGGAAGGGAGTACGCATGTAGTGTACTCCGTGTTGTATGGCGATGCATCGTGTGATGTGCATCGTGTTGATGAGTGTTGTAGCGAAGGAAGTACGCGTAGCGCGTACTCCGTGTCGCGTAGCGATGCACCGTGAGACGTGTATCGCAGTGATGGGTTTTGTAGTGTGAATGGAAGAGAGTTCACGTGAGTGTACTCTGTACTAGGTCGTGATACACCGGATGGCGTGTCACGAAGGGTTGGATGGCGTAGCAGAGAAGTGTGGAGCGTATGGTGTAGTGTTGGGAAACTGTATGACAGTGTCCCGAAGCAGTGATGATATGGATTATAGTCCGGGGTGACTGGTGTCATCTTGTGGTTGACTATGGCTAAGAGTATATGGATTGAGAAAGAGTTGTTTGTTTGGTTTTATTGATAATTTTAATGAACTTGTTTTAGTGCAAAGGCTTTCTGAAGTCAATTTATCTCTTCGGTATAGTGAAACCTCAAGTTGCCGTGGTGTTGCAAGTGCTTACAATATGGCAATTGAGTTCAGAATTGAAAATCTTAAGGACTTGAGTGTTCCTCTTCCAGCTGTTGTGCAGTTCCTCGTGTTTCGCCTCTATTCTCATAGAACGCGACGATCGAGGTAAGTTAGCCTCTAACTTACTATCAGTTTATTGTGTATGTGTGATGGGTAAGGGAACTACAATTTATGTATGTATGTTATCGTATATGCCATGTCATGCTATGTCATTACATGTTTATCTGTTACGTATGATTTAATCTCTCATGAATATTTATCTGTTACACAATCTTTTCTGTCATACAATGTTGTATGTTATAAGTATCCATGTTAAGTATGCCATATGATACATGTATGCCATGAAATGTTTATGATTAAATCATATTGTGCCATTTACAAGTATACGCCATGTTAGAAAAGTATATGATATTAAATAATATCTCATGCATTAAGAAAGATAAGACATGTTATGTTACGTATAATACGTGGGGCCACAACAACTGTGGAGTACGTATTATATTTTATGTTACTTATAATGCGTGGGGCCACAACAACTGTGGAGTACGTATTATATTTTATGTTACTTATAATGCGTGGGGCCACAACAACTGTGGAGTACGTATTATATTTATGTTACTTATAATGCGTGGGGCCACAACAACTGTGGAGTACGTATTATATTTATGTTACTTATAATGCGTGGGGCCACAACAACTGTGGAGTACGTATTATATTTATGTTACTTATAATGCGTGGGGCCACAACAACTGTGGAGTACGTATTATATTTATGTTACTTATAATGCGTGGGGCCACAACAACTGTGGAGTACGTATTATATTTATGTTACTTATAATGCGTGGGGCCACAACAACTGTGGAGTACGTATTATATTTTATGTTACATGAAGTATGGGGCCACAACAACTGTGGAGCATACACTACGTGAGACACAGCAATTGTGACACGTAGAATACGTGGGGCCACAACAACTGTGGAGTACGTATTATATTTTATGTTACATGAAGTATGGGGCCACAACAACTGTGGAGCATACACTACGTGAGACACAGCAATTGTGACACGTAGAATACGTGGGGCCACAACAACTGTGGAGTACGTATTATGTTTTATGTTATTTGAATACGTGGGGCCACAACAACTGTGGAGTACGTATTAATGCACGTTATTAATCAAGACAATTGAATAATATTCCAAGTTTATGTTAAGTCCAGTTTCAAATCAAATACATGATAAGTCAAGTTTTAGATCAAGTCCATGTTATGTTATGCTCACGTATATGTTATGTTCATGTCATGTTATGTTCAAGTTTATGTTATTTTCAAGTTCTTATTTATGTTATGCATGTTTACGTTCATGCTATATGTCAAGTTATGCTATGCTTATGTACGACTATACTTATGCATTTATCTTTACATCTCTGTGTGTGAGTTTTATGTTAACTTACTGAGATTTGTAATCAAATCTCACTGTGGTAGTCCCAACTACCATTCCCCCCGAATGGTAGATCTTGTTACAGGACCCGAAGGAGAATTGGAATCTGACCAACTGAATACGGTCAACTAGGCCACGGTGCGATGTTGATGATGGTATTGTATTTAACTTAGGTTAATACTTGTACTTTTGGAGTTGTATTTCAAGTATTCTTTTGATCACAACCATTTTGGACTAGTGTGGTGATCACGGCTTTTTAGTATGCCTTTATGTATGAAATATGTTTCAAGTATTTGGGATAATTTTTAGTTTGGTGCATAGTATTGCTAAAGAAAAAAAATTATCCGCTGCGAATATTGCATAATGCTAGATGCATGTTAGGAACATTGCATCTTATATGTCATGAACGGGGGCAGGTAACCTTGTGTTGCATGTCTCGACGCTTCAAATGTCCGTTCAATCCCAAGCGGAATTTGGGGGCGTCACAGTTTTGTCCCCCGCATGCCAAACCTACAATCAAATTCTGAAAAAAAAAAAAAAAAAAAAAAAAAAAAAGAAGAAGAAGAAGAAGAAGAAGAAGAAGAAGTTATCTTGTAACAACTCAAAATGAGAGAAGAGAGAGAGAGAGTTGAGAGGTAACGACAACAAAAAGTAAAAGGAAATAACGGCGTGTGCAACAATCTAATCTAAGCTTTTGTCAGCTTTCAGTCACGTCCAATTAAAGTAATTAAACTCACTGAATTCTTGTATGGATGCAGCTCAGTTGAGGTGTTTGAATAGTTGAAGGAGTTTAAAAGTGGACTGCACTCAATATAGTTAAGGAACTAAACGGGGCCTTACTCTCATATTATTATTTGGTATCGAAGTTTTCCCAGAGTAACCAATGCCGTCTTTTTGTTCATTGCAAGTCATCCGTGTGGTTGGTAGTGTGAAATACGTTCTTAACATATAGTATGTATTCTACGTACTGATTTATGAATAAAATATCTCAAAAAAATTTATATTTGAAAGCCAATATGCACACCCTTCATTTAATTGTTTACTTGTTTGTCTTTTTATTATTCGTTTTTATATAATTATAATGATTCATTAAGGCTACAAATTACAATCTCTGATTTATAGAGGAATACTGAATTTTTATTGGTTTTTCAGTCATATGATACTTTTGTGCACTTATTTACTGCTTTGCCCCGCCATTTTCCTTTCTCTCTCCCATATTGCGCCATCTCTCATCTTGAGAGAATATTTATTAGCGTTATATCCAATCTCTCTCTTCAACTTCAACTTATTTGTATCTTTTATAATTCATTATTTTATTTAATGATTATTTCCCGAATATTTACTTTGAAATGGTTAGAAATATAGTTGGTTTGGTTTTTTCCATGTTGGGAGATAAATTTCATTAATTTTTACTGTACCCTTTTAATAATTTTTTATGCTCCTTAACTTCGAAGACATTCAAATATAAGAAGCGGACACTAGAAGAGTTTCATTCTTTATTTTTCAGCACCTTATTTCTTTGGACTATAATTGTAGATTTTAATAGCCTAAATGCACATCATTTTCTTGTGTCCTTTATCATGTATACCATCTTGTGTACTTGGGCTATGGCTATTCTTATTAATACTACTGTTTACTTATAAAAAAAAAATAGAAAAGAAAAGTAAACCCATATGATTGAACAAATGAGTTTTTATGGGCAAAAAATATTGTTCTTATCAATTAAATTGAATACATTGTATTTTATATAGTTAATTATATACTATATTTATTTATAGTTTACCTTATTTCCAGGTTTCTATTTGGAGAACCGGATCATACGTCATCAGGCCATCAGACTCTTAGTGTTATAGAAGATATTTAATGTAATTAATTATCTATATATAGTTGTGTATTTTATTACAAGTTATATGATATATAAAGCTATTTATGTTTGTAAAACAAGCTAGTTTATAAGTTTAGTTAATTATGTATTAATAAGATAACATTAGTAGTATGTATCAATTTTTTTACTTCTATTATAGATTATAGCCTATTGATATAATCATAAATAAAAGGGACGAATGCACATTTGCTTGAAACAGTTACCAAATTAAATTTAATTGATTAACAATAATTCATATAAATAATACATATCATAACATAAGTTGATAATATTTTTCTTTAGTTAAGAAATCGTTTCATTAATATCATACACATTATGGTTTTCATTATACTAGACAAATGATAATTTATGTTTTAATTTATAACTATTACTTATAACTTATAGTTGCATATTATTATATTTTTATATTGTGATACATGTACATAACGTATATGCTATATATAAATATACACTTATATTATATGCTTGTAATACACTTATGAATATAATATCTAGCAATGTATACTATAATATATTAAATATAATATCTAGCAATATATTCATAATTTACTTTTGACTTATTATGTTATATATAGGTGTATATTAAATGGTTTAATTTATTGCATTTGACTTATGTTTTACTTTATTAATTTATAAATATAAGTTCATTTCCATTATAAAAAGTTATAACATAATTTATTTTTAACAAGACTATTTGGTTGAATAGTTAAATTGTTAAAGATTTATTGTAAAATTTAAAAATCTTTTTACCTTAATCAAAAGATAATAATCAAGATTTTTTTAAAAACAAAGCTTGAACTCAAACCCAAACAAGCAACTTGAACTCGACTTGTTCGTTTATTTTCACTCGAGATTGAACCGAGTTTGAACAATATTAATGATTAGCAAGCCCAGTTCAAACAAGGTTTATTCAAACTTTATTCGAGTTCTAACGAGTAAGGGCGCTGCTACATACAGTCCTCTAGAGGGGACTGTATTGCAGTCCCAGCATGGGAAATGGCCATATTATCCCCACTTTTGAGCATAAATTTACAGTATTATCCTTACAACCTAAATCTGCAAGTGGCCAACATGGGAAATGGCGAATTCTGGAAGACGAAAAACTGTGGCAACCCGATGAACTGGAAGACGAAAAACTGTGAAAAGCAGTCCCGATCAAAATAATGACGGTGAAAAGCAACCAAGTGTCTGTGTCGAACCTTAGTAAGAACTTGAATCTCAGACATGAATTCAGATGGTACATTACCATGCAGTTTATTGTTTGAAACGTCGAGAAACTTAAGATTAGGCAATGTCGTTAGTTCGGTAGGGATAGTACCTGTCAAATTATTATCAGACAGAATCAATTTTTGCATTGACGCAAGCAGAGAAAATTAACAATCGTAATGCTGCCATCGCCAACGCATACAATCCCCTTCCAGTTATTACAAGGATCATTTCCTTTCCAATTCTCTGCAAAAGTTTCCGGGAAACCGAACGCCTCCACAACTGATAGCAAATCATTAACACGCCCATCGCAGGAACCACCTGGGTTTTCCGTGCAGAAACTATTGCTGCCTTCCCTCATGTCAAAGTTCACATTCCGACCAAACGTCGGCCTTGGCCCTTGAAGCAAATTATTCGTTAAATTCACTGTTCTAAGGTTTGGAAGATTCACAAATGATGCCGGAACAATACCCGTTAGTTGGTTGTCCCTAAAACTAGCATCCTGCAAGCTTTGCACTCTGGAATAGTCCGGTATCGGACCCGTGAACTGGTTCCCATGTAACCAAACAGAAGTCAAGGATTCCATATCGGCCAAAACCGCAATTGTACCATTAAGCTTATTATTACCCTGCTGTCCGTTTAACCAAAGGGTCTGAATTCCCGAACCCGCAAAGCTCGGAGGTAATTCGCCTTGGAGTTTATTAAAGGCCAAATGCAGGTCCGCCAAACTTACCAAAGTGCCGAAAAGGTCTGGGATTTCACCCGTGAGATTGACGCTGTTGGCCGAGAAGAACTTTAGCGAAGTTGCGTCTTTGATACTCTCCGGGATGGTCCACGGAGAGAAGGGGTTGTAATCGATGGCTATTGATTGCAAGGCCGTCATGCCGGTGAAGAAATCGGTGGGGAAGGAAGTGAAGCGGTTGGTGTGGGCTATGATTGTGAGAAGCGAGCCATGGCCTGCAAAGCTGGGGAATGGACCGGTGAACTGGTTTTGTTGGACCTCGAACTGGGTCATGGCGGAGAGGTTCCGGAGCTCCTTGGGAAGCGTGCCACTGAGGTTCAAGCCCTTGATTTGGATGGCGTGGACCCGCTTAGATCCGTCGCATCTAATGTAGCCCAGTTACATGGGTCGGGGTCGGACCATCGGAGAGAGTCAGAGTTGTCGATGCTCTGTTTGAGAAGGTTCATGACTTGCGCATCGTCGGAGTGGACGGGAAGAGAGAAGGAAAGGAAGCAGAGAAGAAGAGGAAGGGAAAGGGTGAAAGTAAGAAGACATGGACGATGGGTCGATATTGTTTTCGGAGAAACCGAGAATACAAACAGGGAATATTAAATGAAACGCACCGTTTCATTTAAGGCTTGCAATCAAGTCCCGGATACGGGGCTTGCAACCAGAATTATTCAACGAGTAAATATGCTAACCGAGCTCAAGTACCCTGCTTGAGTTCAGCTTGATCCAATTCGTTTGCAGCCCTAGTTGGTATAAACTGCAAAACGCTACCATTGATCAGGCGAAACACGAGGAGCAAGAAAAACCAGTTCTTATCAAGATCGCCCGTGATAATGAGCAACAGTCTAGAAGACAGACAGCTGTAAGAGAAGTAACAACACTTTCAATACCGTGAATGCAAATTGTAAACTCAACCTGGAGTGGCCTCGTCTCTCAGACAAAAGGGCAACAACAGAACAATTCCTCCTAATATAGTTGTGAAAGGAGGAAAACGCAAAAATTAAAAAAGATTAGACAGACTAGAACGAGGACACTATGTAAAGAGATGATGGCACAAGCCGGGCTGGTTGTTGTAATCAATTTTGTAGGACAATTATTTTCCTTGGAAAAAATTAGCAGCAGATACTATCACTTGGCGAGTACTTTCGCATCTACACAATGTTGTATCCCCACACATTCTTCCGACCACATATATGCCCAATTGCACGTGAAATCACTCAACATTCAGTAACCATTAATCTGAGGCCTCGGGGTTGGACCCATCAGCCGTGAGAAAGGCATTTGAGTCCGGCCAGGATGGCCCCTTTGGCCAGAAAAGTGATCAGCTGTTTTTGGATCGGAGACTGACCTAGAGAATGCTTGGGCAAGCTCAACGGCTGAGGCCACTTTTCCATGTCGTGGACCACCGGAGTCGGGGGAGTCTGGTTTTACCTGCACTACAGGCTTGCGCCAAGTCTCTGGTGAAGGTGGCCTCTCAACCTGCTGCTGATTCCTTTCAGTCGCTCTGCTATTCCTCCAGCTCTCATTACGCCAGTTCCTCCGTTGCACGTCAACTCTCTCAATGTCTTGCCGATGATCTTTCCTCTCATATTTCTTTCCAATCTTTTGATCAAGGAGAGGACTCTCAGTTTTTTCACTGTACTCAGCAGGAATTGGATTCTCCTTCCAATCCTTTCCTCTCATGTCTCTTTCAATCCTGGGAACATTATGCTCAGTCCTTCATAAAACAAAAATAATTAATTTAGTGAAAATGGTATTTAGAAACAACAAAACATATATTAGAGATTCACTACCTATCGAATTGTTGAACCAAGTCATGGTTGTTGATCGTAACATCACCAATCCCTCGCTCCTTCAGAACCTGAGAAGCAGATTAGCAATGCTGTTGAGCTGGGAATATGAAGCCACTGAATAATAGGAAAGAAACTGAACAATCAAAATAGACGATACCCATGCAGACTAGTAAGTTGTCCAATGTCTGGAGGAAAAGGGGAACAAGTGAAACAACAATTCTAAAATTCTGAAGTCACGGTATCCCTTATACCCCAGAGAGAGACAGGCCAGGAGTAAAAGCACAAAGAACAGATGATTACATCTAATTTATCAACAGCAGCATGAAGAAGTGACAATTCAAATTTGTAACTGGCATTCAAAATTCAAATTGTTTAATAAATTCAAAATTATATAAAAAAAACTCACCAGTTCTCGTGGACGAGCACCACCAAATACCGCATTCCTGCATCACTTAGACTATTTGTTTCAGTAGCATTAAATGGCCCCGTAGTCAGTTAAAACAAAAGCACAGAAAATAAATTACATACCATTTATTTGAAACTAGGACAGAGATAGCAACTTAAATGGTACATCAATTACTTCTTATGGAAGATTGACTAAAGAATGATTGTCGAAATCTAAACTAAGTTCTACCATGTTTCAAAATACAGCACAACCAAACAACCATAACAGCAAGACATGAACACTTCTTCCCAGAGGTCAGCAAATTAATTTTTTATTTTTTATATAAAGTCGTTACAAGAATTGACTGGGTAGGAGGATAATTTGGTTTCACCAGATTGAATGCCAAACTTATCAAAAAAAAAACATACTAAGGTAAGCCTTTTCCAATATTAGTCAAGGACGCCATTGATGTTCTTGAATATTTATGAAAAATGTATGTAAAACTGAGCAGCAGGTCAATATAGACACAAATATATGCACTCTTTCTTTATCTTACCAATGCAGAGCACACTATTCAATGAATTCCAAGAACTTTTATTATATATATTATATCCATTCACGGTTCTGGCATTTTTAGATGCTTCCAATTATTTTATTTTATTTTATAAGTAAGATGCTTCCAATCACTCAGTCCATTCCATGAATACATATTGAGTCATATCAACTCAAAGTAGTTGTAACAAGACTAACCAATACTGCAACTAAATTGGATACTAATGAACATGATTTTTTACAACTAAAGGCAAATAACCAAGTCACTACTCTTTTGATAAGAACCAAGTCACTACTCTTAAATCATTCCAATTTCATACCAGTCCACTTTTTTTATCGGTAAATAAGATCTCATACCTGTCTATTAGACAACTAAATTTCAATTCCATATAATAAGCCAATTTCTACAGTCAAACTCACATTCTTAAGATAATTTCCTTTCAATCTGCGATTAGATTTTCCCAAGGTTTTTGTCCGACGATGCTTAGTTTGCAACCAGTTAACCTCTGTAACTAGGGTGGGTGGTTGGTTTCTTTTTCTCACGGTGGCGTTATTTTCTGGTGCGTTATGCAGTTGGTTAAAGAATTAGTCATAGGATCAAAATGCTTCACCCTCGTAAAAGAAGGAAACAGGGTGGTTATAACAGAAAAAACTTGGAAAATGGTGGCAAAGGTGGTCATGGGATATTCAGCAATGCAGTGGCTGATTAAGGCCACGGAAGCATGTTCAAAGGAAGAGAAGAATGAGTTCTACACCACAATAAGGGAAGGTAACAGTAGTTTTATTGCTCAAAGATGTGCAAATATGAAAGGTCGTTATCTGGCGGTGGTGGAATATGGAGGTGGAGGGAGGAGAAAGTTTATCTTCATACCTGAGGAAGTGGGATATGGGTGGAGGAAGATGGGGGAGGCATTAAGGAACTTTGCCGAGGAGATGAAAAATGCTGCCGACAAGAATAGTATGAGGAGGCCGACGGCCAAGGCACAACCAGAGACATTATCGTATAGGGAGGCGCTGATGGTAGAAAAGGTGCGTGAGCCTAGACCCGAAAATGAAGCCTTGTGCGTTGAAAAGGATGCAGCTAGGGGAATGGGCTCTGACAATGAGGCGTGCCATGTACAGTGGCAGGGTGGGAGCAGCAGAGTTGGTGGCGTGTATGAAGGGGAAACAATTAAGCTATTATGGGAAGCTAAGTCTCAGTTAGAAGGTCTGCAGCTAAAGGTAGACTATTTATTATGGAAGGAGATGGGGAAGGAAAGTAACGGGCTTGGTACGGGCTTGGAGGGGGGAGATAGACCAGCCCAATATAGCCTGTCAAGGCTTGCCCCATCTGATTTTAAATGGAGAGGCAACGAACCGGCATTATCTCATGGGCCGGCCTTTCCTAATCTAACGGAGTGGAGGGTCCGTAACCCACAACCCGACACAGCACTCTTGGGTCCGAGTAAACACACAGCAACTCGTGCACGGGTCGAGCAGACAACGCCGGCAACGTAGACTCAGACAACGCCGATGGTGCTTCCGGTGGCACAGACGACACTGGTGGTTCTTCCGGTGGTGCAGAAAACGCCGGTGATGGAGGTGGACCAAATTTTACCGTCGTGTGGGGTGGAAAATACCGAGATTCAGACAACGCCGGCAACGGAGACTCAGACAATGCCGACGGTGCTTCCGGTGGCACAGACGACGCCGGTGGTGCAGAAAATGTCGGTGATGGAGGTGGATCAAATCTTACCGTCGCGTGTGATGGAAAATGCCGAGTTTCAGCTTCCGATGGCATTTTTCTCGGATGTATACAAACAGAAACCACCGAATATTTACATGGAGAGGATTGATTCACGTAGGGAGGCTACTGGCACTGAGAGTGAGCATTTGGAGTTGTTTTCGGAAGGAGGGGCTGTGCGGAATCAGAAGGAAGTGGTAGAGGAAGAGGAATATCGAACTCAGAGGGCATCCCATCCTGATGGAGGTTCACAAAACCTGTCGGCTGCACATTTGGAGATACAAGATACATTTAGCAATGAGATTTCAGTGGTTCCTGAATCTCAAGAACCTACACAAATTTCGGATGGGGTGGAGCCAGTAGATACTGTGGTGGAATGGGAAGGTATTAATCAGTTTGATGGGCATGATGAGGGAACCCTTCCCTCTAAAGTGTTTATTACCAAAGGAATGTGAGATGTCGGATTGGGTGTTCAATAAGGTAAAGGATATCCAACATATAGTGGGTATGAATGTGTGGGTTATGAAGAACATTTTCTAGCCTTCTACGGCCATTGAGGTGAGCATTGCATGCTAAGAATAAGGGATCTAAGAAAGAAGAGATTTAAGAGGCTGGATGGTCATTGATGAGGGTAGTTCAAGTCGTGATAGGGCAAAGGGAAGGGTACGTTTGTTTTTTATGAAGCCAAAAATTGTGTCTTGGAATGTTAGGGGGTTGAATGATTTTAATAAGCGTAATCGCATAAGAAACTTGCTTAGAGATTGGAGGGTAGATATTGTTTGTCTCCAAGAAACCAAATTGAGACTGGTGACCAGAAAAATAGTGAGAAGTGTGTGGCATTACTCTTATGTAGATTGGGTATATCTGGCTTCAAATGGGGCGTCGGGGCGTATTCTGGTGATGTGGGACAGAAGGGTGGTGGAGAAGATGGAGGAGTTTATAGGAGATTATACGGTAGCTGTTTCTTTTAAGATGGTGGAGGATAATTTTGTGTGGGCTTTTGCAGGCATATATGGACCAAATGTAGACAACTCCAGACAACGTCTATGGGAAGAACTTGCTGGTGTACACAGCTGGTGGGACCTCCCTTGGTGTATAGGAGGGGATTTTAACATAACAAGGTTCCCCAGTGAAAGATCTGGTGATAGTCGTCTACGTTCAGCCATGACAGATTTTTCAGACTGTATTTTTTATATGAACTTGGTGGATCTCCCCACTCATTGGTGGTCCGTTTACTTGGTCAAATAGCCAGACGTGGTCACGGCTGGATAGATTCTTAATATCGCCGGAGTGGGAATGTCATTACCCAGAAGTATGTCAGAGGAGGTTGCCACGTATTTGTTCAGATCATTTCCCAATTTTACTGGATGGAGGAGGCATTCAAAGTGGGAGGTGTTACTTCAAATTTGAAAACATGTGGCTTAAAAGTGAGGGCTTTGTGGACAGGGTAAGGCAATGGTGGTCTTCCTACCAGTTTAATGGTACCTCGTCTCATATACTTGCAGGTAAACTAAAGGCCTTAAAGGAGGACTTGAAGATTTGGAATTCTCAAACTTTTGGAGATTTAGGGGAGCAAAAGAAAAATATGACGGAAGAGCTAAAGGTGCTAGAAAGGATCTATGAAGACAGATCTCTTACCGCAGAGGAAGTTGCAAGAAAGACAGAATTGACCTCAGAGTTGGAAAAGGTATTATCACTTGAAGAGATCTCTTGGCGGCAAAAATCAAGAGCTTTATGGCTTAAAGAAGGGGACAGAAGCACAAAATTCTTCCATAGAGTGGCAAATTCACATAGGAGAAATAATACTATTGAGATGCTGAAAATCAATGGTAACGAGTGTAGGGAGGCTCCAATGATCCGGGAACATGTGCGGAATTTTTTTGAACAGCTTTTCACGGAAAGAGAGGGTTGGAGACCCAAATTGGATGGACTTGTATTTGAATCGATTGATCCACAGTTTGCGGTACGTCTGGAAAGAGCTTTTGAGGAAGAGAAGGTATATGAGGTGGTCAAACAACTGGGAAGAGATAAAGCTCCGGGACCAAATGGTTTTTCGATGGGGTTTTTTCAAACTTGTTGGGAGGTGGTGAAAGTGGACTTACTGAATGTCTTTCAGGAACTTTTCATGTATGGAAAATTTAAGAAAAGCCTAAATACAACTTTTATTGCATTAATTCCAAAGAAGAACGAGGTTGTGGAAGTGAAGGATTTTAGGCCGGTTAGCCTTATTAATGGGGTCTATAAAATTATATCAAAGGTGCTGGCAAATAGATTGGGTGAGGTCATGGGACAAATAATATCAAAGCCACAAAATGCCTTTGTGAGGGGTCGTCAAATTCTGGATTCGGTCTTGATAGCTAATGAATGTCTGGATGGTAGACTAAAGTCTAGTATTGAAGGTATTATCTGTAAGCTAGACATGGAAAAGGCATATGATCACGTGAATTGGGACTTCCTTATTTATCTATTGATGAGACGTGGCTTTGGGGAAAAATGGTGTAAGTGGATCAGATGGTGCATTTCAACGGCAAGCTTTTCAGTTTTGATAAATGGCAGCCCATAAGGTTTTTTCAATAGCTCTCGAGGGTTAAGACAGGGGGATCCTTTTTCACCATATCTCTGTGATCATCGTGAAGGCCCTGAGTAGGATGTTAATGGCTCTAGTGAACAACGAATTGTTGGCTGGTTTTTCAGTGGGTGAGTTGAATGGGGGCCTTAGTTCGATATCTCACTTACTTTTTGCAGATGACACGTTAATTTTCTGTGAGGCTGAACAAGAACAAGTGAGGACTCTGAAGGCGCTTTTGTTATGTTTTGAAGCAACGTCAGGGCTGAGAGTGAACTTTGATAAATCAGAGTTAGTTTCAATTGGGAATGTCAGTAATACTCGACAGTTAGCAAGCACCCTGGGGTGCAAGGTAGCTACTTTACCTATGACTTATCTGGGATTACCGTTGGGAGCTGCTTCACGAGCCGTAGCTATCTGGGACACAGTCATTGAGAAAATAGAGCGAAGGTTGGCTGGGTGGAAGAGATTGTATTTGTCAAATGGAGGTCGTGTGACTCTGATCAAGAGTACGCTTTCTAACTTACCTACTTATTTTCTGTCGCTATTCCCTATTCCAGCTTCTGTGGCGGCCCGGATCGAAAAATTGTACCGGGATTTCCTATGGAGGGGGATGGGGGAAGAATTCAAGTATCACCTAATCAGTTGGGATAAGGTATGTAGACCAATTTGTTCTGGTGGGTTGGGGATAAAGAACTTGAGAATTTTTAATCGGGCACTCCTTGGAAAATGGTTATGGAGATACAATATGGAACCAGATGCTTTATGGAAATCAATCATTGACAACAAATATGGTAGCTCTTGGGGAGGATGGTGCACTAGAGAGGGGTATGGGTCGTGTGGTGTGGGGATGTGGAAGCATATACGTAAAGGGTGGGGGGTTTTTGCCAACCATACTAAACTTTTGGTGGGCGAGGGCACTCGCATAAAATTTTGGAGGGATAGTTGGTGTGGGGAGGAGGCACTCAAGGATTCTTTCCCATTTGTTTTCCGTGTGGCTTGTGATCAAGAAGCTTCGGTGGCGGATCTTTTGGTTCGTTCAGGGGACCAAATCCTTTGGAATGTTACTTTCAGTAGAGCTGCACATGATTGGGAAGAAGATAGTTTTGTGGTTTTTTTCAGCCTAGTGTACTCTACAAAGCTGACTGGATTGATGGAAGATAAGCTGTGGTGGAAACCTGCGGGTAAGGGTATATTCTCAGTTCGCTCTTATTACAAGTCCCTCACAATTAATACAAACTCTCATTTCCCATGGAGAAGATTGTGGAAGAATAAGGCGCCTCCCAAAACCCTCTTTTTCACGTGGATAGCAGTTCTGGGTAAGATTTTGACCACGGATAATCTAAGAAAACGTCGGATAATTATTACTGATTGGTGTTGTACGTGTAAGAAAGATGGGGAGTCAGTGAATCATCTCTTACTACATTGTGAGACAGCCAGAGCCTTGTGGTACGAAGTATTGGGGCGTATAGGGTTAAGTTGGGTGATGCCAAATTCAGTGGTGGAAGTTGTGGCTAGTTGGGCGATGCCGGGTGGCGATTCACATATCAAATCAATGTGGAAAATGATCCCTATTTGCATTATGTGGTGTATTTGGCAAGAGCGCAATGCGAGAACTTTTGAAGATAAGGAGCGGACACTAGAGGAGCTCCGTTCTTTATTTTTCAGTACTTTACTTCTGTGGTCCTTAGCTATAGACTTTAATGGGGTGAATGTACATGATTTTCTTGCGACTTTTATAGCGACCTAAATAGGTCTTTATCTCTTGTATACCATTTTGTGTACTGGGACTATGCCTATTTATTAATACTACCATTTACTTATCAAAAAAAAATCTGCGATTAGATAACTTCAAAGGAACAAAGAGCATTACCTTAATGTCAGAGATAACAATTGGAACTATCTTTGTGGGAATGGAATATTTACAAAATGAAGACTGTCAACACATATAAGGGGAATTAACAAACTTCCAAATAGGTAGATACAAAACTCAAGCATCCATGTCCTCACCCTCCAACTCTTAGTTAATGAGTGATTTGGAAGTCATAATATCATGATCTCACACGTGGATAAGATGCGCGTGTGCTGTGCACACACACACCCACAACACATATATGTGTCTCTGTGTAAAGATATTTTTGGACACTTTTAGCAAATCTCTCCACAAGCTTCAAATTGAGCCATGATAGCTTTAGCCACCCAACGATCTGTGATCAATGTTTTAAAACAAAGACCAAAACAATAATTGATTATTTCAAAGAAAACAGGACCTTCATCAGATTTCCACCAGGGGATTGAAATTCAATATTCAAATAACCAAAACCCAAAGTATGAAGTCAATGAAATGCTACCCTCCACCTATTTTGTACCTACAGTGTCAAATTAAAGGCTTTTGATTCAAATATTGTTATGTTGTGGTTGTTAAAATGCTCCTAATCCCAAAAGTGCAACTAAGTTGACTAAATTGATGAGATTCCCTCAACCTTTGTAGCCATGCTATAACTCTACCCCATTAAGCTGGAACAGTTTGAAGTTCAACCCAGTAAGTGGTTGGAGGTGAGACTGAGGAAGGGAAACAAACATTATTAGGCCAGCTACTGCCATTTGAACCATGTGCTATTCTTTTTCATTCTCTCTTTATACAAGAGAGAACCAAAATGGTAGAACACATGGTCTCTTAAAAGTATAAAACAAGTGTGTTCATAATTTGTTAATTAGCATATGTCACTCCACTGCAATGGTAACTGAATGGCAATAGGACCACTCACATATTACATTATTTCAAAGCTATAAATTCTGTTTATCAAATATAAATTCCGCATAATTGTTTTGTGTACTTGGGCTACGCCTATTGCATTTTTTAATTAAAATCATCTATTAAATGGGCATGATCTCAGCTCAAGACTCAAGGTCATGTTTATTTTCTCTAATTTCAAACCCCTAGGGGTTGGCTCAATTTGCAAAGGCCTTGATCTTGGTGGTATGATCCCACCAAGGTCTAAGGTTCGAATCTAAAAATAAATAAATAAACTCTAATTTCAAGCCAAAAGACTACAAATACCGAATTCCAAAACATACACTATCAAGATCTCAAATAAAGAAACTAAAAGATACACATTTAACTTAGCATCGATTAGAGTTGTCACCTGTTTTTTTTTTTTTTAACAAGAAAAAGAAAGACTGTAGGTTGTGTTGTCACATGTTTAATTTACAGATGTTTTAAACATATAAAAATCAACTCCATGCACAACTCTATGCTCAGAAGATTGCTAATGGTGGGCCATACAGATCTTTTGACCCTTAATAATGTTGTATTTGTGATCTTAATCACAAGCATATCAAATCTAAAAATAATCTCAGAAAGGGAAAATTAATTAAAAGGGACAGAGCAAAAATCAGTTACTGACCTATCTTTTTCAAAACTTCCTTCCAATTGCTCAAGAGGCTGCAACCGAGACTTTAAACTCAATTTGGGATGCTCCAAAGCCTGTGGCACACTCTCAGTGATTGCCATGCTAAGTTTTGTAGTATACGTATTTCCATACACTTCAAAAGCTTCAGCATGACCAGTGTCACTCGCTCGTTGACACCCCTATAATCCACAAACATAAGAGGAATTAAGTGCATGGATTGTGCTATTCATTCATTTTCTCAGTATGGTTATCAAACCCTCATAATCTTACAAATACCTGTCTATGATCGATAGCAGGTTTTTCTGAACTTTCTAATGGCTTTGTTCTGGGAAGCAATTTCAACTTAGGTCGCTCTGATGGTTCTAAAGGCACTGGGGGTTGCAATTCAGATCCACTAAGTCTTCCATCATCACGAGCAAGTGGAGTCCTATCTGAATGAATTGCACCATTCCGCTCTTTTACATCTGAATACTTGGGACCCACAGCCATTTCATATCTCGGCAACTCCTTCCTAGCAGCTTGAACCCCATCCTCAATATGCAGACCCCTTTCAACCTGCCTCGCCAAGGTTGCATCCTGATAATCTCTTCCACCCAAAACATCAACCCTCTCCTGGCTACTACTACCATAACTGTTGGACTGAAAGACGGTCTCAATTTCAGGTGACATCAAATCCTCAACATCTGCCTGAAAATGGATCGCCTGCTTTGACTGCCATCGACCTGAAGACACCTTTTCAAGTGCACTGGCGCGAGCCAACTTCAAGACAGCTGTTGGTCCAGACCAGGCAGATTGTTGCACAGGTTCATTAACCCCTACCATCTCCTTCCTTGCTGCCCACGCATTGGGATAACCTCCACCAACTGCCAGCCCACTATTCCCACCTAAGTTCTGTGAATTAACACCAACATGAGTCACCTCATTAACCTTAGCCGCATAGGCATTCACCACCCCACTCGGAGCCAACCCCTGCCAACCCACTAAACTCCCACTTGATCCATACTCGGACCTCAGCTCAACACGGGATGCAGGAACCTGAATGCTCTCATCGCTGATAGTCCGACGAGGGGCCGAAATTCCATCAAGGGGTTTTCGCTCATCCTCATCAAAGTTCCGGCCTATGCTGGCAGTATGAGTGAGAAAAGGAGTCTTATCATCAAAAGGCCTCGTTGCAGGAGAGGACTGTGGCCGAGACCAGTTATCAGATCTCCCAATTGGGTTTCCCCATGAGTTTGGGCGGTCTTGACCCGAGCGATCCGACGGCCTCACAGGTCTATCGAGGAAAATAAAGAACGAGAAATCTATTCAGAAAAGAAAAGGAAATATATCTAGGCTTTGTACGAGCAGATACAGTGGTTCTTGTAAGCGAGATTTTGCACCAGCTCAATCGTAACTAGGTTTTGAAATCAAATCAAAAGGTCGCTACTATGAATTGAAAAATTAATGACAGAGGAGAATATTAAAATGAAAACGATTATATCGAAGAGCAAATAATAGTATCAAAAGAAAAAGATTAGAAGAGAAGGGGGTAAAAGGTACTTACACTCCGGGTGCAGAAGGGAGAGGGAGATCAGAGGGAATTGAGCCGCCATGGAAATCCTTAAGAGTCATGGTGTTCCCACTCACTTTCTTCTTCGACATTTCTCCTCTCCCTCACCCTCAACCGCCCTCCCTCCCTCGCTCTCTCTCTCTCTCTCTCTCTGTTTTCGTAACTTCAATTTCTTCTGTCTTCTGCTTCTCCGCCTGATGCCTCGGAGATTTGAGGCAGCGTTGAGCAAGAGCGAGAGAGAGAGGGCAGGGGGAAGAAGAGAAGGTTTGCTTCCTGCTCACGGACCTCGATTTCCCTGTTGCTTCCCTTTCTCTCTCGATCACTCTGAATACATATATATACTGGTAATAAAGCAACGTCCGTTTGCCTAGTTCAGATTTTTTAGAAAAATTTTAAGATTTTTTATAAAAGCAAAATGATTAATAAATTTTCTAATTTCATGTTTAAATATCTAATTTCATGTTTAAATACCTAATTTTATGTTCTCACAATAGAAAGAAGACAAGACCTTAGTTAATTTCTTGAACTGTAAAATATAAAAGAAAAATCTAATTCCATTAATATAAGAGAAAAAATATCTATGACTACCAATGAATTAATCCCAATTCCATTAATCTAATATTAACGTTATAGAGGAATAAATTTATATGTTGAAGAAGAATATATATAATAATGTGACATTTATTATATAGAAATATATATATTAGCCTAACATGGTCAATATTAATATAAAATATGAAACCAAATGTGATTTAACATGAATACAATCAAACCCATATTTATCTATGTATGATCGACTTGTAAAAGTCATGTAGTATCATCAAAACTATAGAAATGTCAATATTTAAAATATTTTTGTTAAATTTGTATGATTTATTTATGATTCAAAATTATTATTCATTTTTTAATTTAGACATGATATATAGTTTAATTTATGAAATTTATAATCTAAACTATAATCTAACATGTCAGAAATTATTTTCTTATAAAAATTTTATGAACAATTAGTATTAATTTAAAAGAAAAAAATACTATAAATTATTTGTGATAAAATTTTTAGATGGGCTAATTTTTAAGATGGTTTGATTTTAAATATAAAGTCTAGAGGTCAAAAATGATTGAATGGTGCATCTTATGATAAGGATAGGGATGTATTGAAGAGTGTGATAAAGCCAAAGGAGAAAGATCTTGAACACGACCAAAACCATTCCAAACCAACGAGACATGACGATGAGTGTATGAAAGACAACAAAGAAGACAGGAGGTGGTAAAATAAGTGAGGCCACCATTAAAACAATCAATGGAAGAGAGAAATCTCCGACCTGCAAGCGGATTGGCTCCAGAGTGAGAGTGAAGGGCAGCTTCATAGATATGAAGACGAAGAGCAATGTCATGAGAGTGGCAAGAAAGATGAGAAAAGGCAGATCATAGAGGATGACAAATGCCAAGATGACACGATCTTGAGACCAAGGTTTTCTGTCTTGAGACAAGAGGATCATTAGATAGAGGCTTAGGAATGGTGGAATAAGATATCGAAAATCCACGAGGTACCTCATTCTTCTATAATATCAAAGAAAATTTAGGAATAGAACCAGATACAATGTTAAAAGGAGGGCAAACGAGAACTGACAAGCCTCAAGCTCAGGTCTGTATATAGCTTACTCCGCGGTTTTTCAAAGAAGGTTGGAGGACGATTTTGATAACTTGCGCACGGTTTTCATAACTTTGAGATTAGTTGCGCTTTGATAACTTGCGCAAAAGGTCGCCCAAAGGTTTTCGTAAGATTGCGCAAATCAAGAAGTCTCATTCCATGAAATTTCTGCATTGAAAACCACCACCAATAGGTGACACCGTGAGCTCCTCCACGCCTTGAATCAACCCCTGTTCTTCCTTGTCAAAAACAGAGCACTCCTCACACACACAACCACACACGAAATGTATGGGTTTCTCCACTCATTTAGCTCGATTTTGCCACCACCCAACACCAGTTTTCACCATAGCATACTCAACCCAACCTCCATCGCACGGTTTCGCCGCTTCTAACCTTCGTCCAGCCAGCATCCGTCGCAACATTGGATGGTGCCCCTGTCTCCATGGTTTTCGTGTACCCACCATGCACCGCCGCCCATAGCCACGGTAAGTGCCACCATGAGTGGTCCACAACCCTCCCCCGAAGCTTCCCCTCTCCCTTGCTATCAATCTGCTCCCTTGCCTCATGGATCCTCCACCGAAACAGAAACTATGCTCCCTCCCCTCCCGATATGCGTTAGACGAAATTGTTAAAAATGTACGCAAATCAAGGATAAAATTGAAAAAAAAAAAGATGTAGACGAAAAAACTGTACCAAGCCGATTCGCACTTTATATATAAGTATAGATATATATAGGACCTTCGGCTGCTTCCGTTTCGCCTATGAGTTTTTCACTACTTTGGCATGCCCTTACCAAATTTTTACCGAAAATGTTCTCTCTTTATTTCCATGTTTTTCACTTTTTGAATTGGGAATGATACTATGCAGTATGGTTTTGCTCCCTCTTCGCTGATGTTTTTTTTTTTTTTTAACTTGATGTTAAAAAAAGTGAATATTAATATATTGATATATGTTTTTAAATATTTAAAGAAGTTTAAAAAATATTTAAAAGAAAAATAAAAAATACAATTTACACGAGGGCATGCTCAAAAGTTATCGCGGGACAGTAACAGTGTCCTTTTAAATTTTATATAACCTACTAATTATGGTTCAATTTATTAGAGAGGGTATTGCCTAATATCGTTCGAGAAAATATTGAATTAAAATATTACATATTTTATATATTTAAAACCAATGTGTTGTAATTGTTTCGTGACATTATTATTGATTTTAGATGAAAAATAGTTAATAGGTATAAATTTAAGTTGTGATTTAAATTGGTTAATATCATGGTTTATACTTAAATTTATAACCTCTGATTTAATTGAGTGATATTTCTTCACATGAACAATGTTTTTTTTTATATTTTATTTTTACTTTTTAATTTATTTTTGGTTTTCTATTTTTTTGGTGTGTTATTTATTTTCCTTGTTTTTACTTTTTCTTTGATTTTTATAGTTTCTGAGTTCTTGTCTTTGGATAAAATGTACTCAGTTTTAGCACATGATCGGCTTGATTTTAGACAGAAAGCCAAAGGGAAAACACATGCACATAGTTCTGTGGGACCCACTCATTATTTTATGGAAGCACATGGATTTGGAAAGTGCAAGCACACACACGACAACTGCATTTCAACCATCAAGCATGTGGAAAAGGTAGCGCACGTTTTAACCATCATGTAGCACATAAACTAGAAACTTTTTTAGGGAAATCAGCTTGGGACTGACGCGAGATGCAGCGGACTTTGCAACGAAAAAAGAAAAGGCTAACATTTTCATGTGTAGAGTATAGACTGACACAAACGGCATTTTATGGAGAGTGTTTTACTAAGAAACGACGGAAAGACAGAGCCAGGAGAAGAAAAGAAAAGTTGGGTTCGCGAAAAATAAGGGGTGCTTTTTTTCCTTTTTCATTCGAGGGAAAGAAAAATAGAGTGGGACGCTAGACGGAACAGCATGTGTTTTTTTTTTTTTTCATTTTTCATTTTGGACGTAGGGAGCTGAAAAACCATAGGAGAGGTTGGAGAGAGAGAAGGACGTGAAGAGGTTCGATTGCCAGGGGGTTGTCGTTTTCGCCTGGGGTTTGAGAAATGGTGATTAGATGCAAAGAAAAAAAATTTTGACTCATTTGGAAAAAGTGCTAATTAGATGCAAAGAAACAAATTTGATTTTAAATTGGAAAAAATGTCATTTTATGGTCACTTAAGGGATTGTCCTTGGTCACATTATCTATTCTCAAGGTATTGAAGTAGATAAGGCTAAAATTGAATTAATTTCTAATTTGCCCATCCCAAAGAACATCAGGGATATCAGATCTTTTATAGGTCGTGTAGGTTTTTACAGGGGGTTCATTAAAGATTTCAGTATAATTTCTATACATTTGTGCAATTTATTGTCGAATGAAAATTCTTTTTTGTGGACTGAGGATTGTGATTTAGCTTTTACAAAGCTAAAAGGTATGTTGATTTTAGCCCCAATTATACAATCACCTGATTGGAATTTACCATTTGAAATCATTTGTGATGCTAATGATTATGCTGTTGGAGCTATGTTGGGCCAACGTAAGGACAAAAATCCTTGTGTGATTTATTATACAAGTAGAACTTTAAATAGTACTCAAATGAATTATTCAACAACTGAAAAGTTTCGATAAAAGTTGGTGAAACCAACAATTCTTTAAAATCTAGGAGCAATGGTGAACTTAACAAGGTGGAGCTAGATATGCCTATAAAAGCCTCAATACCTACCCCTTTTTCCCAAAGGATGCAACCTTCTCATAAATTGGTTCAAAATGCTGATATTCTTGAGATTTTCAAACAAGTGAAAATTAACATTCTTTTGTTGGATGCGATTAAACAGATTCCATCTTACGCTAAGTTTTTTAAATATCTATATACAGTGAAGCGTACGATGAAAGTGCAAAAAAAGACTTTCCTCACAGAACATGTAAGTGTCATCCTTCAAAATAATTCTCTTCCAAAGTTTAAAGATCCAGATTGTCCAACAATTTCTTGTGTGATTGTAAATTTTAAAATTGAGAAAGCCTTACTTGACCTTAATGTTAGTGTTAACCTCCTACCTTACTCAGTATATGAGCAATTGAGTCTTGGTGAATTTAAACCCACCAAGATGACACTCCAACTTGCTAACCGTTCAATAAAAATACCGAGAAGGATAGTTGAGAATGTATTAGTGCAAGTAGGAAAATTTTATTTCTCAGTGGATTTTATTGTTTTGGACATAGAACCTGTCTTTGATGTTTGCACTCAAATTCCTATAATTTTGGGTAGGTCATTCCTTGCGACCTCGAATGCTTTAATTAATTATAGGAGTGGTGTGGTGATAATTTCTTTTGGCAACATAACTTTGGAGTTGAATATTTTCAATATTTGTAAACAACCTAGTGATGATGATGATGTGCATGAAATAAATTTGATCCAAACTCTTATTTAAAATAAATTTGATTTGCCAATTTTTTCTGATCCTCTTGATGCTTGTTTGGTTCGTAGTGAAAATTTTAATACTAACTCTTTGCTTGCATCTTTGAATTTTTTGTTGGAATCTACTCCTATAATGGACACTGATAAGTGAAGGACATGTTTTGAGGAATTACCACCTTGTGATATTGTGCTCCTCCCCTCAAGTGTTCAAACACCAAAACTCGATTTGAAACTTCTACCTGCTGATCTCAAATATGCATTTTTAGGTCAAGCAAAGACAATATTACCAGTGATCATCTCATCAAAACTAGATGAAATTCAAGAGAGAAAATTAATTGGTGTTCTCATTGAACACAAAGAAGTAATAGGATGGACTATAGCTGATATCAAAGGTATCAGTCCTTTGATTTGTACCCATAGATGGTTATTTTGAATATAACCAAATTGAAATTGCTCCTAAGGATCAAGTAAAGACCACTTTTATATATCCATTTGGTACCTTTGCATATCGAAGGATGGCATTCAGATTTTGTAATGCTCCTGTTACATTTCAAATATGCATGATAAGTATATTTAGTAACATGGTAGAGGGTTTTGTTGAAATATTCATGGATGATTTTTCTATTTTTGGTGCTTCATTTGATAAATGTTTGATTCATTTGGAAAAGGTGCTAATTAGATGCAAAGAAAAAAATTTGTTTTTAAACTGAGAAAAGTGTCATTTTATGGTCACTCAAGGGATTGTCCTTGGTCACATTGTCTCTTCTCAAGGTATTGAAGTGGACAAGGCTAAGATTGAATTAATTTCTAATTTGCCCATCCCAAAAAACATCAGGGATATCAAATCTTTTCTAGGTCGTGCAGGTTTTTATAGGAAGTTGATTAAAGACTTCAGTACAATTTCTAAACCTTTGTACAATTTATTATCGAAGGAAAATTCTTTTTTGTGGATTGAGGATTGTGATTTAGCTTTTACAAAGCTAAAAGGTATGTTGATTTCAGCCCCAATTATGCAATCACTTTATTGGAATTTAACACTTAAAATTATTTGTGCTACTAGTGATTATGATGTTGGAGCTATGTTGGGCCAACGTAATAACAAAAAGCCTTGTGTGATTTATTATGCAAGTAGAACTTTAAATAGTGCTCAAATAAATTATTCAACAACTGAAAAAGAGCTACTTGCAGTAATTTATGCACTTAACAAATTTCGTTCTTACTTGATTGGGTCTCAAATTGTCATTTTTACTGATTATGCTACTTTGAAATACCTTTTAGCGAAAAAAGATGCAATGCCCAGGTTGCTTAGATGGATCATTTTGCTACAAGAATTTGACTTGATAATTATAGATAAAAAAGGAGTTGAGGATGTTGTTGCTGATCATTTGTCTAGACTTTTTTTTTGAAATTCCATAAAGACAGTTCCTATTAGAGACACATTCCTAGATGGGCAACTTTTTGATATATCTCAATTGCTTTGGTATGCTGATATCGCTAATTTTCTTGTTACATGTGAAATTCCTCACATTTGGACTCAACAAGACAAGAGGAAATTTTTTGTAGAGGTAAAAAAACTCTTTTGGGATGATTCATATTTGTTTAAATATTTTCCGGATAAGATAACTAGGCGATGTGTTCCTGATAGTGAATTTCAAAGCATGATGTCTTTTTGTCATTCTGAGGCATGTGGTGACCATTTTTCTATCAAGAAAATGGCTTATAAAATTTTGCAATATGGCTTCTATTGGCCTACCCTTTTCGAGGACACTTATGAATTTTGTAAAACTTGTGAGCATTGTCAAGAATTGAGAGGGATTACCTGCCGAAATATGATATCATTAAATTCAATTTTGGTTATTAAAATATTTGATTGTTGGGGTATCACTTTCATTAGACCCTTCTCAGTTTTTTTTGGCAATCTCTACATCTTGTTAGTTGTTGATTATGTGTCCAAATGGATTGAGACCATTCCATGCAAGAAAAATAATCACAAAGTTGTGCTGAAATTTTTGAAAGAAAATATTTTATCAAGATTTGGAACACCTCGAACCATTATTAGTGATGGGGGTAAACACTTTTTCAATAAGCCTTTCGAGGCCTTAATGTGAAAATATGGTATTACTTATAAGGTCGCTACCCCTTATCACCCACAAACAAGTGGCCAAGTTGAGGTATCCAATTCGGAGATCAAATTTATTTTGGAAAAGACGATTAACCCAAGTCGCAGAAATTGATCTTTACGACTAACCGATGCATTTTGGACATACCATACTGCTTTTAAAACCTCGATTGGTATGTCCCCATACAGACTCAATTTTGGAAAAGCATGTCACTTGCCTGTGGAATTGGAACACAAAGCATATTGGGCAATTAAGCAATTTAATTTTGATGTGGATAAAGCTAGCTCTCTTCATAAGTTTCAGCTTAATGAGTTAGAGGAAATGAGAAATGAAACTTACGAAAACTTTCGTGTTTCCAAGGAGAGAATGAAGATTTTTCATGATAAAAATATTTTTTGAAAGTCTTTTGAACCTTCCTAAAAAGTTTTGTTGTATAATTCAAGGCTCCATTTGTTTCCTGACAAGTTTTGATTCCAATGGATCGGTTCCTTTGTTGTAAAAACTGTTTATCCTTTTGGGGCTAATGAGATAAAAAAAAAATCCAGAAAATGGTAATATTTTTAAAATTAATGGACAAAAGTTAAAACCATTTTTGGGTGATTTTCCTTCAGAGGTTAAGTCCACTACTTTAGAGGATCCTGCTTATCAGAATTAATTTCTGAGTTGTCATTGTATATACCGTATTTGTTTGTTTGTTTTTCTTTATTTTGCTTTTTGTGTCTTCTAACTTTTGTAGAAATCTACTCCTTGTGTGCACTCGAGTATCTCAGGTGATTTCTTTTCTCTTTGTTTAATCATTTTCGTTTCAATATATGTTCTACAGTGTTTATTTTGCTTCAATTCATGCCTGTATAGCATACATCATCAAACATTCATTTGCTGAACATTGAGGACAATGTTACATGTAGTTGGGGGGAGTTTCTATTGAAAATGTGTTGTGATGTGCATTGAAACACAAATGATTAACGCACACTCCTTCTGGTATTTTTGTGAAATTTGGGCACCTTGGTGGAGTAATTGAGCTGAATTATTTTGTGAAGATTTATCTTTAACCCTAAGCATAGAGCATGACTTATGATGCATCATATTTTGTTGAAAAATGACTTGAAACTCTGGGATGCGATATTTATAGAGATGAGAATTAATATGATTTATATAGAATGAATAGGGGTGTAACCGGTCCGGTTTGGTCCGGTTTTAGACAAAATCTAGGACCGAACCAGTAGGTACCGGTTTTGTATTTTTCAAAACCGATTACGCACCTATTTTCCTTATAAACCGGTATTCCGGTTTTATCGGTTTTCGGTCCGATTTGGTCCGGTTTTCCGGTTTTAATAAAATATAAATTTGTCATTAAAAAATTATGTTTTTTTTTAAAACTGATTTAAAAATTCTCTTATAAAAATCTGCTATGTAAAAAAAATCTGTTATAAAAAATCTGCTTTATAAAAAAAATCTGTTATGTAAAAAAAATCTGTTACAAAAAATCTGCCTTATAAATTGTTAATATGCTATCTAAAGAAAATTCTACTATATAAAAAACTGTTATAACACAAAAACTGAAATAAGAAATCTAGTGTAAAAAAAATATGTTCTAAGCTTATAAGCATTTAAAAAAAACTGCTACAAAAAAATAAAATCTACAATAAAAACAAAATTATGCTATGAAATAAAATAAGTCCAAAAGTCTAAATTACAAGTCCAAAAGTCCAATAAATTACAAATCCAAATTCCAAATGTCTAAATTAGTAATTATAAGTCCAAAAGTCTAACAAATTATAAATCCAAATACCAAAAGTCTAAAATACAAATAAAAAAGTCTAACAAATTACAAGTCCAAAAGTCCAACAAATTACAAGTCCGACAAATTATAAGTCCAAAGTAATTTCAAATAATTTAAATAAGTGAAATAAAAGAGAAAATAGAGAAAAATTACCTTTGAATGTAGACCCGTGAGAAACTTGCAGTGAATCCGAAAGAGAAAATGCGGGATTGGAGTTTTTAGTATGAAGAAGAACTGAAGAAGAAAAAATTACAGTGAAGTTTGAAGAAGAAGAAGAAGAAGAAGCAGGAGGCGTAAACGTGAAAGTCTGAGACTCTGAAGGAGAAAATGGAGTTGCTTTAAAGTTTAACCTAATTTGTACAAAACGCACCGTATCAATGAATGATGCATTGATGATGTTGAAAACGCACTGTATATATTAAAACAACTTGAAACGCACAGGTCTCTACTTACATTGATTTGCACGATTCGTACTGCCACATTGATTTGCTATTATATATATATATATATAATATAATATAATAAACTATTAGTATATATAATATATATAATATAATAAACTATTAGTATACAGTTACTTTTTAGTAGTAGTATATATATATATAATATAATAAATTATTAGTATACCAATTAATGATTATTAGTATTATTATATATATATATATAATAAACTATTAGTATTAATACTATAAGTCTATATTAGTTTATTAGTATTAGTTATATACATTACTATTAGTTATAGTTATATAATATATTAGACAATATAATAGCATTAATGGTAAACTATTAGAATAGATATATATTAGTATTAATTATGTTGATTTAGTATAACTATGTTACTATATCAGTATGAGTATAACTATAGTCTATATTAGAATGTTAGTATATATGTGATTATTAATTTATTTTTATATAATCACATATAGTATTAGTGTTACTATATCATTATGTATATAATAGATATAGACTATATAGTTTTACTACTACATATAATAGTTTTACTACTACATATAAGTCTATATATAGACTATATAGTAACTAGTTATGGTGATTTAGTATAACTATATCAGTTTGAGTATAACTATAGTCTATATTAGAATATTAGTATATATGTGATTATTTTTTATGTGATTATTTAGTATAGTGATTTATATACTGATTTATCCCTTCACTTAAAAATATATTACCAATAGTAATATTGTATTAGACTATTAGTATCATTATAAATATTAGTATTCATTATAGTGATTATAATTACCATATAATGATATTAATATTTGTTAACTGTTATAATGAGTTTATTTTATTATAACTATATTATTGATAGACTATATTGATAGTATTAGTATATTAATTTAGTATTAGTGTTACAATATCATTATTTTATATATGATTATTAAGTATAATACTAATAGCAATATAGTATTAGATTATTAGTATTTAGTATTAGGCAATAAAATTTAAATTGTATTAATATAATAGACTATATATATATAATAGACTAATAGACTATATAGTTATACATAATAAATTAAAGAATATAACAACACAATATAGCATTAATACCATAACTATAAGTCTATATTAGACTATTAGTATTAGTATATATATTAGTATTAGTTATAGCTATATAATATATTAGATTAATAGTATAGCTATATATTAGTATTAGTTTTGGTGATTTAGTATAATTATATTAGTATGAGTATAACTATAGTCTATATTAGAATATTAGTATTAGACTATTAGTATATATGTGATTATTTTTTATGTGATTAATGATTATAAAAAGACTTAAAGTATAATATTCAAAATTTAGTAATAATATTTGACTATTTGAGTTATTTTTTTTTCTTCTTAGTTCTTACTTCTTATGATAAAATGTTATTAATAATATATATTTATAATATTATATATCAAAGCATATGATGAATTAAATTTTTATGTTTAAGATTAAAAATTTATTTTATAAATTATAATAACATTATCTTATATATAATTATAATTTATATTATTTTATATATTATATATACAAATTATATATAATATAAAACATATTATATATAATATTAATATATATATAAACAGTACCGGTCCGGTCCGGTCCGGGCCGGTTCAAAATTAATTGGAACCGGAACCGGACCGGTTCCGGCCGGTTTTACATTTCTAAAAACCGGTTCCGGACCGGACCGGACTAAAACCGGTACAATCGGGCCGGTCCAGTCCCGTCCAGTCCGGTTTTCCAGTTTTTCGGGTTTTTTTTACACCCCTAAGAATGAATGGCAAGTTTTGAAATAACATTTTGCACATTCTTACACTTGTAGTGTCCTTCATTAATGTTCATTGATTTAAAATAGGAAAAGTAAACCGTAGGACTATCCAGCCTTATACAAAAAAGAAAAAGAAAAAGAGATGAATAATTTAAAAAATAAACAAAAAAAAGAAAGAAAGAAAAAGAAAAAAAAGATGAAAGCGTGTTAGCTTTCCTGAATAAAGGGCTAGAAACAGTTATCCAAAACTTTGGGTTGAGTGTTCAACCTTTAAACAGAGTTGACGTGAAAATTGCTAGTCCCTTGGGCTTTGAGGTAGTTAGAATAAATAATGATTAATTTTAAGGTTAAAAAATCCTATGATAAATTATGTGTATTGATGAGGAACACACAGAGAGGTTTAGCCACACACACACATCTGAGTTCTAAGACATTTGCCCCAATTCTATGTGAACAATTGTTGAGACTTTCCTTATGGATACAACTCCTGGTGTTGAGTAGTCACGAATCGATTTTTTGTGAGAATTCATAATTATGTTTGATTGTTTTTGTTTGAATTTTGAGTTTTATGCAATGTTCATCTCAATTAATTTTCACTATTTTGCTCAAAGATTAGCAAAAAGCTAGTTGGAGGATGTGATTGAGCTGAAATATTGCATATTTTATATATTTAAAACCAATGTATTTTAATTACTTCGTGACATTATTATTAGTTTTAGATGGAAAAATGGTTAATAGATATAAATTTGAGTTGTGATTTGAATTGGTTAATATCATGGTTTATACTTAAATTTATAACCTCTGATTAAATTGAGTGATATTTCTTTACATGAACAATGTTTTTCTTTGATATTTTTACTTTTTAATTTATTTTTCAGTTTTCTATGTTTTTGGTGCGTTGTTTATTTTCCTTGTTTTTACTTTTCCTTTGATTTTATAGTTTCTGAATTCCTGTCTTTGGATAAAATGCATGCAGTTTTAGCACATGACCTACTTGATTTTGACAGGAAGCCAAAGGGAAAACACATGCACATGGTTCCGTGAGACCCACTCATTATTTTATGGAAGCACATGGATTTGGGAAGCACAAGTACACACATGACAACTGCATTTCAACCATCAAGCATGTGAAAAAGACAGCGCACATTTTGACCATCATGCAGTACATAAACCAGAAACTTTTTGAGAGAAATCAGCTTGAGACCGACTTGAGATGTAGTGGGCTTTGCAACAAGAAAAGAAAAGGCTAACCTTTTCACATGCAGAGTATAGATTGACACAAATGGCATTTTTGGGGAGTATTTTACGAAGAAACGACGGAAAGACGGAGCCAGGGGAAGAAAAGAAAAGTTGGGTTCGTGGGAAACGAGGGGTGTTTTTGTTGTTGGAGTTCTATCTTTTCTCCAATTTTATTCTCTTGTCCAAATTATTTTCCAGTATTATTTTATGTTTTATTTTAGTTTTATAATGGAGAATATTTATTTGATTTCCGTGACTCTTGTGATGAACATGGTTGGCTAAATCTTTTGTAACAAGGTTAGATGTGAAGCCTAATGAATTAGATATTGTTTCCAATCAACATTAGCATTTATATTATAAGTTTGATCGATCGAATGATTTTATTATTGGATATTTTGATTATCTACATATTTGTCTTGATTCATTGTGATTTCCAAATACAGTGAATGCTTGAAAATATTCCTATGATATTTAAATGAATTTTGTGAATGTTTTAACCATCAATCGTTTAGGCTTAATCATTAGTAACTATTTTTCTTGATCTTAAACGCTAAATCTCCCAATTAAACGGAATCATTATTTTAGTTTAATTGAAGTAAATCGATGGGAAACAATATTCTAAATTATTAGACGAATCCTTGAAACTTTAGTCTTTATCCATATCAATTTATTTTATCATTTTAGTTTTATTCTGTTACTTTAAAAATCTTCAATTCAATAATTTTCTCTTCTATTTGATTGCACGTTCGTTTTAGTAATTTATTTTTATTATTTGAGTTATTTTCTTTATCACATAAGTCAATCCTCGTGGATTCAACCCTGTCAAGTATTACAACACCTGTGTACTTGTAGGTAAAACTGCACTAAAATTTTGGTTCACTAGTTTGAGTCAAAATTTAGGTGCAACAAAAAGCATTGTTATTGGATTATGCATATATAAAGGATAATTTTGATGAATGTAAGATAAATTTAAATTTTGGTTATTTCATTTACATAAGTCTCCACATTGGAATAACTATTTTTTCATTATATAAAAATAAAATAATATAAGATGAATTTGATTTTGGCTATTCATATCAAATCTCTATATTGGATTATCTATTTCTTTATTATATAGTAATAAATAATTAAAAAATTTAAAAATATTTAATTTTTTTAATTATTAATTTATTTTATTTTATCATATTTTACTATTTTACCTATTATATGTTAATTAGTAATCATATTCTAACTAAATTATGGGTTAAAACATTATATTTTTCAATTGTCATTTAACCACAAATATTCATAGCCTTGTGAATAGAATAGAACCCTTCTGAATTCACAGCCTAATTATCAGATTAAGGCGTCAAGTCATCTTTATTCTCTTGGATCACAATCTACTAGCAAATTGGCGCGGATCCTTTTGAACTCAAAGCCCCCTAAAGTAAAGCTTCTGAAGTTTGCCCCCAATCCCAAAAAAAAGAAAAGAAAAAGAAATCAACAAGAACCAAAATCGCAATAATTGCGTTATGAAAATATTAGAAAAGAGAGGGAGAGTTACAAAAACAATAAAATAAAGATTTGCCTACAGAACAGTAACCATCAAATTTGCTTTTTTATTTACATATACTGTAACTCAAAGCTAAAATATTTGACTATGGATAATCCATTGCAAGTGGTTTTTATCTTTAATAGGTAAAAAGGGACTTTAGGTTTGGATATAGATAATCCGATAAGAATGCTCTAATAATGGAGCAAGGTCTCCTAAGTTAACGTCAGGCGTTAATAGGTTCATATGGGATGGTAACGCTCTCATTTCGTAGCCGCTGCTTCTCTGCCAGCGGAGGCTAGAGAACACTGTGGTCAAGGACTAGTACATGAAGTCAGGTATTGCTTGTAATGAAATCTCACATGCGGTTGTTACCCGCAGTATGATAGATGGAGCCAGGGTGTATACATGGTCATCGAAGGCGAGGCCGTGGTGAATAAGTTGAAATGGAGCCTTTTTTTAAGATGGTTAATGGAGGGCTTGGGTCCTAGGATATCTTGATCTAAGGGTGGGCCTAGGGTCTTTAGTTGAAGTGATGGTTAAATTGAGAGCCTAGGATTCTCGGATTTATGAAGCTTAATTTGAGTTTATATTGAGTTTATATCAAGCTTGGATGCTCAAGATAAATTGTGTTAAGGTTGTATTACTAATGATTCCTCAACTTATTCATAACTTGGTTAAATGAAATGTTTGTCTTTCCGACTCAATAAAGTTTTTAGAGTTTTGGACAATGCTTGTTCAATTTTCCTTGTTGTGTTTAAATCTAAAGCATGCATGAAGTTGTTCACTCTTGATGCTCGGGGCATAGTATTTCCCAAAATAAATATTGATTGTTCTATTTTTTTTCCCCGATAAGTAAGTCCCATGGAAATTGTGTCAATTTTTTATTTATCCACCTCAATACCCTTAGAGGACACTATATGCCCTAGTATTATACCCTGTTGAGCCATAAAATGACATTTTTCCCAGTTGAGCAGTAAGTTCTTCTCCTCACACCAAGCCAAAACAACTTGCAAGTTAGTTAAACTGTAACAGCCCGCTAAAATAATCAGTTTTGGATTCTTTCCCGACAACAATCACATCTATCTCGTCTTTACCCTCATCTGGAATCACACGTATAGATTATCTTTTCCGTAAATCACGTAATTTGTTCTTCACCGACAGCTGTAAAATCATGAACAGTTTTATCCTAAGCGTTGTACCTCGATGGCGTTTTCCCGGATCTTATCCATCGAATTTCAAAGTATTAGATAAGCTTGTTTTTAAAGTAGCACAATTATAATAATTTAATGAGCTCTGAAAATATTATAATTGTGGATAATTACTTAGATTAAATATTTTAGTTGTTTTAAGATATTAAGATGTTTAATTTTACGTTGAAAACTCTTATTTAAATTAATTGGTTTTATCATCTTCGATTAATTAACGGTACTTTATCATTTTATATAATGATGAGGAAATATTATTTTATAAATTTTAGTTTATAAAATAATATTCTACCTTAATTCATCGTGGTGTTTTATTTAAAGTGTTTTATTTAAAATAAAACATTTACGCGTTTTTAATCAGTGTTTTAATTCACCGTTGAATTATTTGAGGATCCCAAAACGTAGGATTGAAGTTTATTACCTAGGCTCCTACCCTTTTTCCTTCATTTTTCCTTTTTTCTTTTTTTTCCTTCTCTTTCCTCTCCTTCTCTCCATGGTCGACTTACACCCTTCCACCATAGCTGATCGGTTCTAGCTTCCTACCGGCGCCACCTCCGGCCGCCGTGCCTCACCTCCACCTCCGGCATGTCCCTCCCTCACCGGCGAACACATCTGCACCGGAGGTGTGCAACGCCGGCCACCAATTCTCTCTCTCTTCCCGTGCTCTTCCTTCTTGTCTCATTACCGTCGCCGCCCCTTTGACCGCCCGTTTCTCCGCCGTCCGGTGGAGGTGTCGTACACCACCCCCGCCATTCTCTTCCCCTTTCACCATAGTTCATACACACCAATTTTCAGAGCCATCGGACCAGCCGTTAGTCGCCGAGAGCCCCCGGAAGTTGCTGCCCCTGCCCTGTTTTCTCCCCTGTTGCCGATTTCTTTCTCCGCCCAGAACCGCCGCTCGCCGGCGGCGTGGACTACACCACCCACCCAGATTTCTTCCCCTCTCACCGGTGAACATCCCCTCCAAGTTTCACCTCCATCCGAGCCACGGTTAGCCGCCACTCTCGCCTCCAAACAAATGGGTTTTTAAGGCTTTTCACCATTTTGGACCACCATACACGGCCAAATCAGCCACCAAGCACCACCATTGGATTCACCACATCAAGGGCTTCCTCCCCATGTCTTTCTTTTTCCCAAACTCTCACTTTTTCTCATATGGGTTTCTCAAAACACCCGTTCGGTTGCACCACCGTGCGCCGCCGTACACGGCCACCCGTGGTGTTTCACCACCACCATCTTGTTCCTCTCATCCTCATGAACCTCTCCAAGAAATTTCATGGCCAACGGAGCTTCGTAGAGCTCACACTCTCCCGCACTCTCCAAGGCCAAAAATGGTTTCAAACGGCCGATCTGCCGCCGTTAGCCACCGTCCGACCACCACCTCGCCACCACAGCTCCACCACATGTTCCTCTACCTTTCCCTAGCTTTCCATGAAGTTCTATGGCTTTTCGCTACCTCGCGTCTCCTCCGCTCACCGTTCGGAGTTACTGTTCACGGCGTGATGCCGCCGTGCTCCGCCACCTTTGACCATCACAAGGCGACCGTGAGTCTTCCAAGACCACGCCTAGCCTTTCTCAAGCCCAAACTACCACTTTATGTGGTGGACAGACACCGTACCGCCACGTATGCTCCTCCGACGCATGTTCGTGACGAGCAGCGAGCGACGCACGGGTTATCCCGTCGATGGTATAACCCTCTATCTTTAGTTATTTATGTTTAACATAGTTGATTTGGTTGGCTGTAGACTGTGTAGTTAGTGTTTGTGGAGTTCGCTGCGTAGTTGTGAAACGAAGTGTGGTTGTGAAGTGTTAGGCTTGATTTTGTAGTTTTGTGGACTGTGCTGTGAAGTATAGGCGTGAGATGGATGCCGTAGATGTGATACGGCGGGTTGTGTGAAGAGAATACGCGTGTAGCGTATTCTGTGTAATGCAGCGACGCGCCGCGCGACGTGCGCTGTAGTGATGTGGGTCGTAGAAGGAAGGGAGTACGCATGTAGTGTACTCCGTGTGGTATGGCGATGCATCGTGTGATGTGCATCGTGTTGATGAGTGTTGTAGCGAAGGAAGTACGCGTAGCGCGTACTCCGTGTCGCGTAGCGATGCACCGTGAGACGTGTATCGCAGTGATGGGTTTTGTAGTGTGAATGGAAGAGAGTTCACGTGAGTGTACTCTGTACTAAGTCGTGATACACCGGATGGCGTGTCACGAAGGGTTGGATGGCGTAGCAGAGAAGTGTGGAGCGTATGGTGTAATGTTGGGAAACTGTATGACAGTGTCCCGAAGCAGTGATGATATGGATTATAGTCCGGGATGACTGGTGTCATCTTGTGGTTGACTATGGCTAAGAGTATATGGATTGAGAAATGAGTTGTTTGTTTGGTTGTTATTGATAATTTTAATGAACTTGTTTTAGTGCAAAGGCTTTCTGAAGTCAATTTATCTCTTCCGAGTATAGTGAAACCTCAAGTTGGCCGTGGTGTTGCAAGTGCTTACAATATGGCAATTGAGTTCAGAAGTGAAAATCTTAAGGACTTGAGTGTTCCTCTTCCAGCTGTTGTGCAGTTCCTCGTGTCTCGCGCTCTATTCTCATAGAACGCGACGATCGAGGTAAGTTAGCCTCTAACTTACTATCAGTTTATTGTGTATGTGTGATGGGTAAGAGAACTACAATTTATGTATGTATGTTATCGTATATGCCATGTCATGCTATGTCATTACATGTTTATCTGCTACGTATGATTTAATCTCTCATGAATAATTATCTGTTACATAATCTTTTCTGTCATACAATGATGTATGTTATAAGTATGCCATGTTAAGTATGCCATGAAATGTTATGATTAAATCATATTGTGCCATTTACAAGTATACGCCATGTTAGAAAAGTATATGATATTAATTAATATCTCATGCATTAAGAAAGATAAGACATGTTATGTTACGTATAATACGTGGGGCCACAACAACTGTGGAGTACGTATTATATTTTATGTTACGTGAATACGTGGGGCCACAACAACTGTGGAGTACGTATTATATTTAATGTTACGTATATACGTGGGGCCACAACAACTGTGGAGTACGTATTATATTTTTATGTTACGTGTATACGTGGGGCCACAACAACTGTGGAGTACGTATTATTTTTTATGTTACGTGTATACGTGGGGCCACAACAACTGTGGAGTACGTATTATATTTTATGTTACGTGTATACGTGGGGCCACAACAACTGTGGAGTACGTATTATATTTTATGTTACGTGTATACGTGGGGCCACAACAACTGTGGAGTACGTATTATATTTTATGTTACGTGTATACGTGGGGCCACAACAACTGTGGAGTACGTATTATATTTTATGTTACGTGTATACGTGGGGCCACAACAACTGTGGAGTACGTATTATATTTTATGTTACGTGTATACGTGGGGCCACAACAACTGTGGAGTACGTATTATATTTTATGTTACGTGTATACGTGGGGCCACAACAACTGTGGAGTACGTATTATATTTTATGTTACGTGTATACGTGGGGCCACAACAACTGTGGAGTACGTATTATATTTTATGTTACGTGTATACGTGGGGCCACAACAACTGTGGAGTACGTATTATATTTTATGTTACGTGTATTCATGGGGCCACAACAACTGTGGAGCATGAAGTATGGGGCCACAACAACTGTGGAGCATACACTACGTGAGACACAGCAATTGTGACACGTAGAATACGTGGGGCCACAACAACTGTGGAGTACGTATTAAGTCAAGTTTCAGATCAAGTGCATGATAAGTCAAGTTTCAGATCAAGTTCATGTTTTGTTATGTACACGTACATGTTATGTTCATGATCAAGTTATGTTCCAAGTTCATGTTCACATCATGTTAAGTTCACGTTTACAGTATGTCTCAAGTTCACGTTTATGTCATGATATGTTCAAGTTTATGTTATTTTCAAGTTCATATTTATGTTATGCATGTTTACGTTCATGCTACATTTCAAGTCCATGTTATGTTTTAAACTCAAGTTCATGTCATGTTAAGTCAAGTTCAGTTCACGTTTAAGTTCTGGTTATGTCATGTTATATGTCAAGTTATGCTATGCTTATGTACGACTTTACTTATGCATTTATGCTTTTACTGCCATGCATGCATCTTTAACCTGTGTGTGAGTTTTATGTTAACTTACTGAGATTTGTAATCAAATCTCACTGTGGTAGTCCCAACTACCATTCCCCCCGAATGGTAGATCTTGTTACAGGACCCAAAGAAGAATTGGAATCTGACCATCTGAATACGGTCATCTAGGCTACGGTGCGATGTTGATGATGGTATAGTATTTAACTTAGGTTAATGCTTGTACTTTTGGAGTTGTATCTCAAGTATTCTTTTGATCACAACCATTTTGGACTAGTGTAGTGATCACGGCTTTTTAGTATGTTTTTATGTATGAAATATGTTTCAAGTATTTGGGATATTTTTAGTTTGGTGCATAGTATTGCTAAAGAAAAAAAAAAAATATCCGCTGCGAATATTGCATAATGCTAGATGCATGTTAGGAACATTGCATCTTATATGTCATGAACGGGGGCAGGTAACCTTGTGTTGCATGTCTCGACGCTTCAAATGTCCGTTCAATCCCAAGCGGAATTTGGGGGCGTCACATAAACAGCTCTCAAAAGTGCTTCCATAAACAAAGAAATCATCCATAAATACCTCTAAGCTATTTTCAATTAAGTCACTGAAAATACTAAGCATACATCGTTGGAAGGTGGCTGGGGTATTACACAGTCTAAAGGGCATCCTTCTAAATGCAAAAGTCCCAAAAGAGGAGGTAAAAGTAGTTTTCTCTTAGTCCTCAAGAGCTATTTCAATATGATAATAGCCTGAAAAACCATCCAAGAAACAATAGAATGCATGGCCTCCAACTTTTTCTAAAACTTGGTCCAGAAAGGGCAAAAGGAAGTGGTCTTTCATAGTGGAAGCATTAAGCTTCATATAGTCAATGCACATCCTCCATCTCGTGGTCACCCTTGAAGGTATTAATTCATTTTCTTCATTTTTTACCACAGTCAATCCTTATTTTTTAAGAACCACATGAATGGGGCTAACCCATCTATTGTCAGAAATGGGGTAAATAATACCCACATCCAACAACTTAAGTACTTCAGTTTTGACTACTTCCTTCATTGTGGGGTTAAGCCTCCTTTGCATTTCCCTAGATGGTTTGGCATCCTCTTCCAAATAAATCTTATGGGTACAAACTAAAGGGTTAATACCCTTAATATCAGCCAAAGTCCATCCAATAGCCTTTTTGTTTTTAGTTAGGACCTCTAGTAATTTTCTCTCTTGACTATCAGTTAAGTGAGAAGAGATTACCACTGGAAAAGTTTGGTGAGGACCCAGAAATGCATATTTCAGCTGGGCTGGTAAAGGCTTGAGGTCCAAGGATGGGGTGTGCTCTTCAGAAGGTTTAAGTGATTCTGTCACTGGTTGAAGCTGTTCAAATTTTAGCTTCCATTGTACTTTAGCTGGGTTTCTTGCAATTGATGCAAAAAATAATTCGTTAGTCTCATCATTAGACATACTGATATTTTCTAAATCAATTAGTGAATCATAGAGTTGAGAGGATAAAGGGCAGTTTTATGAGGTAATGTTGTCCAACATATTCACTTCTTGCACTTCTTCCACTTCTTGGGTCTGCCTGCATAGATTAAAAATATTCAGTTCCAATATCATATTCCCAAAACTTAGTTTAAGCACACCACTTTTGCAATTTATTAGAGCATTGGAAGTGGCCAGAAATGGCCTTCCCAAAATTACTGGTGCTTGAAACAAGGAGTTTGTTGAAAGTTTCATGTCAAGAACAACAAAGTCTACTGGGTAATAAAACTTATCAACCTGAACTAAAACATTTTCTACTACCCGTCTAGGTATTTTTATCAACCTGTCAGCTAGTTGTAGGGTAATGGAAGTAGACTTTAACTCCCCTAAGCCAAGTTTTTCATAAACACAGTAGGGTAACAGATTTACACTAGACTTCAAATCAAGTAAAGCATGCCCTATTTTTGAATTTCCAATCATACAAGCAATAGTGGGTGAACCTGGGTCCTTATACTTGGGAGGAGTGTTGCTTTGTATGATTGCACTGACTTGTTCAGTGAGAAAGGCTTTCTTCTTTACATTCAATTTTCTCTTAACAGTGCACAAGTCTTTAAGAAATTTTGCATAAGTGGGAATTTGTTGAATAGCATCCAATAAATGTATATTGATTCTCACTTGTTTAAAAACTTCAAAAATTTCAACATGATACTTATCTTTGTGCACAGGGGTTAACCTTGTAGGAAAAGGTGCAGGTGCTTGAAAGTTGTTCACCTCAGTTTCAACATGTTCAGAGATAGAATCCTTACCGATGGTGGCTGAGTCAGGAGTGGAATTTACCAAAATTTTCCCACTTCTCAAAGTTGTTATAGCTTTTGCTGGTTTAGTGTTGGAAGTCTCCACTGCCTCTAACACTTGATGAATCTGCCCCTGTAGGTTAGGTTGAGGTTGAGCAGGGAATTTTCCCTTCTCTTGAGTGTGCAGATTGTGGTCAACCTTGTCAATGATCCTCTAATCTCATTGATGGCTATGAAGTCTGGTTGTTGATGGTGGCTTGCCCTTGCATGAACTGTTGAAGATTTGCTGCCATTTGATGGACAGTGTCCTCAAGATTCCTCCTCTGCCCATAAGGTGCTGCAGTAGGATATTGAGGTGATCCTAATGCTGCTGACTATTGATTTATTGTGTATTGAGAAGGGCCTGGTGCATGATTGGAGGGTTGAGTTGATTGCTCATTCCTCCAACTCAAATTTGGGTGGTTTCTTCAACTAGGGTTGTATGTGTTAGAGAATGGACCTGAAAAAGGTTTGGAAATTATGTTAACAGCTCCAGATTGGTCCAGTAACATTTCTTTAAAAGCTGGGATAGTGGGGGCAATCATTAGTAGGGTGTCCTATGTCCTCACATATGTTGCATTTTTCAGACACTCTTTGAACAGGCTAAGCCTCACTTACTTTGTTTGTGTCTATGGTTTATAATTTCTTATTAAGCATAGACACTCTAGCATGCAAGTCATCCACTTCCCTCAAGTTGTATCTCCCCTCCACTTATCTTTAAATGTTCAGTTCTATCATATTCATTTGAAACATCCCATGATTAAGCATTTTCAAATAAATAATCAAAATATTCATAGGCCTCATCTGGTTCTTTATTAAAGAACTCTCCATTACACATTGTCTCCAAAAATTGTCTCATGTTGGGTTGTAAATCCTCATAGAAAAAACTTATTATCCTTCAATTTTCATACCCATGATAAGGACAAGCATTGAGTAAATCCTTGAACTTCTCCCAGCTCTGATAAAAGGTTTCAGTTTCTTTTTGGGCAAAGTTCATAATCTGTCTCTTCAATGCATAGGAATTTTTTTTTTAAAAAACTCAGTTTGCATTTCTTGCCATGTTTCTATGGATCTAGGCTTCAAAGAATTCAACTAAGTCTTGGCTTTGTCTTTTAATGAAAAGGGGAATAACTTGAGTCTGATAACTTCTTCAGTGCAAGTCCAATCCATAAAAGATGAATAGACTTCCTCAAATTCTTCTATGTGCAAATAAGGATTTTCTGATTCCATTCCATGAAAATGAGGTATCAAGGGAATCATCCTGGGCTTAAAATTAAAATTATTTGCATTCAGGGGTCGAATGATGCATGAGGGTGAACTAGCCCTAACAGGTTGCAAATAATCTTTGAGGGTTCTGTTTTGGTTTACCACTCTTCTCCCATCATGTTCTTCTTCATCCATAGTGCTAAAACTATCGAAGGATGACTCAAATGAGAGTGACTCACAATCAAAATATGTTATTGATTCAGTTCTGACTAGTCTAGAGGAAAAATCACGACTCCAAACAGGCATACAAATCCCAACAGTAACACCAAAAACCCCCAAACAGATTTTTTTTACTTAGGATTAACACGAGGCAAACAAAACAAAGCAGGACAAACAATGAATGAATATACTATAGAAAGCATTAGGGGTTAGAGATCACCAAAGTGTGAAGAGGTTCACACTTAACCACTCCTTGTCTCTGTAAGTTCTACAAATTGCCATTAATCCTCGACAGCAGTGTCAAAAACTTGGTTCTTCAATTTATTACCTCCCAAGTGCAAGAGGTGTTATGTTGATGTGCAGTGGATTTCTCAAGATTGATTTCACAAGGATTAAGGCAACTTAAGTTCAGAATTTTGCCAATAGATGGGAGGTGATGTTTCTCTTTAAGGACACCTCTTTAGCCACTAAGTTGACTAAGGGATAGTTCCTTTATTGAGATTATGTCTTCCCTTTTTGTTCTTTTTTAATAACAAAGGTTCAATCACTAGAGAAACCGATTGAACCTTTCTTTCTTCCTTTGATTCTAAAATTTAATTAGATTTTGGCAAATCAACACAAATTGCTAAGAGAGGAAAAAAAAAACTTATACTAGAAAAAACCAACACAGATTCAATGTTGATTAACAGAGTGAATAGCTGAATAAAATGTAAATAAACCTAAGTCTTGGGCAACCTTCTTGCAGTGAGTAATCTATGAATTCCCCTATCTCAGAATTTACTTCAAATGTCATACCAGCCTAGGTTAAAACATTTGGATGATAATCTCATATACGCCTAACCAAGAAATTGAAAAGAAATAATTTCAATAAGTTTTCTATGAACCTAGCTTTAACTAATAAATTCAGCGTAATGAAATTTTCCACACTTCAAGTATCTAATGTGTTGTTAATCTACAATAGATCAAAAAGAGTGAAACAAATCCAATACTTCATTGAATACGAGGGTGAAGAAACTCAAAGAACAATGCAATTAAACATAGTCTAAAAGTCAAAACCCTTGAAGAATAAACACTGCTCGATGGTTTCCTTCGACTTAGGGTTTAGAAAAACTACTCTCCCTTCATCTCAGGATTCCCTTCATCTCAGGATTCATCTATAAAAATAAAACAGAACAAAATAAACTTCACGACTGTAAAACGAAAGGAATAACTAGAAACAGCAAAAACCCTAGAATTTCTTTTTGCATTCCATAAAGATCCCCTCTTCTCGTCCTTTCTCCTCCTTTTATTCTTCCCCTTTTCATCCTTTGCTATGCATCTAACCAACTCCTCTCCAATTCCATCCGGTTCCTTCTAGAGGGTAGAATTTGTAAAACACAGAGTGAGGGGTTAGATTTCGAGTGTTAGAGGAAGCCAAAATGCCCTTAGTGTTGGTGTGGAGGTGTAGTGGGTGCATTAAGAGTAAAAAGTCTGATTTGCCCCTTATTTCTTTTCCTTGACCATAGAGTGTCCCTTGTACAAAAAAATAAGTATTTGTAGAGAAACTTAGATAAAAAATCTTTAATTTAAATACTCACTTTCTACATTATTTTCACTTAATCACTCACCTTCTATATCTTCTCCACCGTTGATCAAATAACATCCCTACCAATATTTCGATCTGAGTAAATTTTCCCCACAAGACTCATTTTTCCTTACTTTTTTTATCTCTTCCAACTCGCTAGAATTAACCTTAATGGGTTTATTCTCCTCCTTGCTCAACTTTAGACTCTCCCAGATCTCATCTATGTCCTCCATTACTCCTACTCTGCCCACCATAGTGAGCAACCATTCCACCCTCCTACTCACAGTGAAGCAGGAAATGAACTTTACACAACTTCTCCTTTATTGTTTTCAAGAAGACGGTTGAGAGAAGACTATTCCGTTTTAATCCAAAGACACCATCCTGAATTGATAGAAAGTAAGTAGAACTAGCCACCAGGCTTCTCGACCTTCAAAGTGGGAGTAGGTGGAGGGAAACAATGGACAAGAAAACTTAAAAGTTGTTTAAATATAATTTTTTAAGATAGTTTTTGTTTAAGATTTTACAAAGTTGTTTTGATTTTTGATTTTATATTTTTTACTAAAATGAAATGATTGGATGAGAAATTAAAATTGATACTTTTAAGATTGAAAGATGTTTGGATTAAATTTGATTTTTAAAAACAAAAAATGAAACTAGTTAACCAAATATGACAAGAGCCTCTCAAAGTAGGGATGGGCAGCGGGGCCTCACACCCCGCTACCTTGCCCCGTTCGCCCAGCTACTTATATATATATATTTTATATAAATATATATTTATATATATTTATACATATTTATTAATATATGTTATAAATTTTACTATATATAAATATAGTAATATGTATTAAGTATAGTTTTTATTTAATACTTTGTGTAAGTTACAATGTAGCATTTATATAGTCATAGTGTTAAAATTATAGTAATATTTATAAATTTAAATTTACAACTTGAGTTCAAAAATATGTTTTTGGAAACTTTTGGGCCTAGTGGACCATGGGTACTATTGGAGTGTGAGGGGGGCCCGCATGGACGGGTAGCACCCCTATCTCAAAGGTGGAAGGTACTAGATAGAGCACTTCATTCTTTTTATAATCTCTTCTTAAATTTCCTCTGCATTTGATTTTTCTATTTCTGTCTTGTTTGAACTTACTTAGTAGACTATTTGAAAGTATTATAGTTCTTCTTTTTAATTCCTAAATTATAATAATATAAATTGCAATATTAGATATAGTTCTAGAGTGTACAAGTCTCGAGCACAAATTTTGAAAAAAGGTGGGGTCCCTCATTAAAGAAATAATTTTTTTTTTCATGGATCTTAGATTTATCCACTTTTTTCAAAGGAAGTGCGCAAGACTTATACACACTAAGATTGTAAATATCATTTCTCTAAAGATTTATATGTAAAAAAAAAAAAAAATTACTCCAACTATTTTAGTATTTATTATTTAACCATAAATATAATTCTTGCACAACTATTCAAGAGAGGCGTTTACAATAAAAAAAATTAATTTTTTTCATATTGATCTTACATTTACTCCTTTTTTGCAAAAAGAGTGTGCGACTTATGCACATTTTGTGAATGCAAATATCATTTCTTTTGGAGATTTGAGTTATTCTATTCTTAAAACGGTGTGTGGAATAGACCATTATGATCACTTAAATGGTATGATTTGATTTTTAATATTTAAATTTTAAAAATAATATTTTAAATCAAATTATGTCACGTAAACATTTAATCTGATATATTATACACATTTTCTTATAAATAAAATTTTTAATATTTATATGAATAATCTTTTTAACTATAGGTGAAATGTGTGATTCTTGTATTTTGTTATAAAACACATATTTTCCATCTAACGAATTATTGTTAGGAACTGAACTTGAGCCAAACTCTATTGCTATATTGTGATATATGAGCCCGCTTTTTTATAAAACACTTAATTAAAATTTATATATTTAGAATTTGTGTCTCGCATTACTTAATATCTAAATTTTAAATCTTTACTTTTCTTTCCTCATACTTCTAACTTTAATAAAGTAAGACCTTTCATTGGAACTTTGTTAATAATTTAAGTCAGTACTAATTAACAAGTCTTATGTGTCATTTAAAAAACAAAAAATTAGGTTCGGTTTGGTTAATGAGTATTTTGAAATAAGAATTTAAAATTTTAAGATGAAATATTAAAATATTATTATTGTTTTAAAATTTAAAAAAATTAAGAAAATGTTAAATTATTTATTATATTTTATATAAAGATTTGAAAAAATTATAATGATGAGATGAAACTTTTGAATTTGAGATAAAAAAAAAATTTAATGCCCAAATCGAACCTAAATATGAAAAAATTTATTTACAAAATAAGAAAAAAAAAGTAAAAAATTAAAAATGAAGAAAAAGATAATTTAAAAAAAAAAAAAAAAAAAAGAAGGGTAGTGAGTTCAATGTGTGGCTGTAGCGCCACCCTATCTGGAATTACCCTGCAGTCTGCGGTTCGCTTCTATGCCACCTCTTAACTTTATTCTGCAAGAAAGCAGCGGAATTTTCAGTCGTTTACGCTTTTTCTCTCTCACTCGACCTCTTTCGAAGATGCATTGCCAAGACTTTCATGGCATGACGCTGACGCCACCGCAGAGGTCAGCAGAGCCCAGCTGGGTAAACTGACGCCATCACTGTCGTCACCGAAACGACTTCAATCTCCTTGTCGAAACTCGCACGCTTAACGTCCCAATACAAGTCCCAACAACCAAACCGACCAACCCGTTCCCCTCTCTCTCTCTCTCTCTCTCTCTCTCTCTTAAACTGTGTCTGAAAGCGATAATTGAAGCTTCGGTTTCTTGTCCTTCTCCTGCTTTTTGCTCTTATCTTTATTTCGCTGTATCTTCGGTCAGCTTTAGGAAGTTTCTCCTTCCGATTACTGTATGTTGAACTGTTGTGGTGTTTTCCTGCGGTATAATTTCTACCTAATTTGAATTAGTTTTTGGAATTAAAATCTTTGGATCTTGAGGATTTTGAAGTAGTTGAGTGGATCTAGTTCAAATGTTGAAAGCTTGTGGAGATGTAATTTTTTAAGGTGAATTTTAATGACGGGATTTATTAAGAATTGAGCTTGAATCAGTGCTATTTTCTGCTGACATTTTTTGAAGAAAAAACTAATCCTTTTTAATCTATTTCTAGTTAGCATTTTGGGTTTGTTTTGGATATTATGCTCATTAGGTGGTATTGGAAATTCAAGCAAGAGAGCAGGGTTCTTGGCCTTTGCACTCGTTTTCCTGATTCTTGTAAAATACAGAAATCAGAAGATTTTGACCAGAAGTGCATGCCCTTTGTGACTTGGAGTTTAGATCATTTGATTTCACTTGTCATCTTGCTAACTTTCAAACAGAGGGAGTTATTTTATGTGACACAGTTTGGTGTTTATATATCCTTTTGAAGTTGCTTCGTTGAAACCCAGTTGATATTTTCAGCGCAATTCCGCTTTTCTGCTAGTTTTCTTTTTCTGGACTGTGAATATAGGTATATTTTCTATTTTCCAATAAATTGTATTGTTTATGCTACTTCTTGTTTCTAAATTGTACTTTTGTACTTTTTTTGACATAGGTCTTTGGTTGAACAACTGGTAGGAAAAGTTTCATTTGTAACGTAATGGTCATAGACATAGATTTATCCATAGGAAGTTCCAAATAGAGCAACTGAAAGATATTTTGCACTGTGTATCAATGGCTAATTCAACTGAACCATCGTCATCTTTGAGCTTTACTTCATCTTCCCATTTATCAAATGGCACATTTGGCCCCACTAAATCATCCTCTAGCCTTGAACCGGGTCCTAACCTTGAAATCATCAGCCTAAGCAAGCTTAGCTCTAGTTTGGAGCAGCTTTTGATTGATCCAAGTTGTGATTATAGCGATGCGGATATCGTTGTTGAGGGAATTCCAGTTGGTGTTAACCGATGTATTTTGGCTGTTAGAAGTAGGTTTTTCCTTGAGTTTTTTCAGCGAGTGAAGGGATCTACCGAGAAGGAAGGAAAACCTAAGTACTTGATCCGTGATTTGTTGCCTTATGGCAAGGTTGGATACGAGGCATTTCGGGTTTTCTTGAGCTATCTGTACACGGCGAAACTGAAGCCTTCTCCAGTGGAAGTGTCAACTTGTGTTGACGATTTTTGCGTCCATGATGCATGTAGACCCGCTATTAATTTTGCTGTGGAATTGATGTACGCCTCTTACATTTTTCAGACGCCAGAGCTGGTTTCACTTTTCCAGGTTAGTATTCTCTACATGCTGATCTACTTATAAAAGATAAAGAAAAGAAAAATCTGGACATGCTAATCCAGAGTAACGAATTAGGCAAGTCAAGCAACCGATCATGTTCTGAACGTTTGGACGGTTGGGTAAGATCAAACATATACTTTGTTCTTTCTTGACTATTATGTTGCTTGTGGTTTGATACTCGCGGTGGAGGTGTTGAACTTTCCTTTCCTTGCGTTATTGGTTTTTTGTTTTTTTGGCATCTAATGCATCCACCCAGATGCTGTTGAACCGATGACTTTACCCTCCAACGCATTCTTATCGAAGAAGGAGGTACCATTCAAGCAAGCCCTAAATAAGAATTCACTCGGATTTTTGCCTAGAAATTGGAATCGGACCCAAATGTGGATTCAGCAACCAGTTTTAGAAACTGATACTGGAAAAGTTACCTGGTATTTAAGCTGATAGAAACTACCCCAGCTAGAATCCCAAACTTTTTGTTTTAGGCTCGTATGGTAACTGTCTAGATTCCGAGGGGCCTTTTTTCCCTATGCCTAGATTCAGAGGCATTTTGCTTACGGTAGTAATTTGATTTTTTTTTCCTTTTGTCTTTTTATATAAATTTTGTAGGTTTTGGATGGATTGTGAACCAATTTCATAAAGAAAATCATCCTTTTGAACATGGATATGCAAACTTGTATATACGAATGAATAGCCGATATCTAGATTTTGACTGTAGGATCATAGATTGTTTGTAAATTGCAAGTCAAATCTCTCTCTCTCTATGCCCTTATGTTTTGTCAAGTGGCAACAGTTAGTGATACAATAGCTGGTACCCCTACCTCTAAACCCCTCTTCCAGTCAACTTTTCTCAATCTATTTCAATTTTTCATTCTTCCATTTTTTTAGTTCAGATGAATCTATTCAGATATGGAGTGATGCAAATCCCAAATCTCTTAGTAAGCCAAACAATACAAGGTCACTTGATCCAAACTGATTTCTTTTTAAATAATCGAAATGAATGTTTATTTCAATAAGCTAATTGAGTTTCCTTCTTTTCTTTTCTTTATCTATCCTTCTTTTTAAGCAAACATAAGGAATTTAAATCCTATCAGATATAAAATATATGCTTAAAAGTAGACAATAATTAGGAGAATTTTAACCTTAGGTCAGGTTTTTGTTTGGTGTGTGGTGTGGGAATCAGTCTCTTAAGTTAGCATTTCCATAATTATTTAGTATGGCATGTTCTAAAGAAGCGAACACAGCAAATCATTGATGTTCGTCAATTACTGTCACCAGCTGTGTGTTAGTTTTATTAGAGCATCATATGATTGGGAGGTGTATCACCTTTACATTGTTCAATGACCAAGTGTACTCAAGAAGGCTAAGCCTTTGCAGGGGAAGACACTTTTCTGGGTTCCTTCCAAGAAAGGATTGTTTGAAGTAAAGTTGTTCTATAATGCTTTATTTCCCATGATAATAGCCACTTTCTCAGGGGAAGTTAGTAAGGCTCCTCCAAGAGCGACTTTCATTGTGTGGACTGCAGATTTTGGGGTGATTCTTACCGTGGATAATTTGAGATTACAACACATAATAGAAATAGATTGGTGTTGCGTGTCTAAGGAGAGTGGGGAAACAGTTGATCGTCTCTTACTTCATTATTTGCTAGCTAGTTACTTATAGAAAATGATCTTTTGTCTCTTTGGGCTAGACTGAGTTATGTCCAGTGTGTGTGGATCTTTCTGCGTGTTGGAGATGACAATTTGTTGGCCAGTAGAGCAAATCCATGCGGAACATAAGTTTTCCTGACTCTGGTGCATATGGAGGGTAAGAAACAACCAAACTTTCATAGGTTGTGAGAAGAGGTGAAGGGTCTCAAGGATTTCTTTTTTAATTGACTATTTGACTTGTATTGAGTTATTTTTCTACCCATTTGTTTTCAGGGATTTTCTATATCTTTTTTCTTTTTCTGCTCGGGTGTTTCTCTTGTATACTTCCTCCGTACTTGAGTAACACCCCATTTTCGATCATAATAAAATTGACTTACAACACAGTCTCTCTCTCTCTCTCTCTCTCTCTCTCTCTCTCACACACACACACACACACACACACACACACAAGTAGTTTGTTGCAATTAATATAAGAGTCATTTTATAACAATTGCCAGATCTGTTGTACCGCTATGAAATATGTGGTGGGGAATTTTAACCAGTACCTGCCATCAGATTACTTGTGTTGAAATGCGAAACTCTTAATAATTTTAGCGCATATTCTTTTTTCAGATCCGGATTCAGCCATTGCGTTGGACTTAGGGGAGGGACACAGAGAGAGGGAGGTCATAAATATTGTCAATATAACATTAAATGTTATTTTCTAAGTTGGAATAGGCTTTATGCTGTGTTATAGGTTTTTTTCTTTTAAAAAAACCTTCTTGGAATTAAATGCTACATTACGATTGTTGTCATGTTATTTAGTGTTTTTAGTAAGATGCCATCATGTACAGAGTATTGAGTGATTTTGTATTTTCTTATCCTAGTTTTATGCTGTTCTTTTCCTCATCTTTCATTTTTGCAATGAAGGCTTTCATGAGACTACAGGAAGATCATTCTAAATGTCTACTCTACATATGTGCAGAGACGTCTTCTTAACTTTGTTGGGAAGGCTGTTGTAGAAGATGTCATCCCAATTCTTATGGTTGCTTTCCATTGTCAATTGACTCAGCTTGTCACTCAATGTGTTGATCGAGTAGCAAGATCAGATCTTGACAGCATCTCTGTTGAGAAAGAGCTCCCTGATGAAATTGCAAAGAACATTAAATTGCTTCGTCTCCAGTCTCAGTGTGATGATGATCATAAAATAGAAGCTGTCGATCCCTTGCATGAAAAGAGAATCAGGAGAATACACAAAGCATTAGATTCTGATGATGTTGAACTGGTGAAACTTCTTCTCTCTGAGTCTGAAATAACCTTAGATGAAGCCAATGCTCTCCATTATGCTGTAGCCTACTGTGATCCTAAGGTTGTGACTGAGGTGCTAGGTCTAGGTTTGGCCAATGTCAACCGCCGAAATTGTCGAGGTTATACAGTACTCCACCTGGCTGCAAGGCGTAAGGAGCCATCAATAATAGTTACGCTTCTGACGAAAAGTGCCAGTGCATTAGAATTGACATTGGATGGTCAGAGTGCTGTAAGTATATGCCGGAGGTTGACGAGGCCAAAGGACTATCATGCTAAAACAGAGCAGGGGCAGGAAGCAAATAAAGATCGGATATGCATCGATGTTCTAGAAAGAGAAATGAGAAGGAATCCAATGGCTGGGGATGCTTCTATTTCTTCTGAAACAGTAGCAGATGATCTGCACATGAAGCTGCTGTATCTGGAAAACCGAGGTATTATTCTGCAGATGGTAATCTTGGATTCTTCTTCCCTGGCTGGAAACTTCTCTGAATTATATTCGGTTCAGTTTACGAAATCTTAACTTCTATGTTGGAATTCCCATGAAATTTGGAAGGTGTTTGAAAATATTGTTGTTGCTCTTAGGTTTGACCAAGGTTTGAATTTCACTTGTCAAAAAAGCGTTGACCGATTTTTGAATTTCACCCTGGAAATTTGAGAATTTTGGTCTTGTCCCTAAATAAATTAAATGGAAACATCCTGTGTACTTGGGCATTGCCTAGTTTCTTCCTATTTAATAAAGTTTATTACTTATAAAAAAAAAAAATTTAAATGGAAACCTTTAAGGGATTCAGACCTTTAGATTGGGATTCTGTCATTAGTGGCTGATGTGGTAAACAAAGAGACTATTTTACACGACATGAGAATGGACACATGACATACTTGAAATTAATCTTTTTTCCTTGTTCATTAAAAGGAAAAAATAGTTCTCCCTGTCATCTAAACCAAAACCTACCACCTTAGACACAAAATGCTTCCTTCCATAACAAGGGTTTTGGCCTCATGAAGGTTGCCCTTAATGGCAAGCACAACACCTCCAGTGACCAATGCTCTCCCCATCTACCTCCTCCCACCTCCTTTCGTTCAAAAAAATGGCTAGATCCTTGCCCCTACCCTCTTTTCATCACCATTAATGTCATGTCAGAACCCACTCCACCTCACTTTGCCGTTGTGCTTAGATAACAGCCGCCTAATCAACTTGGACCTCCCAATTCAATCCAAGGATCTCCAACACCTCATTTTTTAGCTGCTTGAAACCAGATTTTCCTATAAAACCAATCTCCAAATGCACAGTACAGAAACAGTTGCAAACATGGCCTAACGTATCCAGGCCTTGTCACCATACTATTTTTAAACCAACATCATTGACAATGTTTATGTTTTGTGCTTGAAAGGCTTAGTTTTTTAGTTTGTTGCATTCATGAGAGTTTGGATCTTCTTTCTGATTCACACACACAGAAGTGACTTGGCAGGCAAAGTGATCATTCTGTTGGCCAAAAAAATAGAGATCAAATAGCATTCCATGGCAAAAAAAGAAGTGACATGGCATGCCAAAGTGATGTTTCAATCTGTCGCATGAAACATTCCAGCAATGGAAGTTCCTATCTGATAGATGAAAGGATTAAACTGCCGTCATTGAATTTAGAACTTTTTAAATTAGGGACCAATTTGAACTTGGTTCAAATTTCAGGGACCAAAAGTGTATTGCAGCCTTTTTATATTTAATGATGAACTTATGTTTTTTTTTTTTTTTTGTTACTTTAGTTGCATATTAGAGCTTGTAGGAGTCTATTTTGATATTGGAAGAAATTTTTTTCGATATTGGAAGATATTTAACTTCCAAAAACTTGTGATACTTTCAAGTGTTGACATCTAAGATGTCTCGGGATATTTTTTCATAAAATTGTGAGACTTGTTCCAAAATGCTTGGGCCTTGACCTACTGCTTGTATCAGCAAGTTGTCTAATCATGATTGAAATATCTCTATTTGAATCATTAGATTACCGTTAGGATTTGTTGATATATCAAACAAGTTTCGTGTGTAAAACAAAGCTTTGGTTTCCTTATCTTTCTGGTAGTAATATTGAGAATCATGAGTAAATTGTTTGGAAACTATTGACAATTCATTTCCTAAATGTGGGGCTGAGGTTTTGCTACATTTTTTACCTTTTCCCAGCGTTGGGACTAGATGTAAAGTACACATGGCTGAATCAAATGTAGTAAATTACTACTAGATAAATAATTTATCTAGAAGTGAAGCTAGTTGTGCAAGAGGGTAACTGAACCTTCAATTTCAACTTATGATGTTCCACACAAGCTTTCAAGGCTATTGAATTTTTTCGTTATTGCTTGGAAATTTTACGAGGATAGACCTGGTGAAAATTTGGAATAGTCTCATTAATACTAATACTCACACTCCTGTTGTATACTTCCAGTCTACTCGGGCTATGTCTTGAGGTTTTTAATAAAATCTTAGACTGCTTATCAAAAAGATACTACTACTTGCACATACATAGATGAATGAAAAGAGTGATGTATATTGCAGTTGCATTTGCACAAATGTTCTTCCCTACCGAAGCTAAGCTAGCCTTTGATGTTGCACATGCTGAGACAATATCTGAGTTTGCTGGCATTTCTGCCTCAAAAGGTTCAACTGGGAATTTGAGGGCAGTCAATTTGAATGAGACTCCAATTATACAAAACAAGAGACTCTGTACTCGAATTGAAGCACTGATGAAAACAGGTAATGCAAGCTTGTAGTATCATATTACAATGCCTTGTGTCTCTTTGTTCTATTTTATTGTGACCTATTGGGTAATCCCATTTTCTCTCTCTCTCCTCCCAACCAAAATGGGAAAAGGGGAGAAAAGAATCTGATATCTTGCTGATATAAGGTTGATTTTTTAGTCCAAGGTGCCTCGGTTCATCTCATGTCATGTGGTCACCTAGCATTTGTAAATTGGTATAAACGAGAACTGCTAGTAATTTCTATTTATTAGAAAATGATAAAATATATATATATAAGGTAAAAGTACACCTTTACCCTTCAACTAACACATTTGATACTTTTTTTTTTTTTTTTATCTCGAACTACCAAAATTGACACATCGTATTCTTCAACTACTGTCGATTATTAAATAGCACCTGTCATTGAGATTTGATAGTCGTGATTTGTTTTTCCACCTATTTTTCACCATCTTAATAGTTACAGTTAGACAAAGGGTGCTATTTGACAAAAAGTGGTAGTTGGAGTGTAATATGTCAGTTTTGATAGTCTAGGGCACTGTGTAAAAAAAGTTTGGTGGCAGTCAAAAAGTGTATGTTCTCCTGTATAACATGCCCATTATATTTCCTAAAGGGTAAGAAGAAATGAGAAGTGCAATACACACACGCATGCACACAAACATACATGTATATAATTACTGCTTGCTTGAGTAAAAGATACTCTCCAACTACCATCAAATGTCAAATAGTACCCTCTGTCAAGGTTAAATAATCAAGATTGTTTTCTACCATCTATTTTTTCAAACAAAAAAAATGATCAGATTTAGACGAAGGGTGGTGTGCTACACGCATGCGTGCATGCAAACCCATATATAACTAATGCTTGCTTGAGTAAAAGATTGTTGATTCTGTGTGTGCAAGTGCTCACGCTATGCAGCATGTTCATTTTGTTTTCCTAAAGGGTAAGAAGAATTCAGAATTCCAGAATATGTGTATTTGTGTATGTGTTTTCTAGTACATGATGTGTCTGACGGACATGTAGGCACTCCAGTGGTATTGGTTTTTAATCTAAGTGATTCTTTGGTCAGTTGGGTTTGTTCTGTATTCATGTTGAAAAACTTTTTAATGCTCAGTTTATTTCCTCATCTCACGGTTATTATAGTTGTACTTTTGGCTGCAGCCTGCAGGATGGTTTTAGTATCGTTATTTGTACCTTAGTATTGTACTGTGCTGGCTGAATTAGCTGCAATTATGCAAGCACATTAGGAAGGAATATCCCAAGTGTCCAGTAGGGTTGGGCTACATGATTTTTTGCTTTTTTGTAAATTTAACCCTGGTGGTATCGGATTCCTTTTCATTCATTCATTAATTGATTCATGGTAGCTGTAGCTTGGTGGCATTTAACCACTTCTCATCACTTGATGCTCACTATTCCTCATTATTTTCTTAATTGAATGCAACTCGGACTTGGCTTATTTTTCAAAGCAGAACCTGACTAAATGAATAAGTTGAAGATTTTTAAAATAGCATTTGGCGCGTTCTGAGATGTCACAAGATGAATTTAAATTCAGCTAATTTACTGTCTGCTAATTAGTAAAGTTGACAGTTCAATTAAATTGAACTAATTTACAGTCTGCTAAGCAAAAAAAGAATTGTTTTATGGAGTTGCTCTCATTTAAGCTTTGTGGTTGCCATGGTGACAGTGGAGATGGGTCGACGCTATTTTCCTCATTGCTCAGAAGTGCTGGATAAGTTCATGGAGGATGACCTTCCCGATTTGTTTTATCTTGAGATGGGCACCCCAATTGAGCAGAGAATCAAGAGGAAGCGCTTCATGGAGCTAAAAGAGGATGTTCAAAAGGCATTCCATAAGGACAAGGCCAAGTCCAGTCGCTCTGGATTGTCTTCCTCGTCATCCTCGTCTTCTCAAAAAGATTGTGTAAATTATAAGGTGGGAGAAGACGGTGTAAATTACAAAAAGTCATGAAGGCTCGTAATTTGTCTAAATAAGCTTGGTCCTAAAGTGCAAACTATTTTCAGAAAAATATACTGGTGAGATCCTCATAAACGTTGGCTCGTCCCTCATATTCTTTAAGTTCTTAGCTAAGGATTATGCTCTATGTTGTACCATTAAGCTAGTCAAATCGTTCCACTTCCGAATTTTTTTTTTTTTTATTGAGGATGGTCTTAACAGCTGTGGGAGAATGAGAGAAAATGTAAACGTTATTCTTTTGTTCCATTTTGTGCAGCATTTGCTACCGTGAGAAAGTATATCTGTGAGCAGATTTTTCAGAAGCATTCATGTCAATCATGGTAACCCGAGAGGTCCATTGGTTGGAAAAAGTGATGGAAATTGTTTGTACGACCATTATAAGCCGCAGATATTCCCTAAACATATTTTACACTCGAACAGAGGACAATAATATCAGATTCCTTCTCTTTTGGGCTCAGAAAAGTGTTCTAAAAATACTGAGCATCCAATGGTTTGTACGCTTGTGAGTTGATTCTCAATCAGTGCAGAAGCGTTATTTTTTTACTCCACTCACCCTCCTCCCTTCCAGCTCTTCCCAGAGCTGTCCATCGGTTTATATCTGGTTTTTTATTTGTTTTCCGACCGTAGCATGGAGATGCACCGATTTATTGCTCTCCGACCTCCCACTAGTGCCACGTGCTGCATCACAAGATTCTCCAGCCGTCGATCCTTTGGACAACTAAAAAAGATCTTAAAAAATAGTGGTGTGTACGTCTCACACGCGACTCAAATTGAACGTGAAAATAATCATATTCATTTTGGAAAAAATAATCATCGTAAGTTTGTAGTGCATAATAGATGCATAAAAATAGATCATGATCTATTCAAAATCTCCTCTTAAAAACTGTGGAAGGATATATTGGTGGTTGAGCAAAATAATCATTTCAAAGGCATTGATGGCCTTCCAATAGATCATGTCGGATGAATGTACGGCATTGAAGAGGACGACGATGTGAACTTGATGATCCCTCAGTAGCCCTTTGTTGTTGTTCTACCATTATTGCTGCAATTATATCAAATTCACTATCAAAATAATTGTTATATATAATATGATCAATACTCCGAGATGGATCCATAAAGAATCAAGAATTGCAAGAAGAAAGATTGGAAATCTCGAGAGGCTTGGTTTCATATGAGTGTAAAGTAGTTAAAGGTCAATGTATTTATAGAATTTCTAGGAGACTGTTAGCTAAAATAAAATAAAAAAGTTGGTAGGAAAAGAAAAGTTGGCAAAAGAAAATTGTTAGTTTCGAGAATTGTAAATATGATTGTTAGATAGAAGAAACGTTAGCTAAAAAAGATAATTAGTTTCAAGAATTGTAGATAAGATTGTTGGATATAAGAAAAGGTAGCAAATGAAGATAGTTGTTTCAAGAGTTATAGATATGATTATTGGATAGAGGAAAGGTCGGCCAAAAAAAGATAGTTGGCTGAAAATGTAGATATTCGGTTGATAAGTGAAGACATTTATATAGAATTTTAGATATTAGAGTTAAATGACCATTGCAAATAGAAGTAAAAACAATAATTTAATGAGAATGAACTACATAACCGTTACGTTATTAAATATAAAACTATTGGAAAAGTGCATTATATAAATTATGAAATTTAACACAAAACGTATTTCATTTTATTACAAATTAACCTATGATCCGTAGAACTGTAAAATAGGACAAAATTAATTAGAAAAGAAAATAATAAAAAAATAAGAAATTAATAATATTTATTAATTTTATATTTTATTATTATATATAATTTAGATGGATAATCCAATGTAGAATTTGGTTTTAAGTGACATAGACAAAAGAAAAAGTACAATATTGGGTAAAATTTATGGGAAAGCCAATCCAATGCCAATGAGGGGTCTTCTTTATCTGTGTAACTTCTTTGACCTCCTCTTCTTCCATGATAGGAAATATTGTGTAACATTGATCTAAAACTCGCCCATTTCGTAGTAAAATTTCTCCCGGGAAACCCTGTGGATGTAGGACATTGTACCGGCCAACCTAAAATTTTTATGTCCCTTTTATCTCTAGTTTCTGCCATTTACATATCTTTGCAAGCCATGAATGTTCAACAATTACAATTACCATCAAAGCAAGGCAGGAGTCATGTGATCAACTTTCGGCAACTATATCAAAAAAATGCATCAATAATTTGGTGTCGTCTGTGGGATCAAGTTTTTCTCTGCAAATAAAAGGTTGCAGGACCAAAGAAGACAAATCACACCACATAAGTCACTGCATTAGTTTCTACTATTTCTTACTTTACTGAGTTCACGACATAACATAAGGAGTTAAAAGACGTGAACGTGCCTGTGAATATAGAATGTACATCATCTGTGCGAATGATGAGAGTGCAAAGACTTGCGATGTGCAACCAGACATTCAAAATGTCGATATATTATGCTCACCCGCCAATATGCATAGGCTTAGGCACCCATGCAGCTTGCATGAGCCGCCCTTGCCGGCATGCACGGAATTGAACCAGCCCTAGACCATGTCCTGTGTCTCTAATGACTCCATCTCCTACTCGGCCGGACCCATTTTAGATATAAAATTGCGCTCGATTGTGATATTTCAAATAAGATTGTAGATGACATAGAGCAATTTTACCCCAAAAAACAAAAAAAATTGAGTCTTAACCATTTGTAAGGACGTGATCAGGACAAGGTTGTTCTGTACGGTAACATCATTTATTCTCCCTTGTGGAACTATCACAAATGTTTAATCTGCGTACGATCAGGTTTGTTTCTCACAGTAACTACTCTTTTATTGGCTGCTTAATCTCGTTTCATTGCAAGGTTATTCTGCAACTTCTGTTTACTGATGAACATGTCAATACGTGTAACCAGATTACAATCAAGTTTGCCTCTCAATTTAACAAACAGTATTTCTTGGCCGAACCTTGTTAATATGCAACTGAAAGCTAAGCACAACAGCATTTCATTACATTGTAGCCGATATCTATAATCACTTACTACAAGAAAATAAAGCATCCTAGCAAACATGTATGTACAGTTCAGGCATTTAACAGAAGCACCGTTGATTTTTTTAAGAGCAACAAGATGCACTTGCTACCCTTCCTGCTGGTCTGTTATCCATAAGAACCATTCCTGATGGGTTCTGCGCTGGCTGCACTCGAGGCAGTCTTTTTGCTGTACAGAAAAACACCCAAACAATGCTCATTATTCTATTCTCAAAGAGAGTGATCAGACATGTGCAAACACTCAAGCAGATCAATCTGTCTGCCCTATAGGTAGGAGTTGTGTTTCTGCAGTTATGACACACGTTGGATTTGAAAAAGATGTTGGGTAGATTAGGTTGGTCCTTGCAAGTCTCCAGTATTATTTTCATAATAACGTCAGATATATTTCAACAGACTTTTTCCTGAGTAACGTTTTTTTTTTTTATTGGCAACGAATGTTTAGGTTCAGCGTCCTGACTAATTCCAGGGGCGTATAGGCCCTCAACAAGAAATTTCCCGCCAGTGCACCTCGGGTAATTCAAGGAAAAAATCTCCCAGTCCTATAGATCCTAGAGATTGTTTGCACTTAAGGATATTTGAACCTTAGACCTGGGAGAGCATACCCCTAAGCCCAAGGTCTTTACCACTTGAGACAACCCCTAGGGGTTTCCTGAATAACTTACCAGCCAACATTATCTACTTAAGTACAAAGACAAACAGATCTAAAAAATTTAGATGTTAAACGCAAGATTTATTGATGCCTGCATACAATTTAAATTGTTTTCACTTGTAGAAGATGGGCTGATAGACATAAACAACTACCATAGGAACATACCTATCTCATAGAAGACGTCATTGACATTAGTTGCAGTTTTTGCAGAGGTTTCCATAAAAAAAGGCCATTCTCCTGAGCATATGCTTGTGCTTCCTGTAACAAAGTAGCAATCACATAAGAAACACACAAACTGATAAACGTAAAACATGTAGACTGACGTGAAACTAAAATAATAATCTGTTAACAAGAAGCAGGTTCCAGCCTTAGATCTAGTCAAGAATTAATAAATATAATCCCTTCAATGACGAAATATATAAAGTCTCCAAGGAAAAAAAAGTACATTACCAAACCCTTATGTATGGAATAGACATGGGGAGCTCGCTTTCTCCATATACCCAAAAAAGATGTGTAATGGACATAGCATTCCGATTTCATTTCCTATACATGTCATTCTATTTTTCACCAACATGGAAGAAATCAGCTGCTTAACCAGATTTAACTAGTGCTGACAATTCGTGTTCGTGTGTGTCAAGTAATGGTATTAGACTATATGGGTCAAACCGAACACAATCCGTTTAATTAAAGACCTATATAAATAAAGGGTGACATGACACAACCCCCATAACCCGTTTAATGATTAACTTTTATAGGACTAAACTAGACACTACCCGTTTAACCCGGTTTCATATAAATGAGTTGAGCTAACCCAAATATTTGTTTGTTAACACAATTAATATACTTTCATATATAATACAAGGATAACTACATAAATCATTTATAATTACAATTGAATTCATGATAAATTATTTTATCATCAATATTCAAACAAATAATATATAAGAAAATTAATATTGTCATAAAATAAAATTATATACTAACAAAAAAAATTAATATTTTGAGATATTAAGTAGTCAAATACAAATATTCATATTACATCCCAACAACAATAAAGCCATATAAAACTAAATATTTATTAAAAGGGACTGCTAGGGTCACCGAGAGATGGTCCCGAGATTTTCTGCTGAGAAGTGTAAAATGCTTTTTTTTTTTTAGTGTTTTTTTAAGCATTTTTTTAAATCCCTTCAAACATTTAAAAAAAAACCACAAATTCATTAAAAAACACTTCCTTAACCATTAACTAAAAAAAAAAAAAAACCACCATTGGTAGCCTTTCTCTGTGGAAGAAGCATTTCTTTTTATTAAATTTGAAAAAAAAAATTATTAGTGTTATACCGGTTGATTATAGGTTTTGCGGGTTGACCTGTTTATCAATCATGTATTATCGGGTCACCCGTTTTGACCAAAATATGCTTTTTTTGTGTTGAGTTCATGGATCATGTCATATATTACCACCCTAAATTTAACAAGACAGGAATAACGTTGGGCAAACACCTATTTTAGTCCTTGGCCATACACAACTCCAATTTGGTCCCTAAAATTTTCGAATTTTAAGTCAATCAAGTCTCTACATACTTTAAAAATCCATAATTATACTTTCAATCAAACTGATACAAATTGATGACAGAAACCTATATCTGTCATCAGTGGAATAAAATTAAAAGGGAGTGGAAGGTCATGACTTTAGCCCATAATCCCCGTTCTTTGGTTTTCTCCTCCATGTTTTCCCTCATTTTGTTACACCAAAAGTCACATCTGCCATCACTTTTTACATAGTTTTTTAACTTTTAATCTGACCCATATAATTTCTCTTGTTTCAGCAAAAGTTTCTATTTTTCTGAGAGGATTGGAGTCAAGCATACAAAAAATGTCATAAATTACACAAGAATTTGTCCAAAAAGCATGTCAACTTCCATTATTATTATTTGTTACAAGTATGTCAACTTCTATAATTATATCCATTGACTCTTAATCTTGCAAAATCATGAAGCAAATAATTATACATATTCTCTAAGACAACTTTTTTATAGCAAGAAATCCCGGAAACCGTGCAAACACAACATGTCTTTTACCTAGTTAAACCATGGACCTGCGCCAACACATAGATTAGGTAAATCATTGGCTATTCACCGTTGGAACGTGACTCCTAGAAATTGTTTGCACACAAGGGTTCAAACATTAGATCTGGAGGGAGCATAACTCCAAGACCAAGGCCCCTAATGGTTTCTCTAAGACAATTAATTTTACCAAACACCCTCACCTCTAGGCATGAGCCATTAAGCTGCAATAGTGTGAACGTATTGCAGGATTTACTAACAATGATGAAGTGCATTAAGTATAGCAAGAATGATGTACTTGCCTCTATTGCCACCTTTCTCATATCTAGCAAATCTGCTTTGTTACCAGCCAATGCCATGACCATATTTGGATTGCCTTGTGGCAACAAAAATGAAAAGGAAACATTATTTAAGAAATAAAGGAAGAAATAATGCTACCAAAAACAGTTAATAATACAAGTTAATGTTCTTTCATTGCAATTAATACAAGTATGTTCAGTCAATGATGTCACAGAATCAGATGTAGGGCCATTATATGCCACCACTTGAAGAGTGGCCAATAGAGAGAGGTATATATGTGTAAAAGCATGCATAGGAGTGTAATTGGTTTGGTTCGGTCTAGTTTTGGACATATTTTAGAACCAAACTGGTATATACCAATTTGGAGAAAAGCATGCTATATGTTGTCTATTAATACTATATGTTAGTGATAATATAGTATAATTAATAATACTATAGAATCATATGTTATACTAATACTATAGTGATTTATATAGTTATTTATATATAGTGGACTACTAATAGTATTATTATTAGTATTAGTATATATATATATATAATAGTATCATATAGTGATATTGTATTTGATTATGTATGTCAGTGATAATATGCTAGTGATAATACATTAATTAGTGTCTAACTTATTTATATATTTGATTATAGATGTTAGTGATAATATGATGGTTACATACACTTTTTATATGAGTGTGTATGATCAGGTGTATAGAAATTTATTTATCAAAAAGAATATATATTATAATTTATTATGCTATAAAATGGATTTATCCTTAATATATATGTATAGTTTATATTAATAACATATGATCAAATATTCATGTTTAAGATTAAAATTTTATGTTATATTAATGTTATAAAATTAAAATTTTTAATGATAATGTTATATCAAATGTTATATTAAGATTTATAAGATTAATTTTATGTTATATCCAATTTTGTATTAATTTTATGTTATTAGATCATTATTATACATGAATAATAGGATTTTAAAATTTAATGTTATATTAATTAGCAATTTAGCATATAATATAAAATTATTTTATATATAATATAAAAATATTTTATATAATATATAAAATTAAAATATATATATATATGAACTGGTCCAACCCAGTTCAGTTCAGTGTTAGAAAATAGAAAACCAGAACTAGACTGATTTTGAGAAAAATGGAACCAGCAGGACCGAACCGGTTTTGAACGGGACCGAACCCACCGGGGTTTTTTTTTTTTTTTTGCCCTTACTTTTCTACAGTACAACACAGAATGTAAACACTACCTTGTGCTTTAAGTTCTTGGACCCATTTTTTTGCTCGCTCAAATGAGGCCTAAAAGAGAAGAAAACAAAATTAAAAACTTTGCTTAAGTGGAAGTACAGTAATGAAGCCGTCAGTAACTAGCCTAAACCATTTGCTTTTGCCCATGAATATAAAATTTTAATAAGTACCGCTCTGAGACCTATGTGAATATTACACAATTGCTTTAGCTTTAAGCATTTGCTTTAGCCCATGATCTCGTATCAAAATAAAACATATTTCAGTTTCAAGATCTATAACATTGAGAACATAGTGGCCTTTTAAGTGATACTGGGCTATTTCAAAGCTAACATTCTAATGACTTCCCTTTCTCTCAGTACTCCTTTCTAAGGGAATATCAATTCTGCTTTCATATGAAATGAAAAGCATTCTTTTCCAGACTTACTGCTCCTTAATTTAGTTTTTTGTTCTGTCATTTCTAATGCAGATCATAGAAATTTTTTTACATAATTGCATGCATACTTTAGGAATGTACATCACTACATCTATATCGAGAAATATCAAAATAGGGCAAACTGACTTTTTCACAGATATAAAAAATGTTTTACAAGAATTTGTTTTGATAAGTAATAAGAGATTTTATTCCCAAGATTTTATAAGAATTCACAGATATAAAAATAAAATCCAAAGCTATAAATTGGTCGTAATTGTATAAAATCCTAGCCCCCCAAGTGTAGTTGAATCTATCCTCTCATTATTAACTTGATAAATTGTATAATGTTGCAAAGAGAAAGAATCAGAGGTAGTATATATTCTTTACAATCAAATTTCATTTCTCATGATGGACTTACTTGGTTTGTAATATCATACACGATTATTGCAGCAGCAGCTCCTCTGTAGTACATAGGAGCCAAGCTATGGTATCTCTCTTGACCTGCTGTATCCCAAACCTCAAATTTTACAGTCTCATCATTTACAGCCAAAGTTTGTGAGAAAAAGGCAGCACCTATGGTTGATTCCTACAGAGTTAACATGACATAATGTCATCCTCCAAGATCAAAGAGCCAGATGCTTAAATTGAGAACGCAATAGATACATCTTATTAGCAACACCAAACCTGAAATTCAATAAATTGACCTTTAACAAAGCGCAAGACTAAACTAGACTTCCTAGCTCCAACATCACCCAGAAGCACCTGAAGCAAAACATCAAACATTACATTTGTGTAACTCAAGATCATCTCAAAGCAGTTGTAAAAAGAAAGAATGACCTAAACCCTAACTTCAAAATATGACTTCCTATTCATTAAGAAATACAAAAAATTACCCAGAGCTACATTAAAATCTGCTTAAAAAAAAAACGGAGTATAAAAGCAAACCCATATCAGACCGTAGATAAGAAATATATAAACATAAACGCACAATCTAAGAAAGAAACTTGAGAAAATAAGCCTTACGCATGTCAGACATTGCATGAAAATAATGTTCAACACAAACATAACCCATGAGAATTAATTAAGACCGACCCCCAACAGAATTTTCATCAAAATTATGCACCACGAAATCAAAATCCCTAAGATCTAAGGCTGACCTATCAGATTTTGTAATCAAATCCATCATGACAACCGAACAAAATTCTTGAGACTCAAACCACACCAAAATTAGAATTTGCATCGAAATTGTGAACTGGAAAATAAAGTTCTTGAGGATCAAGCCAGACAAGTATTAAAATTTGCATCAAAATAATCCAAACTCAAACAGTATTCTCCAGAATAGCTAAATCCACGTCACAATTTGCATCACATTTATCAACAAGCGAATTAAATTTATTCAGAATCAAGTCAAACCCATATCATGATTTGCATCAGGTGAAAATGCTCACCAATTTGGCATTAATGTTCTTGTTCCCAGTGGTAGCCATTCTGTAATCGATTGAAGGATAAGAATAAATGATAAGAACTACAAACGAAAATCAAATAAGTGTTGACAAGGAAGAGGGGTTTATGCAATTGGCAAACGCACAAGGAAGGATCCCCAGCTAACCCCCCTCGCTCTTTCCACGAAAGAGTCCCCAAACCGTACACGAAAACGACAGTCTCTCTCACACGTTTGAGGTGTGGTTTGGGTTGACATGAGATTAACAGCGGAGTTGAAAATTAAATACAATATTATTTTTTAATAATATTAATATTTTAAAATTAAAAAAAAATAAATTATTTATTATATTTTATATAAAATTTTTTAAAAAATTATAATAATAAAATAAATTAAATTACTTTAATTATCCAAATATAGATATCAATTCATAATTTTTTTTATATATATTCCGACATGATGCACGTGGCAATTCTCACCATTTTTTTTATTGAGTTTTATTATGTATAAACAAAGTCACGTACTAATTTATATACTAATAGTAATTCATTCATATCAAAATTTAAATTGGCACTGCTTTTAATAAAATTTACTTTTTGACCAATTATATTAGATTGGTGCACATATTAGTGCATAGTTGTATTTGCAACTAGATTTTTCATTTTCTATTTTCTTAAGAGTAGTGGCTATCAAGAATTCAATTCTAGATTCTTTTTATCACTTTCGTGTTTATGTTTTAGGGCCTGTTTGGATTATCTTAGAAGTCTTAAAAAGTGTTTAATAGTCTTAAAAACTGTTTAACGAAAAAAATAAATTATTTGGATATTACATATTAAAGTATTTTTAATTTCAAATAAGCAAAAACATAAGTTTAAGGAAAAGCATCATTTTTTTACTTTTCTTCAAACGTACTTTTCCAGATAATCAGGAATGTAATTTAAATTTTAAAAAGATTATTAATGGACGAAAATACCCATATAATTTTCAGATAATTACAACTTTCAAACTTTTAATAATATCGTCATTTTTATCAAAACTCAAATTATCGTCATTTTTATCTCAGAAAGTACTTTTTTAATTTGTTTACAAACAAATGTAACATGTTTAAAAGTTTTTTAAACATATGGCTACCAAATAATAAATAAATTTTTAATAATAGAACTTGTTACTTAAGTTATAAGCTATAAGTCTTAAAGTTATAAACTATATTTTCCACAGCAATCCCAAACATATACTTAAATTTTTTCTATCACTTTTGTATTTATGTTTTTTTTTTATATATTTTTTTAATAAAACATATGGTGTCATGTCATTAAAATCATCCAAATGGTAAATGTTAGATATACCATTATTCTTTACTTTATATTCTTTTACACACATGTGGAATAATTTTCCTTCAATAATGATACTTCCACGCAAATGTTAACGGGGAGTCTTACACATGCTAGGTGTGGGTGAGTAGCCCAGTAGCCCCACTTGCCCTCCCACATAGGGTATAAAAGAAGAAAATCCTTAACTTTTTCATTTCTTCCAATGTCTATTCTCTCTCATTATCTCTTGCGTCCCCATCTTCTTCATCTCCTCATCTCCTCCTTTGTCATCTGCCTTAACCCCAGAACACGTATTCTCCTCGTCCTCCTCATCCTCTTCTTTTTTGCTTCTTCTTCTTCTTCTTCTTCTTCTTCTTCTTCTTCTTCTGTTCTGTTCTCATCCTCCTCAACTTGTTCTTCTTCAAGGTGGTTGTCCATGAGATACCCATGGGCCATAGCATGGCCATGAGTCTAAGCAAAGAACCACAATCATGACTAGCTGTGGTTCTCTGGCCTAAGCCATAGGCCACGACTTGGCTGTGGGTTTGCTTTGAGAACTACAGTCACAACAGATTGTGGGTTTGCTTTGAGAACTACAATCGTGACAGATTGTGGGTATGTACACAGACCCATGGCCAATCATGGTCATATTTCTTTGCTCAAACCCACAACCACGCCGTGGTTTGTATTTATCTTTTTTTTTTCCTATAAGATGTTACTTTTTTTTTTCTTTTGGATTTCTTTATTTTAGGTTTTATTTGTGGACTTGGTGGATGGATCTGAAGGGTTGTTGAACGGATTTGTGGATTTGGGTTGTTTTGTGGATTCCGAACAAGTTGCAAGTCTTTCCTTTCGTCTAGCAACTAGGTGCTATGGTTCATATGCAGCCCCCTACCCATGCTGGTGCAGGGGGTGAGATGGTCAGCTACATACCTACTAGGGGTGGGAAGTAAGCCTACCCTTCATTTTATTTTGTGGTCCTCTCTCTCATACCCTCCATCGGCCATTGCTCATCAATCTCCATCACTACTTGCTATGAGCCTTATGGCATTAAAAGGTCAGGAAGATCTCTACTACTGCATTTTCTCTCAGATTTTTCCCCCACTCACCATTCGCCACTATCATCTCTCCCCATGAAAACGTGGTTGTGTGTTGCCATTGAACATTATGTAGGCTTGATTGCACATTTCAAGTTGCCTTGCGCCATTGAAAAACATCCTCTTGTTCTCTCCTCTCTATATTGTTTCTATAGCAAGACCATTGGAGACGAGAAAGTAGGTTCCTACCCTCACATTCTTGTGCTTGAAACATTAATCGAAGTGTAAGAATTTACAAAATTTTATTTACAATTATTTTTTTTCGCATTATCATACTGAAAAGGGCTTATACACATTTGGTGAAGTTGGTAGAGCAAGTGGTTGTGTGTTAACATGAGGTGATTGTGGTCAACGGTTACTGTTGAAAACATCATTGACAAATGGCAATCCTGGACGATGGTCTTGGGGGTGTGCTTTTTACAACAACAAAAATATAATATGTGGTAGTTCTTCTTTGTTTGTTATATTCAGGAAAAGCCATTTAATTAGTTGAGGCCAATAAATTTTCAGTTGTTACCACAAAGGGGAGGTCGATGTGATTTTTTTTCAGTGGCATGATGATGCACAAACTGGTTGTCATAGACATGATGCAATTTCATTCACTAGGATTTGTAATGATCAATGTATACTCATGGATGTATGTAATTTTTAATCATGGATGTAATCTACGAGATCACTACCACCATTGAGTTTTAGACATGACACTTTTGTTATGCCCAGATTTGTAAAATATGCAATGCAAATTTGAAGCCATTGTGCATGACATATTTGAAGTTAGGCTTTAAAAATGAACTTCAGCTAGAAAATGAAGGTAGGCTGAAAAATGATACTTTGTCAAAAATGAAAATAGGACAAAAAAATAAAGTTAAGCTGAAAATGAATGTGGTAGCTTTCTTTTTTAAAGGTTTCTAAGTGCCATTTTTAACCCTGGTTTGAGTCATATTGATGTAAGATTTCTTATACACTTTTTTGTTGAATGTGAAATAACATATTTTTCTTTATTTGAAGTTTTCTTTATTTGCATATTGAGAAAGAAAACTTCACATGGCATTGTGTGCTTACTAGTCAAACGATTTTCTTTCCTTATACACAAACCACCATATTAAGTGTGTTTTGGCTAAAAAAAATATTTGAAAACTTTGTATATTGTTGAGTCAACGATGGCAAAGATATGGAGATTGAGCAAAGTAGCAACTTTCAAGAAAGTAGGGACAAATGTTTTTATTATTACATTTGCCACTCTTGCAAACAAAAGGCAAGTGGAGGATGGAAGACCTTGATTTTTCGACAGTAGTTTTTTCGTAATTAACCCTTTCGAAGGGTTTATTTAGCCTAGCATGATGAAAATTATGGCTTCAATTCCATAATATGCCTTTGGTGGCGAAGAATTAAGAGTGTGGAGAAAAATTGACGAGGTCTATAGGGGTTGTGAAAGTTGATGATGATGATGGGTGGCAGGGAAACTTTCTGAGGGTGAAGATTCTCATGGATTTGAACAAACCTCTAGCAAGAGGGAGAACGATTACTCTTAATGGTGCTAAGTATTGGATCCCCCTGCAATATGAAAAATTATTGAGATTTTGCTTCAAATGTGGTAGAATAATACATGAAGGGGAGGATTGTCAACAATCTCCTCAACTCAATAATGAATCAAAACAATTTAGGCCTTCGCTACGCGTAGACTCAGGTGGTAGAAGAAGGCGTGAAAATCAGATAAGGAAGTACAGTACAATGGAAAAGATTAACAGAAAGGAGGCCAGACAAAGTATGGCAGTGAGTGGTGGAGCTAAGGAAAACGAAAAATCTTTAATGAGGACACAAATTCGAAGTCAACTGTTGGTGAAGGAAGGTGTGGGAGTTCAGGTGGATATCATGGGAGTGATCACTGGAGGGAAGAATCTTATAAAGGAAATGTGATGATAGAGGAATGTGGGGAAGAAAGGCCTAGAAAATGAAATGTTTTAATTGTAATGGATACTGTGCCAAATGAGACAGATTTGAGTGCTAAGGGGCAACAAGATAAATATGGTGATACGAGGAAGGAGAATGAGCTTTACATGGAAAGTAAAGTCGGAATAGAGGGTCAACAGGTGGATGGGCCAAAACTTACTGGTTTTGACGTTTGGGATCAGGCCCATTTAGAGGAGACACCAGTCCAACAACTTTCAAGGTCCCAGCAAGTAAAACAAAAGACACACCCTTGGAAGAAACGTGCACGAGCACCAGGTAAGCATTTTGAGTCCCATATTGAGCTTTTAAGTAAGAAGAGAAATATGGAAGATGTTAGTAGTTTGGTTTTGAAACAACAGAACACAAAAAAATGCAAGTTTACTGAGAAGGACCAAGGTTGTGAAAGTGATCATAATGCAGCTGAGGAGGTGGGGGATGCTTTAAATGCTTTGAGATTGGCAGAGGCTATATATCAACCCTGCCAGGACCAATGATTGTATTAAACTATAATCAGCTTAGAAAGAAGAGTAGATTGTCTCATATGGAAACATGAAAAGAATGAGATTTATAGTGTCAGAAGCACATATAGGTTTTTTCATGCACTTGGACAATCAAGGCAAGTAGGTGAGAGCTCAAATGTTGAGGAACGAAGAAATTTGTGGAAGAGGATATGGAAAATGAAGGTAACAAATCAAGTGAAAGTGTTTGCATGGAGGACCTGCAAAGATGGGATTTCAACTCTGAAGAATTTCAAGTATAGAAAAGTGATTATGGAGGAATACTACAAGTGGTGTAATGAGGAAGAGGAAGATGTGAATCATGCTCTCTTTTACTAACCTTCCATAAGAGATTGCTGGTGAAAGCAGTTTAGCTACTTGATGTCATCTGAAGATAAAGAAGACTTTGTATATCTTGTAAAGAAATTCATGATCAGGGGGAGTAATGGGGATGTGGAGAAGTTTTTTCTTATGGCTTGGGGCATGTGGTATAGAAGGAAATAAAAAATGTATGAGGATAACATACTCAAGCCTAAGCAAATTGTAGATTATGCTCTGTCTTTATATCAAGAACATAAGGAAGCTCATGAAAATCAAGAGCAAATAAAGGCTTCAAGTTGTAGTTGGCTACCTCCTTCTTGGGGCATGTGGTATAGAAGGAACCAAAAATTGTATGAAGATAACATACTAAAGCCTGAGCAAGTAGTAGATAATGCCCTGTTTTTATATCAAGAAAATAAGGAAGCTCATGAAAATCAAAAGCAGATAGAGGCTCCAAGTTGTAGTTGGCTACCTCCTTCTTTAGGGGTGTTGAAATTAAATGATGATGAGGCTATATTCCATGATCAATATAGCGTAGAAGTGGGGATTATTCTAAGAGATGATAAGGGTGGGGTCATATTGTTTGCTAGTAAAATAAAAAATGAGGTGAATAATCCAATGGAGATTTAACTGATTGCTATCCTGAGAGGTTTACAATTGAGTATCCCTTTGGGCCTACATGAACTACACATTGAAAGTGATTCTCTACTAATGGTTAATGAATTACTTGCTGATGGAGTATCCATGTCTTTGCTGGGCAACCTGGTATATGAGATAAAGAAACTAATGCAGTTGATCCTAAGACGCGCTATCCAACAAAACTGGACGCATGGCTAATGAAGTAGCTCATAGATGGCAAAACATGCTTGGAATCTTGATGACTTATAGTTTGATGGGATTTATATTCTGATTATATTTCACAAATTATTTGATTTGATTCTATGATGTAAGTTTGGTTGTTTTGAATAAAATGATCTCTTGATATATATATATATATATATATATATATATGTATGTGAGTGTTTCCTATATGAATGTTAGTAATTTAAATGCGTATAACGAGGAAAATCAGAAATATATCTAAATGAAAATATCTAAATGTTATATCATTTTCCATGTTAAAAACGTGTCGACCATCAAATCAACAACGTTCATGAATTTGCTCTCGAGAAATCAGCTTAGATGAATCAACCAAATACGCTGGTAAACGACCGCCTTCTATCCCCATCGTTTCGGCGACTTCTACTCTTACCTGCCCCACCTCCCCTCTCCCATTAACCTCTTGCGCCGCTTTCAGGTAATCGATCTTTCACTTCGTTGCTTCTGATGTACAAGATTCCTGATGAAATTTTTCTACTTTTTTCTTCTTGCTGACTATTGAGATTTCCGTTGGGTCTCACCATAGCATATGTAGCTAGTGTGTTGAAATCACAGAATGAAGAAATTGACCTTTTTTTTTTTTTTTTTCTATGGAACTGCAACTTGAGACTCTTGGGAAAATTAATCCGTCCATAATGACGCTCCTTTGAGCCGAGTCTAAAGCTTGAGTTTTCGGATCTATTTTGCATAATTGAGCTGCAAAGGCTGTACATATGAGCTATATTAAGTAATAGAGTGATTCTATTTTGATTATAATTGTTTTCTCCAAACACTACATGGGATGATTATCTTTTACGATATTATATCTGATTTTTCCCACTCTGCTTTAGTTTCTTCCCCCTTTTTACAAATTGCAGTCCATTATATCAAGTTTTCGTATGCTTAACCAACCATCAAAAGGTTTGCTTATAAAACTGCTAAGGTCAGATAGAGGAAATACATAAAATAATTATTGAAAATAACCCTCTCTACAATGCCATTCGTGCTCAGAGGGTTTTGTGACCTTATTGCCATATGCTAAATGCTCTTAATGACTTGATTGATGTGGACGCTTTTTACAGTAGAGTTTGTTAGATGTTATTCTTTATGTACTTGTGATGCTATTTTTTGTCTATGATATAATTGGGGAAGTTTGTGCTATCTGGATAGTTTTTCAGATTAGTTTGTGAACTGCAAAGCTGAAAGAGAGATTTTGAAGCATTTCTTAGATGGTGTAGTTCATGGATTTTATTCTTGGCTTTGGTTTCATGGATTCAGTTGAAACTTCATTTGAGTATTTTTTGGCTCCTCTACTCGATAGACAAAAAATAACAAATTGTCTTATTTCTTGAATGACGTAATTTATAGTTTTTTGTGAGTGCCCATCTGTCAGAATGGTCTATTGATTGTTTTGATGAGTAAGTCCCATAATGTGGTGTTCTGAACCCAGCTTGAAGGCGTGGAGTTTTCTTTTTCTTTTTGGTAAATGATTAAGCTATATCCAGGATTGGATGTCCTAAAAAAACTCATTAAATTGCAAGCCCAATGCTGGGTGGTGTAAGGAACATCTGTATATATGTTTTGGCATTTGTAGCAAATCATTGTGACACTAATTGATTACTGGGTTTTTAGTTTTTCCTAAATGCAAATTTGTTTATTTTTTCTTTTTAATTGTGCAATACATTTTATAAATATAATATGATTTTATTAACCACTTATACAAGACGATCTTCAGTTTTGTAACTAAAGGGCTTGGTTTATTGAAGTTGAAAAATGCCATCAATGGCCCTCCTTTTCATTCTCTCTCTCTCTCTCTCTCTCTCTCTCTCTCTCTCTCTCTCTCTCTCTCTCTCTCCATTTTCTCTGTGGGTCTTAAATATGCACATAGGTGATCCAAATACATCTTCTATCCAGACTTCTTCTACTTTTAAGAAAACTAGGGTGATCTGCTCAGAGATATAAGATTAAGATTAATATTTTATTTATTTATTTAGAAAACAGATTATATGTGTGTGTGTGTGTGTGTGTGTCCAGAAGGAAGTTATAGCTATTTATTAGCATTTCACAATTTTAAAGGCCCTTTCATCCTCTCTCTCTCTCTCTCTCTCTCTCTCTCTCTATATATATATATATATATATATATTGCAGACTTATAATTCATGAAAGATTGAATTTGTCTTAAGGTTGTCTCAGCTTTTTTCTTCCATTAGAATCATTAGAACATTAAACTATGGGTTTCATGAAGTTGAATTAAAATTCTTTCCTTAGCTAGAATGTAATTAGGTGTCCTTTTGTATACTTCTTGTGTACATGGGCTATGCCTATTTCATTCGTATGAATAAAAACTTCTTATTACTTATAAAAAAAAAATGAAGTTGAATTAAAATGTGCCCTTAGGGCCGTGCAATCCACACAAGTTGTTCTCTGGCCGGCACCATATCTGTGTCTCATTTACAAATAGAAAATTTACCCTGTTGTGGCATTGATGAAATTTACCACAGTTACTTATTTTCTTGGTTCCACCATCCATTCTAGGGGTGAAAATGTAGGCATGGAAAATAATTTTCTTGTCAGAACAGCTAAAATGTAGAAATTATGTCCTGTTATCCCGAGGTGGGAATCTTTACTGGATCTTTCTTCTACTATCCTGAGCAATATTAGTTGAAAGAAATTGGCTACTCGACCCCTTTGAAATTTATTGTTCTGGGCTGGGTTTATGATCCAATAATAAATTTGTTTAGAGTTTGTTTGTGAGCTTAAATTTGCATTCATTCTTCAAGCTGTAGCCTTTATGTGTTCAGCATTTCCATGACTGGTACTCCTGCATGAAAACCAATTTGCTTTTTTGCTTTGTTATTCTGTAATTTGAACCTAGCAGTTAACTTTTTATGGGTATAAAATTGCAGTATTTCTGGCGTGGGGAAACATGTTTAATTTCTAGTAATCCATTAGATCGATTGGGTTGTCTGAGATGGATACAATGGAAGGAAAGATGAACACTCAAACAGCGGACCCTAAACCCGAGGGAAACAAAGTTTCATCTGTAAAGATAAAGGTTCTGTTCTTTGCAAGAGCTCGAGATCTTACTAGCTTGACTGAGATGCCATTGGAGGTGCCATCTGGCAGTTCTGCACTTGATTGTCTGAATGATCTTGTTGCCAGGTTTCCGAGCTTGGAAGAGATCCATGACTGCATGGTTCTTGCTCTAAATGAGGAGTACACTACTGAGTCAACAATTGTAAAAGAACACGATGAGTTGGCCATTATACCTCCCATAAGTGGTGGCTAATTTTTTCTTTTTCACCCTGCAAAAGATGTCTATTCAATATTTCACTCTAATAAACCTCGGATTTTCCATGAAAACATGTGAATTTAAAACTTCGTTTACAACAACATGGTTTCCTATACGACTAATTGTTTTACATTTTGCATTCAAAACTATCAAAATTGATATGTTGCATCTGTAAATTACAAAAAAGTTGTAATTTCTGCTTTCATTAAAATCAAGTAGTTAAGATTATATTAACATGAGTTATGCTACAAACAGTCACTATTGCGTACTTTTTATACACTTTACTGATGTGATTGACCAAAACAATTATTTTATATTAAAAGAAAATGACGCAGCTAATCACATTGGTGGGGTGCATAAGTAATACATAAAAGTGACTATATATAGAGTTTCCTTACGTTTCATCCCTCTTAACTATCAAAATTTGGTAAAAGAGTTATTATTTTTATATAGTTAGAGGAAACACCGTGTCGTTTTATTTTCTAGAGAGAAAAATACAAAGATACAACACTTGAAAATTAAAAACATTAAAAAAAAGTACACTTTGCATCCCCAAACTATTGAAAATGACATATTGCATCGTCGAATTATAGAAAATTGTCTCTTTAGTTTTACTGTTTAAGATAGATGAAAAACAGGTAGGGGTGGCACTTCATATTTTCAGGTGGGGTTTTGGTCTTGTCGAGTCATGAATATTCGATTATATGGATTAACCCGAACCTGACCCGTTAAGCTAAACGTATCAAACTTTCAAACCCTTACCTAACCCATTTAGATAATGGGTTATATCGTGTCACCCATTTTTAATAATTAATTAGAAATAGATTATCACAACACGACTAATTTAAACATGTTTTATGTAAATAGGTTGAGCTAACAATTATAACCTATTTGACCTGATTAACGTAATTTTATATAAAAGTTAAAATCTATATTTATTTGTAACCACAATATTTTTAAAAAAGTAAGACTATCTACTAATAAAAAATATCAATGTTTTTCAAATTTTAACATATAACAAAACTAATATTACAAATCCTATATTAACAAATATGAACATAGGTCCATAATTACAATTTCAACAATAAAAATATAAGTATCTTGAGAAATATTAATATTATAATTTAATAATAATAAAATTGTACTTTTGAAATAAAATCAAAACGGATTAATTTCGGATTAAGAGGATTGATCCGTTTATAAATTGTGTTTTAACAGGTTAACCTGTTTTGATTCCAACAAGTTAATATCAAATTCAAACCTACTAATTTTGTATTGTATTCGTATTGGATTTATGAGTCGTGTAATATATTGTCATTCCTAAAAATACGTAACAAAAGACAATTTTAGAAAGAGTTTTGCTACGTACAAGCAAAATCGCGTACTAATTTGCGTACCAATATTAATTTCATTCATATTTAAATTTTAAATTAACACTGTTTTTAATAAAATCTATTTTTTGACCAATCACAATAGATTGGTGTATATATTAATATGCAGTTGTGCTTTCAACTAGATTTTTTCTTTTAGAAATTAGATATTAAGGAATGGTGCATTGTCTCAATATTTATTAATTTAAGGATTCTCTATCTTAATGTTAATGGTTTGAAGTGTAAAATACAAGTTACGCATGTTAAATATCTTTTTCATTCTCAATTTCCCCCTCCTCTCTCACTTGAAACTTTTTGGGGTTTGTTGATCTGTCAATTAGAAATTTGAATTAGGGGTGGGCAGTGGGGCCCCGCACCCCGCTACCCCGCCCCCGTTCGCCCTGCCCCCGCCATGGCGGGGCGGGTAACCCCGCCCCGCATGGGCGGGGGCCCCCGCTCCGCATCTAGTCCCCCTAGCGGGGGCGAGGGGCGGGGAAGGCCCAACCCCGCCCCGCATTTCCCCCGCCCCGCCCCGCCCCCTATATATATATATTATATATAAAAACATAAATATTTTTATATATAAAAACATAAATATATGTTTATATATAAATATAAATATATCTTTATATTTTACAAATTGTGCATATATAAATATATATATCACAATTTGTTAGACATGTTTACAAAGTATGCATTAACTAATTTAAAAACTATAGAGTTTAAAATTACTACACTACAACTTACATAAAAAATACACTAGAAAATTTAAAAACTACATAATTTTTAAATTATAATCATTTTCAAAATATATTATAATTTGTTAGACTTGTTTACAAAGTATGCATTAACTAATTTAAAAACTATATAGTTTAAAACTACTACACTACAACTTACATAAAATATGCACTAGCAAATTTAAAAACTACTTAATTTTTAAATTATAGTCATTTACAAAATATATTACAATTTGTTAGATTTGTTTACAAAGTATGGATTAACTAATTTAAAAACTATATAGTTTAAAACTACTACACTACAGCTTACATAAAATATGCACTAGCAAATTTAAAAACTATATAATTTTTAAATTATAGTCATTTTACAAAATTTAAATTTACAATTTAGATCTAAAAATATATATTTTTATCACTTTTAGATCTAAAAATAATTTTTAAATATAATTAATTGTAATTTATAATTAAATTGAAAATAAAGCGGGGCGGGGCGGGTATCCGCTCCGCACCCCGCCTAGCGGGGCGGGGGACGGATGGAAAAATCCCACCCCCGCACCATGCGGGGCGGGGTGCGGGGAGGGGGCTACCCAGCACCGTATGGTGCGGGTAGCACCCCTAATTTGAATGGTAGTTGCCTTGGCCTTTTATAGTGCTTCGCTTGGTGGCTTTCTCTCTCCCCGAGTTTTCCCTCAATTTGTGAGGAGGAGTGGTTTGAATAAGTAGATTGGATTTAGCCTTTAAACTTTGAAGATTTGTTAGGGCAGTGATCTAAAGCTCCAAAAAAGTTGAAAATTTTGAGGAAAATGAGAGGACAAAAGAAATGGAAAATTTTTAAATATAAGTTTACACATAACACACCACACTTTTTTTATTTTTTATTTTATTTTACTAAATGTTTAGAATATAGATAATAAGTAGAAAAATTCAATTAGTTTAAGAAAAATAAACCCAAAAACAAATTTTAAAAAAATTATAAAAAAAAAAGTGTGGTGTGTATGATGAAAACATGCTAATTATCTTTGCATCATTCTCTTGTTATCATTTTCGTATGCAAAGCTAAATCCTTTCCTTTCTACATGCAAACCATGAAAACAATGACGCACCTATGTTAGAATTCTAATCGAACCATGCCATGCCAAAGGTCATCAGCCCGATGGCATAACACCCAAGTCTCCAAAATGGAGGTCTTGGGTTTAACCCCCCCTCCGCCAATTAGAACCATGACTTGGGTTTAGGTATAGTTATTAATGGTCTTTTACCTAAATTAGCAATCTTAGAACATTCTTTTCCGGGTGAGCATCCATGCTTTTTGGCCAAACAATGGACAAGAATTTAAAGGGGCCACCAACTCAACCCCCGCATCCAACTGAGCATTTTAGGGCTTGATATTGGAGATGCTACAGTAGAGCCCCAAATAGAGTAGATTCCCATATTTGGGACTCTATTGTAGATCACCATCCAAGTTTAATGTTTTTCTACTATAGATCACCTTTCGTTCACCCTCCTATGTTTCTCACTCTCTCTCTCACCCTACTTTGCTCCCAAGTCTTCTTCGTGTCTATTTATAGCAGCCACTCCGATCATCTTCTCTGGTAAGTTTCTCCATCTTGTCCAAGACATACACACTCTCTCTCTCTCTCTCTCTCTCTCTCTCTCTCTCTCACACACACACACACACACACACACACACACACACACACACACACACTTGTACAAAATATATTCCTAGAATGGCTTCACCGAATTTAATTGACCATTTTTGTTTTCCGTTGCCGAAATTTGTTGTTAAAATTTTGGGTATCTGTTCGTGCTTGTCGGGTTCTTGGGTATGAGATTTTTCTTTGTAGTTTGGTTGATTTGTGATAAATTAAGTTTGGGTTTTTGTTATCTATGCTTGATTTGTGATATAATTGTGATTTGTAATAGTTTGGTTTCCACCATTGGGCTATGATCTCTAATCAATTAGCATATCTTATTTGGTAAGTTTCTCCACCTTGTCCAAGACATGCACATGATCACACACACAAACACACACATTCACTTACTGTGATGCTCCCAAATTCCACTTGGGACTAGACGAATATTTGAAGCGTCAAGACATAAAATACAAGGTTACATGCCCCCGTTCATGACATATAAGATGTAATGTTCCTAACATACATATAGCATTATACAATATTCGCAGCGGATAATTTTTTTTTTGAGCAATACTATGTACCAAATTGATAATATCTCAAATACTTAAAACATATCCATACATATTGAAATACTAACCATCCATAATTACAATATGAGTCCAAAATGACTGCAATCATAAGAGTATTGGAGATCGAACTCCTTAAGTAAAGTACTAAACTAGAGCAACCACTAGGCTTTCCATCGAGTAGCTCGCGCAACTCATCCAAGGATGCCACAATACTATCTATAAATCAGAGCATCGAGGCTATGAGCTTCGTGTCATACTATCGTTGTCTAATCGACCATCTCCAGTTGGCCGGCCTCTTGTGTGCCTTTTGATCTTGATACATGTTCTACCATTAGGGGGAATGATAGTTAGGACTACTATAGTAAGATTTGATTACAAATCTTAGCAAGTTAACAGAAAACTTCCATATAGATTAATGATACATACATGGCAGTAAAGGCATGAATGCACAATCAAATTCATAAGTAAGCACAACATCACTTGACATATAACACGGCATGAATTGACTTAACTTAAAGTAAAACATAAACTGAACATGAACCTAACATGACACGACATGAACTTGAGTGTGAAATACATGAACTTGGAATCTTGTTCAATAAACTGAACTTAAGCATGAACTTAAACATGAACATGAACATAAATTGAACTTGAACATGACGTGAACTTGAAACGCAACACGTGAACTTGAAACATAGCATGAACGCAAACTTGAAACATGACTCAATGTGAACTTGAATTTTGACAATCAAAATGAATTCTCCAGTTGTTTCATCAGGTTTAGTAAACAATCAGAATGATTCCGCCTAACATATTCCGTTTGAGATACTCAGAAAATCAAAATGATTATATGATACTCACCAAATAATGCTTCCAAGTATAAAAGCGGATTTAAAATGCAATGAGAGTGTCCAAGGTCATTTCCACCAGGTTAACTTGTTGAACCTAAGGTTTTAAGTTTTGTGTAATTATATATTTACACATGGATTTTGATGATAACAAATGAATTCAAAGAATGAAGGAGTCTCAAGCTCAAGTTGTCCACACAATGGAGTCAAGCACATCAAGGAACCAAGCATGAGCAAGAAGGAAACAAGTTCACATTAAAGTCATACGGAAATGTTGTAAATCTCTTAAAATTCGAAATTAGGATTAAGGCTCAAAAATTAATATTTTATCATAAAGCATTAAAATACATTTTCCACATGTGCATGAATATTTTGAAAATTAAATTTGAAAATTTTGAAAGATAATTGATTGTCATCTTTCACATGTGCATGTCATGATTAAAGGTTTGAACTTTGAAAATATTAAAGATGATTGATTGTCATCTTTCACATGTGCATGTTTTATTTGAATAATTTCAAAAGTGATTGATGCTTTTCTTGACTTATGCAAAAAGAAGATGTCTTTGTTTGAAAATTTTGAAAAGTAAAGTGTGCTCCTTTTGTCATATGCAAAAAGTAAAAGATTAGGTTTGAAATTTTTGAAAAGCAAAGTGTGCTCCTTTTGTCATATGCAAAAAGTAAAAAGTTAGGTTTGAATTTTTTGAAAAGTAAAGTGTGCTCATTTTGTCACATGCAAAAAGTAAAAAGATTAGGTTTGAAATTTTTGAAAAATGAATGATGATGTCTTTGACATGTGAATCTTTTTAAATTTGAATATGAAGTCTCATATGCCTATAAATAGATCATTTGAGAGCTTCACATTCACAACACCAAGAGCATACAACTCTCATTCAAAGCTTTCATTCTCTCTTCTCTAAGCATTGAGCCTTAATCCTTTTTCATTTTGAGAGATATAGGTTGTGCTGTATTGTTCTTATTTCACTCATTGAGGAGTGTTTTCTGATATTCTACCCACTATCAATTCTTGTATCAGTAAAAGGGTGTGTACAACCCTTGTGCGTGTAGAAAGTGTTCTACACAGGGAATCGTTGAATCACCACGTGTAAGGTGATTGCAAGTGTAGAGGGTGTTCTACACGGATCCTTTGTAGCGGTGTTATTCAAAGGTGTAATAGGTTTCTATCTCCACCTGAAGGAGATTGAATAGTGAATTCGGGGATCCTCAAGGGGTAGCTTGAGGCGAGGACGTAGGCAGTGGGGTCGAACCTCGTTAATATACTGAGTTTGCTTCTCTCTTACCTTTACTCTTTATATTTATTGATGTTTCATATTTTGTTTACATTTTATATTGTATATTTGATTTATAATTGTTATTTTTTTAAATACAACTCAATTCACCCCCCTTCTTGTGTTAGTCATCTGGGCAACATAACTATATCATAGTCAAACAAAGTTAAGACAAAACAATTAAAGAAAAGAAGTATATGGTAAAACAATTTTGCTTTATAGAAGTGGGTTTGGTGGAATCTACCAAGGGTAAAGAATGGGCTATATGCACTAGATTTTTACAAAATGTAGGATGGTTTGGTGATTTATCATCTGAAGCGAGGGGTTTGATTTACTCTAAGAAAATGTTTTCACAAAAATGAGTCTACAACTTTAACTGTCTCTCGTTCCCTTCATCTTCGTTTCTCTCTCTTCTAATCGTCTCCTCTTCTCTTCTCGATTCTACCCTCTAGGGGAAAACTTCTTCTCGAATGTTCCCATTTGGATGTTGCGACTTCAATGCAGCATAGTTTTGAGTGAGTCAGGTAATGGGCCTTTAAAGGGTGGGCCATGTAGTTGGTCTGATTGCCTTATGAGTTCGGGCTTTAGATAAGGCTGGGCCTTAGTACCTATAAGAAAAAACTGTTTAGCACATGAACAAATAGGTAAGTATCACTTAAATTTACAATTCCAAAGGGCAAGGCTCTTTTCCTCAAAATATGACATTTAAGGTGGGTTTGGATATTGAAAATTGTTGAGAAGAGTTGTGAATAATAATAAAAAGTAGGTGAGAAGTAATAATAAAGTAATAGATAGTAATAAAAAGTAGGTGAAAAATAATGAATAGTAGTAAAATTAGATGAAAAGTAATAATAAAGTAATGAATAGTAGTGAGAAGTGTTGAGAGTACTTGAGATACTCTCAGTCCCCAAATGTAACCTTAATCTCACTTATGGAACTACTCAGTCTCAATTTTGCTCTCTTTTAGGTAGATTTTAATCAAAATATATTGACAAGCATTATACCATGAGTATTTTAAATGAGATACCCTAATAATTAGAATGATTACGCTATGAGTACCTAATAATACTTTGACAATCAGAATAATTATATCATGAGTATTTTAAAATGAGAGACCTTAACAATCAGAGTGATAACGGTAGGAGTATTTGAGTAGAGGTATTATAATAATTAGAGTGATTACGCTGGAAGTACCTTGCGTGAATGACAAATAAAGATGCTCAAACAATCATAGTTATTATATCGCGAGTATCTTAGGCATGATTGGCTTGACTTGACATGACTTGAAAGACTATTCTTGATATACACAAACTGTACTCGAGACAAAAGATTACATGAAATGAAAGGACAGAAGTCCTGATGTAGCGTAACATGATATGAACATTAGTTGAAAGACATGACGTACTTTGAGACTGAAAACATTTCGTAGCATGACGTAACATGTAAAAGACAACATTTCTAACATGGCATAACATGTAACAGATGGCATACGTAACATGACATACTTGCAATAGTGAATATTATGTGACATGACATACATGTAGCAGATAACATAACTTAATATGACTTACTTGCAATAGATAGCAATATGTGACAAAATATACTATGTAATAGATAAGTATTTTATGACAGAATAATTCGTAAAACAGATAAACATGTAATTATATAACATGATATGACATATATGATAACATACAAACATAAATTGTAATTCCCTTACCCATCATACATACATAGTAAACTGATAGTAAGTTAAAAGTTAACTTACCTCGATTGTTGCGTTTTACGAGAATTCAAGGGTGAACATGAGGAACTGTAAGTAGTAATTCTTGGCACCTATTGGGTACGCTTTGCTTATGAGTGCATGCCAAGTTTCTATTACACTTGTGGTCTGCTTGGACATGGCCACAAGGATTGCCCTTTGTGGAAGGGTAGGGGTGTGGATGAAGAGGAAGGATAGTTGCCTTATGGACAATGGATGTGAGCAGGGGACAACTCTGGCAGATGGCTTGAATAATGTGAATATCAAGTGAAAGGAAATAGAGTTAACTAGGGCTCTGTTCTGGCGACGGGGAGACTCGAGGTAAGCCAGGTGGGGAGTGCCACTAAGGAGTTCACGTTGGTGGGATAAGTTCAAAATTTTAGTACTCCTATTGAAAAGAGTGCTACTTATGCGACGATGTCAGGTAAGGAGGCCGAGCGTTATGGTGAAGGGATGGCACATGACACTCTAGGTACCAAGAATGATGGTACTTCAGTTACTAAAAATGTTTGAGGGGAAGGTTAAAAAGGGGAACGAGAAAGGGGGACAGGTCACTGTAGAAGCACCCTTTGAAAGAAGGGGTCTTAGGGAAGAGCCTGTAGAACAAAAATGGAAGGCAATGTTCGTGAATAACCAATGGTTAATGGATTAAGAAAAGAACCTGGTGGATTTTCCCATTTCCCAATCGGAGGCCCAACCCATTACCTCCAAAGGTGAAAGGCCGCGGGCAACAGAGGTGGACCAGTAAGTGGACCATTCTTAAAAGCCCATCAATAGAGTAATCTCAGGAGGGGTTTACACAGGAAAGGGGACTTGATTGCTAGCCAATGTTTAGTTCAGAAAAGGTAGAAGGCAAATGGTTCTGGAAGAAAGGATGAAGAGGAGGGATCAGTGGATGCTGAGACTAGCCCTACCGAAAGTAATGAAATTTTTAAGTTGGAACTCCTGCTAGGGAGTTAGAGACCTTCATGATGTTATCAGGAAGGAAGGTCTTGTGCTTGTATTATTATAGGATATGAAATTTTTGGCTTGTAGGATGAAGGCCATGAAGTTCAAGGTGGGGTTTGATTTTTTTTTGGGCATAGATAGTGAGAGGCGAAGTGGTGGGCTTGCAATGCTTTGGTAGAAGGATCCCAACGTAATGATTTCTAGTTATTCTAAGGACCATATTAGTGCATACATCACTGAGGGGGAGGGAGAGGAGAGGTGGTTTGTCACAGGAGGGTATGGCCACCCCGAGACTTCTAGAAGGGTGGAAACTTGGAGCCTAATCAAAACACAAGCAGTTTTGGGTAATCCCTAGCCACGGCTTGTTTTGGGAGATTTTAACGAGCTGTTGAGCAGAGAGGAAAAGGTAGGTGGTCAAGATAGGCCAGAGAGACAACTAGTGATGTTTAGGGCCACTATCAATGGCTGAGGCTTAAAGGACCTTGGTTTTGAAGGTATAACATTTACGTGGTGCAACAGGCATGGAAGTGAGGCCAGTATTAACGAGCGTCTGGATAGATGCCTAACCAACTAGTTGTGGTGTCAACAATTCCCACTTGTGAGAGTCGTTCATGGACAAGCAGCTCACTCGAATCATCTCCTCATCTGTTTGCCCTTGAAGGCAACTTTATCCAGAAAAGGAGAAGGAGGAGGCCATTCAAGTTTGAAGCAATGTGGATCGAATTGGAGGAGTGCAAGTAGATCATTGCGGATGTCTGGGAGGGTGAGGAGGAAAGACTAAATCTTGATGTAGTGAAGGATAGAATGCTGTGGTCGGGAGTTATCGATTTGGAACCATGAAGTGTTTGGCCAGGTTTATAACCGCATCAACCAGGTGAGAGAGCCAATCCACCAGTTGCAAGTTGAGGATCAACGATTTCTTAGAAAGGAGGAGCAACAGAGCGTTTGGGCTAAGCTACAAAGTTGGTTAAAGCAAGAGGAGATCATGTGGAGGCAATGATCCAAGTCCTTGTGGCTGAAGGAGGGTGACCAAAACACAAAGTATTTCCACCATAAAGCCTCTCAGCGACGACTGAAGAATTCCACTCAGGAAATCCTCGATGAGAGGGTTCAATGGAAAGTAGAATACAGGAGGGATCAAGTTATTCTGGACTATTTCCAGAATATCTACTCCTCCTCAATGCAGCACGATGTGACAGGGAGCAAGCTAGGATGTTTGGAAGGTTTGGAGGGGCGCATTAATGAGGAGATGAATTAGTTCCTTAAGGATTTCGACGAGCAGGAAGTCTTCGAGGCTCTCCAACAAATGCACCCATCAAAGGCACCTGGCCCCGATGGATTGGCTCCCAGGTTTTTTCAGGTGTATTGGAAGACCATCGGAAAGACAGTGACCTCAGTAGTGTTGGAAGCTCTCAACTTTGGTAAGTTTCCTAATTCCATTAATCACACGTTTATAACATTGATTCCAGAGAAGCCGAAACCTATTGGAGTCACAGATTATCGGCCCGTTAGTGTTTGCAACGTAGTTTATAAACTGATGGCAAAGGTGCTTAGAGTGCATTCATGCTAGGACGCCTGATCACAGATAATATATTAGTTGCTCATGAGGTGGTTCACTTCCTTAAACATAAGAGGGTGGGAAAAACAGGATACATGTCACTCAAAATGAACATGAGTAAGGCGTATGACAGGATTGAGTGGCCCTTTCTTGAGAAGAAAATGATGAAACTGGATTTTCCATGAAAAGTGGGTGAGAATTACCATGAGGTGGTGCAAATGGTGTCCTCTGTTCTTATCAACGGAAGCCCTACATGTTTTTTTCTCACCATCGAGAGGTCTGAGGTAAGGCGACAAGTGTTTGAGGCAAGGCGATTGCTTGTCGCCTTACCTCTTTCTCTTGTGTTCTGAGAGCCTTATATCTTTACTTCATAATGTAGCGGCAAGTCGTAGTATTGCAAGTCCAAGATTTGTAGAGGGGCGCCCTATTTGAACCATCTACTGTTCGCAGACGATAACATATTATTTGATAAGGCCACTTTACAAGAATGTAGAAATATTCAAAGGGTGCTAGTGAAGTATGAGTGAGCCTCGGGACAAAGGGTGAATTGCAAAAAAATAGCCATGATATTTAGTAAACATGAGACCTTGGGAATGTAGCAACAGATCCTTAATTTCTAGGGTGTACAAAGGTCCAGCTAGTTTGATAAATACTTGGGGCTGCCACCCATGATAGGTCAAGCAAAGAGGGAGGCCTTTTCGGATATCAAACATAAGGTGTGGACGAAATTGAATAACTAGAAAGAGAAATTATTGTCTCAAGGGGGGTAGGAAGTGCTCATCAAGGCTGATGGCTAGTTTTTGGTGGAAGCAAAAGGGAGGTGAGAAGAAGGTTCACTGGATTAGTTGGGTCAAATGTGTGTGACGCCCCCAAATCCCCACATACGGACACAGGGAAAATCGAGACGTCCGGATGATGACAACACGGGTCACCACCCTATCGACGAGTACCGAGTGTATGTAAAAGCAACAAATGTGCATGAAGAAACACGCAGTGGATAGCAAAGTCATATAACTAAGTACCAGAATTTTTCTTAGTTTAATACAAAACTGTTCAAATCATACATAATAAAATATTACAAACTACAAATATAGTTTCAAAGCCAACTACAAAGCATAGACTCCAACTCAGTACTCCGGCGGAGCCGCATTCTCGGGCTCAGCCTCCTCCTCTTCCTCGAACTCTGCACCAAAATCTACGGTACCAAAAATGGTGCCGCAGGTAGGTAAAATCCAAATACCACTAGATAAAAACATATTATAACTCAAATAATATGCATGAAAGAATGCAACGCACATGTCCCATAAAAACCACATTTTTCCACACACGCCAAAAGTCCCATTTGGCCCAAAAACATTTTCCTTAAACATATCCTTGCCATTATCCCAGATAATGGCCTAAAGACCAGCCTCGCCATTTTCCCAGAAAATGGCCCATTAACCAAATCATCAGAGCACTGTAGGCGGGAATCACAGGCGGGACTCTACCACCATCCCTGCTCACCACCATCCCTATGCTGCGTGCACCGTAGGTGGGAATCACAGGCGAGACTCTACCACCATCCCTGCTCACCACCATCCCTACACGTGCCTCTGACTCAAGCCAATCAATCCAATAACCAATTAATCTGTATGCACCATGACCTCCCCTAGGGGTCATCCGCACACCCTGGCTCCTGTGCCACACCGCGGGTATCGACCACGCGTATGACACCTAAACGAGCAATGCCCAGTTCCGCGCCCCGCACGTTCGTAGCCAAGCATCCTCTAGCCGAGCGATGCCCAGTTCCGCGTCCCGCGAGTTCATAGCCATGCTTCAATTCAGGGGACGTCACTTAGTATATTACACTCCCGAGTGACTAGAGGAGCTCCACCGAGATCATACCCTATCCTGGCTTGGGGTCGTGGTACACACGCACCCGAAAATCCATTTACGCCAATAAAACAGGATTTTATCTCAATTTAAACAAAATGCACGTGCATGCACCATGTAAATGCAATATCAATGCACAACACAACCAACCAACCATAAATCAACAAACCAAGCAACTCCGTCCTCAATCCATTCAACCCCCGAACTCCTCGGACTAAGTCTGGAATCAACCAACCAGCAGTCAAATAATTATTGTAAGAGAAAAATATATTTAAATCTAAAAGTAGAGTTTGGAAAATACTTATAGTGGTATACGGTATTTTTCGAAAGCTTGCGGCGTTGCAAACGGCGGAGAAAAAGCAACGTAACAGTGTATTTTACACTGTGGCCATGGGTAATAAATTACCCACTTTCGAACGGGGACAAACCAAGACACGAAATTGATAGGGAATGGTCTTGAGATATTTATGAAGCTAAAGGAAGCGAGTTTTGGCCGTGGGTGGCGGTGGAAACGGCTGTAGAAGGCCAAAAAGGGGCTGAACGGAGTTGAGCTCGTGGGAGCTGCTCCGGCAACGGATCGGGGCCGAAATTAGGTGGGTTAGGTCGGCAAGAGGTAGAGGAAGAAGCTGTGAAGAGGTGGTGGTCAGAGGTGGTGTGACGACGCCGGAATCGGCAAAAATCTGTGCGGCTTAAAAGGGGCGTAGGGGGCTAACGGCCGGCCGGATGGGGCTGGGATTCGGTGGGGTGGTGCGCCGGCCGGAGGGGAACCGAACGGCAGGGGTGGTGTCGACCATGGCGGCCGAACGGCAGGGGGTCAGGGCCGGTCAATTGGCGGCGGCGGGGAGAGGGAAAGGGGCTGCTGCGTGTACGCGGGAGAGAAGGAAGAAGAAAGAAGAAGAAAAGAAAGAAAAGGAAAGAAAAAGAAAGAAAGGAAAGAAAAGAAGAAAAAGAAAAAGGAAAAGGGAAAAAGAGAAAAGAGAAAAGAAAAGAAATGAGGTCCAATCCTCACTCTGGAAACCAAAAACCGATCCGCCGAAAACGATTTTAAAAAAACATAAAACGACTAAAATAAATTAAACACAACATCAAATAAATTAAAAACCAATTAAAATACATTAATTTAAAATAAATAAACCAATATATTAATTAAATTAAAAACACTCATTCAGTGAAAATACACGTAAAAACGGGGTATCACAATGTGTGCTTCAAAAGCGGAAGGAGGAATGGGGTTCAAAGACCTCTGTACCTTTAACATGTTCTTTTTGGCTAAACAAGGGATGCGTATTTTGCAGGAAACAGATTCCCTGCTTCACCGTGTATATAAGGTTAGATACTTCCCTCGAAGCCACTTGTTTCAAGCAGGTTTAGGATGACATCCATCCTATGCATGGCGGGGAATATGGGAGGCATCAAAAATTTTGAAAGAAGGATGCAGCTGGAGGGTGTGGGATGGATGTTCAATTGACATTTGGGAGGATTACTGGATCCTAGGGTTTAGGCCATCAAGCCTTCACTATGGTGGAACAGCGCAACACTACCTCAAGTCCATTGCCTCCAGTCTCATTGACCTAGTCACTAAGTGGTGGGATCTACTTAAACTCAGGAGGCTCTTTTCTCCTGATTGTAGCTCCAATTACCTACCTGGGATTGAGCTTAGAGGACCACGAGGATAAGTTGATATGGGGGGAAGCTCAGGATGGTAGGTATAGTGTTAAATCTGCTTATAGGTTTGGTAGAAACCAAGCTCAGGTTCAAAGGGGAGGGGAAAGCTGCGCGGGTGGGGGGCACAAGATGGTATGGCAGAGGATTTGGGATTTAAAAATCCCTTAAAGGATAAAAATCTTCTTATTATCATCGCAACTTTTTCATCTTTGTCGTCACTTTCCTCATCTTCATCACTTTCACTTTTATGAGGAACAGCTTTAAGTGCCAAGCTCTTCTTTGGCTTTCATTCTTCTGCTCCTATTTTCAATATGTACTAATGGGTGGTAAGTGACCCGATGAGTTCATTTACTTCGAACTTCTTGAGATCTCTATCTTCAAGAATTTTTGTCACTTTTAATTCCCAACGTTTTGGTAGAGAGTTGAGAATTTTTCTTACTATCTTCACCTTGGAATAAACTTTGCCGAGGGCTGTCAAACTGTTTATGATGTTAGTAAAATGAATGTACATACAATAAATAGATTCATCATCATTTATATTAAACATTTCATATTCATGAGTAAGAATATAAATCTTTGATTCCTTGACTTGTAAAGTTCCTTCATAAATAACTTCCAAGTTATCTCAAATTTCATTTGCCGTAGTGCAAGTCATTATTCTAGTAAAATCATTTCCATTGAGAACATTATATAAGAAATTTATAGCCGTTAAATTCAATATATAAATTCTATCATATTCACATCAAATTCTTCTTCTTCCTTTTTGACATTTACTCCATCAACCATTTTTGTTGGGATATAAGGTTCATTTACAATGCATTTCCAGATTTCTCGACCTTGACCCTGAAGGAATATTCTCATTCTAGCTTTCCAGAATGTGTAATTGTTTTCACAAAAGAGTGGAGGCCTACTACTAGATTGACCTTCACCAAATGAAGCTGCAATATTAGTCATAAGATCTTAACTCAAAAGATAGTTAATCTTACAACAGAACCTTTACTCTGATATCAATTATTGCCCAGATGACTAACACAAGAGGAGGGTTGTATTTAAAAATTAATAATTATAAATCAAATATACAATATAAAATATAAACAAAATACGAAGCAGTAATAAATATAAAGAGTAAGGGTAAGAGAGAAGAAAACTCAGTATGTTAACGTGGTTCGGTCCCATTGCCTACGTTTTTGCCTCAAGCTACCCCTTTAGAATTTTTAAATTCACTATTCAAACTCCGTTAGGTGGAAATAGAAATCTATTACACCTTTGAATAACACCGCTACAAAGGATCCGTGTAGAACACCCTCTACACTTGCAATCACCTTACACGTGGTGATTCAATTATTCCCTGTGTAGAATACTTTCTACACGCACAAGGGTTATATACATCATTTTACTGATACAAGAGCTGATAGTGTGTAAATTATCATAGAACACTCCTCAATGAGTGAAGTAAAAATAATACAACGCAAATTATATATCTCTCAAAATGAATAAGGGTTAAAACTCAATATTTAGAGAAAAGAGATTGAAAACTTTGAATGAATGTTGCAAAACTTGCAATGATATGCGTATGCTCTTGGTGTTGTGAATTTGAAGATCTCAATTGAGGTATTTATAGGCATATGAAACTTGATATTCAAATTTGAAAAGATTCACATGTCAAAAATAACATCATTAACTTTTCAAAAAATTCAAATAAAAATTTCTTCGTTTTCAATTGTCAAAAACAACATCATCCATTTTTAAAAAAATTCAAATAAAAGTTTATTCTTTTTCAATTGTCAAAGACAACATCATTCACTTTTCATAAATTTCAAACCTAATCTTTTTACTTTTGGCATATGACAAAAGGAGTATTATTTACTATTTAAAATTTTCAAACAAAATCATCTATCTTTTGCATAAGTAAAAAAGAACATCAATCACTTTTGAAAATATTTAAATAAAACATACACATGTGAATGATTACAATCAATCATTTTTAATATTTTCAAAATTCAAACTTTTAATCATGTTATGTACATGTGATGGATGACAATCAATCATCTTTCAAAATTTTCAAAATATTCATGCACATGTGAAAAATGTATTTTAATACTTGATGATTAAATATTAATTTTGAATCTTAATCCTAATTTCGAATTTTTCAAGAGTTGTACCAAATTACTCTATGAGCTTTAATGTGAACTTGTTCCCTTTCTTGCTCATGCTTAGTTCATTGATGTGCTTAGCTCCATTTGTGCAGAAAACTTGAGGTTGAGACTCTTTTATGCTTGAATTCATTTATTGTCATCAAAATTCATGTGTAAATATATAATTACACGAAACTTGAAACCTTGGGTTTAACATTCATCAATGATACATACATTGTGTTGATTTCAAAGAAAAAAATAGTTGTCAAGTGTACTGATTTTAGGCCTGTAAGCTTTTGTAATGTTTTGTACAAGATAATTTTTAACTTACTTGTCAATAAACTTAAGAAAGTGATGAATTCTATCATTTCACCAAATTTGAGTACTTTTATACTTGGTTGGCTTATATTTGACAATATCATTGCTGCTTATGAGACTTTACATATGAGAGGGTTACATGGCTTATATGGCTATTAACTTGGATATGAGTAAAACTTATGATTTGGTTGAATGATGTTTTTTGAAATAAGTGATGGAGAAATTGGGTTTCAGAAACATGTGGATTTCTCTCATTATGGAGTGTATATAACATTTGTGCCTGATTCGATCTAGGTGAACGGTGAACCTTAGGAAAAATTCAAACCTGATCTGGGTTTAGGGTAAGGACATTTATTGAGTCCTTATCTTTTCTTATTGTGTTCAGAAGTTTTTAGTTGCTTAATCACATATGCTAAAGGTCAACAAATTCTCTATAGGGGGAGGTTTGGTTTCCCACTTAATTTTTGCAGACGACAATTTACTTTTCATCAAAGCCAATTCTCAGAGTGGAGTAGGTTATAAGGCTTATTAGAATTGTATGAGTGAGCTTTGGGACAACAATTGAATCGTGAAAAAACAAACTTTGTATTTAAGTAAAAACACCAATTAAGAGACAAGAGATGTTAATTCTCAATATTGCTAGAATTTAAGCACATAACAGTAAAATATTTAATATTTATATTTTTAACAAATTACAAAAAATAAATTGGTCATTTTAATAAAAAAATATGCTAAGGTACATTTTTCTGATTCTTTGGAAACTATTATAAAAAAATAATATTAGATATAATTTTAGAGTGTTGCACTCCCATTTAAAAAAAAAAAAATCTACAATTAAAAAAATATTTTTTATTATATAAATCCTAAATTTATCACCTTTTTAAAAAGAAATAATGTGCCAAACTCTTTTTTGAAAGGAAATTGTCATAATTCATTCATCAAAGAAACATACATGACCACATATATTATGGGATGTCCTCATATCAAACATGACATTATAAACCAAAATAATGCATTTAGAACTCTACCAATATACTATTTCCTTTTGTGACTAGTATGGTTTTCATTATTGTTGATATTGTCTACAGATAAATGTCTAAGAGACAGCACTCTCTACTTAAATATAGACTCAACCTCACTCTTCATATAAAGAGATGACTCAACTTTTATAGATAAATATCTGAGAGACAAACTTTTTTTTTTCAATTAACTATAAGGAAATAAAAAAAGAAAGCAGTAAGATAGATACGAAAAATGATGGATTATGGTTTGTACTAGATTTGGTAGATTTTAGAATCTGTGATGGCCTGTAAAGGCAACTTATCTCTTTTCAACCACAAAGGTCAGAATTGAAAGGTCTGGTGGTGGCGAGTCCAAGAACCACGCAAGGTGATTTTCTCAAAATCAACTCTTTCCTCTAAATGATTTTGGACTTGTGAATTTGCTTGTACCTCACGTGTCTCTTGGAAGTTGTCGAAAAATTGTAAATCTATCTTTTTTGACTTTGAAAAAGGTAAAATAAAACTAAATAAAAGAAATATTGATAAACAAAATGGATATATAAAAAAATGAGGGAAGGAGAGAGAGGAGGAGGAGACCCCTCCTCTAGCGAAAATAAGATCTGGAGGCTTTTGACTTTTTTTGAGAGTGAGCGAGGAGAGAAAGAGGCGCTTAGGGTTTTAATAATATGCCAAACTTGAACAATATAATAAATGATTTATAGAAGTCTTAAATAGATAAATCTTCCTCAAAATTTTGTAAATTTATGGATCTCTAATTAAAAAAATATAAAAATTTATTATTTATCAATAAGATCTATCTTTTTATAAAAAATTTAAACAAAATTTATATATTTGAAACTTATTACTAGCCGTGGATGGGAAACCAGTACCGGTTATTCTTTATCATTTAGGTGGCAACATCTGATTGGCTGGAGAAACTTGATACTCAGGGCAGCACCGTACGAAAAAATAGATTCTCTTGCTCTATAGTTGGCTTGGTGGTACGTGTTCTGCTTCATTCTAGTGTGTTCTCCGTAGGAATCCCAAGCAAGCTTGAACTCCCAGGAAAACTCGACTTCTCTGTCTTTCTGATTGATTATTCACAATTCGGCGTCATTCTTTGCAACCTCGTTTTCTAGTCGTTGATGGAGGAAGACTGCTGTGCCACCCAACTGATCGACGCCAAAGGCCAGTTCAATGCGGAAGGGCTTCAGAATTTCATGAACAAGGTGAAGCTCGCCGACTGCGGCCTCTCCTACGCCGTCGTCTCCATCATGGGTCCCCAAAGCAGCGGTACGTCCCTTTTTCGCTGCCACCTTCTTTCTTATCAGTTTTGTCAAGAGTTTTATTTCACTTCACCTCTCCCGAGCTTTGTTAATCACGCTTCTCCATTTCTTGAGGCATTCAATGATTATCCCATCCAATTTTCTGTAGTTTATGGTATAAATCCGTTCAAGCTCGGTTTCAAAGTAGGGAAAATTAGTTATTCGTAATATTGGTTAAGTTTCTGTTATTCTATCCTCGAACTGATATTCAGTTCGCAACTTGGACGTGATATTTCATCCACTAACTCTCGCCTTTTGTCAATAACACTATTCTTTCAATGCTGAGTATGAAAACCGCGACGTCGCAATCGATCTTAACGTCGGTGCACATTCGCTATTAATATATGTTACCACTATATAATAATAGTTTTAATGAACTTTCCTGATCGTCCGATTAATTAGTTCTTCAAATGGTCCATCAGCGGAGGAAGGTTGAGGTGGGAGTGATTGGGGTTGAAGGTGTTACTACTGAAGCGAAGGGAAAATATAGTGGATTGATGGGGAGGAGAAGATTTCCATTTTCTCTTTTTCTGGGTGAAAGATTAAGTGATGATTTAGCATGATGATATCAAAGTAATGGTTTTGAGCTTGGACCTGACTCTGGAATGATTAAATTTTGCCTCCTCTCATTTTTTTACGTTTTTGCTACGAGTTGTGATTTATCATCAAAGAAAAAGGTGAAAAAAGTCTCATGTCTAGGGACAATTAGAGGGTGAAAAAATAAAGCTGTATTTGGGGTGACATATTTGGGGTGAAATGCCAATTTAACGTCGAAAAAAAAAAAGAGAAAAAAAGAAAAAAAGCAAGGGAGATTCTTGTTAACCTCAGGGGTGGCTAATGCATGTTGATTATGTTTGCTCAGGGGGGTTCCTGTTTCTCAGTGATTTCTTTTTGAGAGATGCTTGAATTAGAGTATTACCAAGTATGATTTTATCAATGTTGATTTCTCTTTCCCTTCTTAGTGAGTGTCTTTGAGTGCGATTTGATTTCGTGAACTGATCTAAATACTTTTTTTTTTCTTTTTCCAACTTCCCCTTTTCTTTCCCCTTCCTCCTGCTGAGCAGGGAAGAGCACCTTGATGAATCATCTTTTCTATACAAATTTCAGGGAAATGGATGCATATAAGGGAAGGTTGGTTAGTTTCTTATTGCATAGTTTCACCAGAAGACACTTTCTGGTTGCTTCTTGTGGCTGTTTGTGTTGATTTCCTAATGAGAGACAGGCGATATAATTATGATTTATTGTAGGAGTCAAACAACCAAAGGCATTTGGATAGCTAAGTGTGTCGGCATTGAGCCTTGCACGGTTGCCATGGATTTGGAGGGCACTGATGGGAGGGAAAGAGGCGAGGTAAGGAGAATTTCATTAAAATTTATTGCTTTTGTATACAGAAGATAAACAGAAGAAATAGAGCTTCGTTACTCCCAGGTTTGTTGAGATTTCATATTCTATTTGTGGCAATAATTATTCTGTGTTTGCTTTGACAGATGCATTAGTAGATGTCAGAAGTTAACCAAATATGGCTATATTCATTTTAAATTTAAGGATAAGAACTGTTCACACACTGAGCTATTTATGTGATTGATTTAATGTATTTTCGTATGCTCTGATAAGTTTGTTGCTTCATTTTTTACTGTAAGTAGCAGATTTGTGGTCTGGTTGGATGCATTTGCAACTCATGAAAATCCCATTGTGGACTTTTGTTAATTTGGTGGTCAGGTGGGGTTAGAAATTACAATTTGGTATCTGATATATTAACTTTTTGGTTAGGATATGTTTTCATTTCTTTCTAGGGATTTAACAGGTCTAGGAAGGCCTAGGGGGGAGGGTTAAAATGAGATTATATCCATTCAATATAAAACTCGAAATCTGAAAGCAAATTAATTCCACATGACAGCACCATTGCCATCTCTTACAACCCAACCATAACCCAAATTCCCCCATATAGTCCCTATTCCTTTAAACTTCATTGTGATGTGATTTGAAAAGGAACTTGCCACATTCTAAATGTCCTAAGCTGAGTTGCCGTCCTCTGATTTTCCTTTGTTTTTTCATCTAAAAGTACTTTGTCAGGGTAGTTCTCTTATCCTTCTTTCTTGCTTTTAGGTTGTGTTTGTGTTTTCTTAAATGTCACAAATATTTGATTCTTTTGATTAATTTTCCTCTCTTAAGATCTTCCTCTTCACTGGTTAACGTGCTAACGTGCTTGGAACACCACAAAATCTGAATACCACTGAGTAAACCTCTCTCTTTCTCTCTCCCTCCCCCTCTTCTCTCTGTATTTTTGTGCTTATTCAGCTAAACTTATGGATGCCAATCTTGACCAATGGCACCTGAAAGCCATCTTTGAGTTGTTACAGTAGCTCACTCTCCAGCATTATGTAGGGGCAGATGTCACAGCATTCCTTCTCCTCCAAACTGAATAGAATTTTGCTCTCCTCGATTAGTTTTTTTTGTTAGCCTCAACTTTTTGGGGAGGGACTTGTATTAGTTTCATATGTGCATGTGTGTATCTACATATGTTCAATTCACAGACCTCGTTGCTTTTGTTATATCTACTGCAGTCTCTTTACACTTGTTGTTTATCAATGATGCATGTGAACATCTGTGAACTGTCGAGGCCCATCACACTGGGTTCTATAGCTGGTTTCTTGTGTTAGCAACAGGATGGATGAACTTTCATTTCAGAATTTTCTTTTTCGATAAGTAACTTGATATATATATATATTTTTTTTATCAAACTTATAATACTGCAGGAATTTTGTCCATTCTTATGGTGTTTTGTTTGTTTCTCTCACCAGGATGATACTACATTCGAGAAACAAAGTGCTCTATTTGCTTTGGCAATTTCTGACATTGTGCTGATAAATATGTAATTTTTTTTTATGTTTTTAACATTATCCTTTTTTTTTTGTTTAATTCAAATCTATGAGTCTTTAGAGAGGACTATGCTTTCATGATTATGGAGGATGTTCAAATGATAAACCTTTGGCTTGGAGTTTCATAGGGGTTGAACAAAAATAAAGAATTTGACATATTGTTTACATATGAATGCAACATATGCATATTTATGGATGTATATGTAACAAGAAAACATGCTAGATTCCGACTGGAGATGTGATCTGTTTTACAGGTGGTGCCATGATATCGGTCGGGAGCAAGCTGCAAATAAACCTCTTCTAAAAATAGTTTTTCAGGTGCTGTGTAGCTATGTTGCTTTTAGTCAAGATTTCTTGATCAGTATATGACCGCCTGGTTTTTTTGTACCGTATGTAGGTGATGATGCGTTTGTTTAGTCCCCGTAAAACAACTCTCCTCTTTGTCATACGTGATAAAACAAAGGTCTGCACTAAGTCAAAACATTCGCAAGATGTTACCAAATATACTTTATCCTCTATTCTTCAAATGCACTATTTTTTTATGCATTAATTTTTGTCCTGTGTCTGTACATATAGACCCCACTTGAACATTTGGAGCCTATTTTAAGGGAAGACATTCAGAAGGTTGTCTTTTGTGCTCACACTGAGATTTATATTCTTAATCATAATTTTGTTTTTCAAAATTTCTGACACCTTATATATTCTGCAGATATGGGGTGCAATTCCCAAGCCCCAGGCCCATAAGAATACTCCTTTTGATGAGTTTTTCAACGTAATATACTCTGTCTCTTACTGGTTGTTGTGCTCTTTGTTTTCTTGGTAATTAGTTTATATCTTGATTTACTTTGATATGAAGGTTGTAATCACTGCTTTATCCAGTTATGAAGAGAAGGAGGAGAAGTTCAAAGAGGAGGTAGTCCATTCAATATAAGCAGCAGCTCATGAAGTGTTTTAATTTA
>QGSO01000356.1:868326-900826 GCA_011037825.1 Carya cathayensis | reverse complement strand
ATATCCTATATATGCTAATTTAGGAGCAATAGGTTTGTACTTCTTGGCTTGTTACACCATACTACATGTGGCAAATGGAGAGGTCCTGTTAATATATTCATTGCTTAAGATGTTTACCCTATGTTATGTGAGCTGAAACACTGTTACCACTTGTCATTTAGAGGTTTTGTCCAACATATTGGTGGGAAACCGTTAATTACATCCTTTGAATCAAGTTCTGAACTCACCCCTTGTTTTGTACTTAAATCTGAGTGCATCCCAACTCAGCATATTTGCCATCATTATTGTCTTGACAAAATCAGCAACGAGAGTCTAAATCAGGGGTGGTTGTTTTGTCCAAAGATCTAATTGTATATTGATGTCAATAGTGTTGGACTATGTTTCTTTTCTAACTTGAGTTTGTGTGCTCTAACCTTGCTTTTGCACTGTCAATTTAATTCAACCCAACAGATATGACATGGAGGCAGTCTACTTTGATGAAGGTGTTCGAAATGCAAAACGAAAACAACTGGAGTCAAAGGCATTGGATGTAAGGCTTCTTTCACCTCTATAATATTAGCTTCTGTTGTTACATAGATTCATTTAATATGGCGAATGATAAATGAGATATGTTGAGCGAGCCAGTAGTTGCCTCTCCCACCAAGAATCCAGATGTGAACCAACCCTCCATGACACTTGAAATCATCTTACTAACGGCTTCCATCACAAAAACAAAAAGTAGAGATAGAAGGTCACCTTGTCTCAACCCTCGTGAGCTTTTAAAGAAGCCTTTCGGAGTGCCATTCACCAATATAGAGAAACATGCCATAGAGATACAATGATGGATCCATGTACACTATTTTGTACCAAAGCCACATCTCTCGAGCATGTAAAGAAACTCCAGTTGACATGGTCATATGTTTTTTTATATCCAGCTCGCACAAGAGCCTTGGCTCTCCCGACTTGAGTCTACTATCCAAACATTCGTTGGCAGTAAGTACCGAGTCAAGGATTTGACTACCTTTGACATAGGCATTCTGAGGCTTCAATATTAACTTCTCCAACACCTTGTTCAACCTATTCACCAATACTTTGGAAAGAACTTTGTATAACCTGCCCACCAAGCTGATGGGATGATAATCTTTTACCTCTACCACGCCATGCTTTTTTGGTATGAGGGCTATAAAAGTTGCATTTAGGCTTTTTTCAAACCTTCCATATAATCTTTTGTGGGGCCAGGCTTGATCAAATTTGAGCTTTGAGAGCTCTACTATTATGCTTTGAAGGTGAACTTGGCCAAATTAGAAGTAGTGTCAGTGAGGGATGTTCCTAATGGGGTGAGTATGGCTTCCATTTTGGGATAAAAGATATCTCAGCTGCCCATGAAATATCTTGGTCTCCCGCTAGGTGCTACATTCAAATTGAAATATATTTGGGATGATGTGCTAGAAAAAATGGAGAGGAAATTAGCTAGTTGGAAGATGATGTATTTATTTTAAGGTGCTAGGGTCATTTTAATCAAAAGTACTCTTTCCAATTTGCCAACTTACTTCCTCTCATTATTCTCGCTCCCCACCAAGGTGGCTTATTGCATAATGATTTAAATCAAAAAGGAAAAAAGAGGTATTCGAAGTATAAAAGGGTAGCGTATTTGTGGATAGATGAGCATTTGCAATCGTTTACAAGAGTGATATTGGGAAAAACTCCGATGTGACTTCTTCTGGGGGGCAATTAATGACGCATTTGGAAGACAAGGCACCTCTAAAGGCAACTTTTTTGTATGGACTGCTTCTTTGGGGAAGATCCTCACTCTAGACAATTTGAGGAGATTTTAATCATAGTCATGGATTGGTGTTATATGTGCAAGAAGAGTGGAGAGTCTGTCGACCACCTACTACTTCATTGCGAGTTTGCCATGACTTTGTGGAATGAAGTCTTTGCTTGGTTGGGACTAGCTTGGGTGATGCCGAGAAGGGTAAGAGATCTCCTAACTTCTTGGAGAGGCATTCGGGGCAACTCTCAAATTGTAGCAACGTGGAAGATGGTCCCAACATCTTTGGTTTTGCATTTGGAGGGAGAGGAATTCAAGAAGTTTGGAAAATCAAGAATGATCAATGGATGAGCTTAGAAACTTATTTTTCAATTCTTTACTACATTGGTCGATTGTATTTAGTTTTCATGGCATGACCTTCCATGAATTCCTTGTGTCACTAAACTAGCATGCTTAGGCGTTGCTCTTGTATATGTCTTGTATACTTGGGCTCTTGCCTACTCCTTTGATCAATATATATTTGTTTACCGATAAAAAACAAATATGTTTTCCTATTCAGTCTAAATAATTACTCATATAACTGGTAATGATCCCCTGACCCTGTTTTGTGCATGTGTGCTGTGTGTTGTGAATTATAAATAGCTCTTGGTTATACTCGTATTCTTTAGTTTAATTAGTACTGAAGTTGATGAGGTAAAGTTGCTTTAGCTGCCCTTCCCCCCCCCCCCCCCCCCTCCTGCCCAAAAAAAAAAGATCTTCATGCTATCTTTATTCCTTCTGTCACTAACTTCGTTCAGAAATAATTAGCTAACCAATTTATCATTGGCCCAACCTGGCTTTCATACCTTCGAAACTTAAGACTTGAATTTGGCATCCAAACATCAACTCCTGAGCTGGATCTGTGTTATAAATACAAAGGGAAAAAGGAAGAAAGAGGTTTGAATGATGATTCCACTTTTCAGAAAAATCAATGGGCAAGCATAGTTTCAGCTTTATTGAACTCCACAAATAACTTATGTGATCCTTGTCAAGTGGATTCAATACCTCCTTAGTCAGGATTTCCTTTCATTTAAAGGCACAAGTGTGCAAGATACAAGGCTAGAATCAAACCTAAATTACAGGAATTAAATCTATTTACAAGAAAGAAAACTATGACTACGTACAAAATTTGTCTAAGTATGGAACTTCTGCTATCTAAATAAGGAAATATATATATACAACTCATAATAGATAAATAAGGAAATAGGAAACGTATCATGATGTCATCCCCCCTTAAATTGATGCTGGTTGGTCAAAAAGCATTAATTTGCCCACAAGAAACTGATGACGTTGTTGTGTCATAGCCTTAGTAAACACATCAACGATCTGGAGGTCAGTAGAAACATGAGGAAGAGAAATGATATGAGTGTCCAATACTTCCCTAATGGAATGACAGTCCACCTCAATGTGTTTCGTACGTTCATGGAAGACGTGATTTGCAACAATTTGAATGGCACTAGTGTTGTCCGCATGTAGAGGAGTAGGATCAGACTGAGTGCAACCAAGCTCAGCGAGGAGACTAAGAAGCCAGTGAATCTCAGAACAAGTAGCAAACATCGCACAGTATTTGGATTCGGTGGAAGATTTGGAAACACGATCCTGTTTCTTACTCTTCCAAGATATCAAAGAGTCACCAAGAAACATGCACCAGCCTGTAACAGAGCGTTGCGTATCAGGACATCCCTCTCAATCAACGTCATTGTAAGCCACAAGACGAAGAGAAGTCTCAGTGGGAAAGAACAGGCCACGGCTAGGAAAGCCGTGAAGATATCGAATAATGCAGCAAACAGCAGTGAAATGTAGATGATGGGGAGCTTGCATGAACTGACTAACCCGCTGGACAGCAAATGAAATATCAGGTCGAGTAATAGTCAAATAGTTCAGGCTCCCCACTAACTGTCGATACAGTGTAGGATCGGAGAGGAGATCACCCTCATCCCGAAGATATTTTGTGTTTACTTCCAGAGGAGTATCCACATAAGAAGTATCCTGAAGACTAGCCAAAGTAATCAGATCCTGAGTATATTTATGCTGATCCAAAGTAGCCCATCACTTACATCACAATGTATTGAGCCATAAAATGTTCGTCGCCTAACTACAATAAACATATTAAAATTTACAAAGATGTAAACTAAATGGAGACAGGCCCCCATGACTATTCCTCCAGGTTAGGTCTTTCTTTCTCGGGGTAGCTCTCCTGGATTACATCTGCATTAAAGTCTACGGTTTCAAGGAGCGAAACCATAGTGGGACTACCACAGTCAAATTTTAATGAAACCTTAGTAAGTTAAAATCCATAACAGTATTAGAAATGAGAGACAATGGCAATGAATATGAATGCACAAGTCATGTAAATAAAGCTAAGAACACACATATCTTAAGCATGGCGAGGAATCACCCTTTGAGCCAAACACGTGTATTTCTAAGCAAGGTGAGGAATCACCCTCTGAACAAAACACATATACTAATAAGTACGACGAAGAATAACCCTCTGAGCAAAACACATGTATTCATAAGCTTGGCGAGGAATCATCCTCTAAGCAAAATACATATCCAAGAACCATCAGAAGAACAACAAGTATGGGAAATCACTCCACCCAATCAACACGGGAAATCTTTCTACCTGGCTAATACGTGAAATACATTCACCAAAACACAACGGGAAATCACTTCAGTTGATCAACATGGGGAATCTCTCTATCCGGTGAACACAAGGACTCTCTCTACTCGTGCTATCATGTGAAGCGATACTGAAATGCCCCACCTCGATCATCATGGGAAATTTCTCTACCCGTATGAAACTCGTGGTAATGTGTGCTCAGTATTGGTATAGGGAATCTTGAATTTGATCTCATGAGTACAGAGCACTTTGAAATCATATCTCTTTGAAAAACCACATCACTTGAAAGTCACAACGTCAAAGTATATTAATATTCATAGTGAGAAAATATGCACTTTCATGAAAGAAAGAGGTGAGAAGCAGAATATGCAAATTCTGACATACCCATATACATTTACCCCACATTTCTAGTATCGTTGTATGTGCGAACCTACCTGAATAGTATTCTAAATACTAATAGTTGTGCTGGTGGAAATGATCCCTTGGTTGATGGAGGCTCTGAGTTCTTTGTTTCCTTGAAGTCCCTGAACAGAAGAAGAAACAAAAGAGAAACATTTTACAGTCTCAAAAGTGAGATGTTGAATACTGTCCAATGTCTTTTATATGGAAAAACTATTAGTTACAATCCTAACAGGTTCCTGACCTCTAATTGATTGAAAGGGCAATCTTTAAATCTCGGTTGTCCATGTGTCCTCCGGACTTAAGCATGGTAGACACTGGGTGGAATTATGGGACAAAGTGCGCACGTCTTTGCAGCTTGCCTTGGTACTAGACCTGCAGTCCTCCTCCTTATGAGAATCGCCCATGTGGCACTAGGCCTTACTTCTGATTTCTAACAATATAGGCTGCATGGTCCATATTCCTCCTTTCCTAGGCGTGCTTCTGTTGTGACATCTTTGATGGAGCATTGTGATGCCCTATATGATACGGGTAGGTGGTGAATGAGATCCCATGTTACTTGGAAAATAGGTGTTCTTGCTCTTTATAAGGTTCCAACGAGGCTCCAATTGTATCATTTATTAGTCTTTTTGGAGCATAGGTCATGTCCTTGGACCTTCCATTGGGGAGTTATAGGCATGGGCCATGGGTACGTCATTTGTTACCCTCTAAGCTCCTCCGTGTTATCTTGGAGTGCTCCCCCACTTTGCACCGTGTTTGCCTTTGCTCCTTGCTCACCTTTTGTACGGTCAACACGTCCTTTGCTCACCTATTGTAGTGCGAACCTTCCCTTAGTTGCCTTGTGTTGCCCGCATCTGCTAGGCTCTCTACAATGTGCTGCTTTCCTTACTTCTTTCTCCTTGTCCCCAGTGTAATACCTGCGTGGGGATTCCTTCCCCCGGTTTGGCATTGTCTTTAAAGAGGTCCACAAACTCTTCTAAAAGCAATAGATGTAACACCCCAATCCCTCTAGGGCTTGTAAAGTTAGGGAAGTTGGATGCTACTAACCCTAAAACGTTTCATTTTTGCGCTAGGTATAAAGATTCAATACATTTATAAAATAAAAACAAAGTAGTTTATCAAAATGTAGGTTCTCAAAATAACATTGTTTGGAAGCACTTATTAAAAGCAAGTCAACTGTCTTGTACTACAAATTTCATTAAAATCAGTAAAATAAAAAGAAATTTTCTTTGCTCGGTGCCTCAACGTTTTTGTCATCTCCCAGAATAGAATCCTCGCCCACAACTTCCTCGTAAACTTCCGTTCCTGGGGTGGGAAAAACATAAATCAACTAAAATGATTCAAATATTCAGTAAGAACCATATCATGCAGTAAACATAATAACAATCTAGGGTTTCCAGTTATCAAAACATTTTTGAGAAAACGTTAACTTACAACATACATAAACATGCACCTCAAAGCTTTAAAGAACATTCCTTTCCTTAACCTCATAGCATTCATTACCTTAACCTCATCCTTAATGGTTGTTATACATTGTTACCTGTGTGTTAGGGTTGTGATCCTTGCAATCAATGGTTCTTCCCGTAGCTAGATGATAAGAACCTAACTTCAGGAATGGGACATCACTAGGTGCACCACTAGTAATGCATTCCAACGTTGCAATAATGCAATCTGTCTCAACCTTATGGTACCGTCTTCACTATCATATGTTTCATTCATTATCTTCGTCAAGCACATGCAGACATACCTTTTTCATTTTCTTTTCTTTTCTTTAACCTTGACTTACCTCGCCTTTTATTCTTTAAAATAAATAGTTATACCATATAATATTCAATCCCAACAATGGCTCATACATATTTTTTCCTTTATAACATTTACTATGCATATACAGTTGCAAAAAAGACCTTACAGTTTACATACAGCAATGTGTGAAGAGCATGATCACAGTTACTTATCTCGGTTCTCATGTAAATTAAGCTAACAATGCGTGTTCCAAGTTTTAAACCAAACCTATAATATTTGGGCAATAGTATATAAGCATTCTTAATCGTTAAACATTATGTGTAGTAAGAATCATGCGCTGAACCTCGAGATATCTAAGTTCCCCTGACTACGACTCTTTGCTCACCTACTACACTTTGCTCACCTAACACTTGTTTGCTTATCACTTCACTGCCCCTCCTCGCCCCCCTCTCTCCTTGCCTTTCCTTCCCAACTCTCTCCTCGCCTTTACTCCCCTAGATCCTAAAGTCTGTCTAAGGGTTGTATGTGAAGGGAGAGAATACATGAATTCATGTGTACGAGGAAACTTACTGCGGTCGTGTGTGTAGACGCTGGGTGACAATGCAGCGGCTGCCCTTCCTGTTCTGATGATTGAGTGATGATTGGCAACACCTAAAGACACATTCATGGGGTGGTTCAGTACGGTTGCGTTACAACAACCCTTATGCTCTGTTTTTGGTTAGCAAAACAGAGCATAAGTGACGTGATCTGTGTTACGTACATGTCTTGTGGGGTACTGCGACATGAAAGACTTACTAGTGTTCCTTAAGCAGTGCACGAATGAGGCCTAGTTGCACTTGAACACAGCAACTTTGCAGTGAAAACACAAACTCCCACCTTGCAGCATTGGTCTTCTTGAGAGGTTGAGCCGGGTCTCATGCAGCAAACACAGCGATGAGAGGGAAGGAAGAAGAAAAAGGAGAAGAAGAAGATGATGAACGTGAAACGGCTGGAAAACTATCGGGACTGATTTACGGAGGAGAAAGAGATGTATTTATAGGATGGAAAGGTCGGTTGGACGTGTGGCTCTTCCATCCCATGCGTTACATCATTGTAAATTACCCGTGTAACTGGTTTAGGTCATTTGTGGTGGTTATGTGCAGGTTCATGGTCCGAGTCACGGTTTGGGCTTTCCTAAGGATCTTGGTTCTAATTCTTGGTTTCTAAGCCCTATTCTAAACCACTATCATTTCCTAACCGCATTCTAAGCTCCAGAAATTCGCACATTTAATTCTCTAAGGGTCTGAATCCTAGTCTTTCTAACTATTTCTAAATAATAATAAAATACATAATTTAGATACAATATATTATTATCAACAAAGGCGACCAAATATACAATATAATAATCTAGTAATATTATTTATAAATAACTGGGGGTTACAGTAGAACTTCCAAGTAGCAAGGATCACATGTGAGTCTTTTTCCCTAACCAGATCTGCTTTTCTGTCCTAAACTGATCTGGTTTTTATCCAAAAGGACTCTTAACTTAAACTTCTCCTTGGTGGCAAAAAATCATTTTTAAACTAATCTTTCTTCCATTTCACACAAGGGTCTTGGAAATATAATATATATTTTGGTGTGAAATAGACAGTTATAAATCTGAGTCTTGCAGAGAAGTATGTCATTTGTTAGTTTGCATTTCTATGATTATAGTTTATCTTCCTTTGATTCTTTGTCTTGTGAACTTTCCAGCTTGTGCACCCTACTTACTCCACCTTGTTGGGTCATCTGCATTCTAAAGCACTCGAGAGTTTTAAGAATAAACTGGAGCAGTCACTGATCAAAGGAGAAGGTTTTGCTGCATCCGTTCGTACTTGTACTGGCTCTTGTATGCTTGAGTTTGACCAAGGATGGGCAGGTGATAGTTGAAGAAATTTTAATCAATACAGGATATGCACAAATTATGTTTGATGTCTATGCTAATGATTTTTGTTTATTCTATACTGAATGAGGTTGTACCTTCCTTCGCTTGTACATGTTCTAGCTGCTTCATAATATATGTTTATGACACACTTTAGGTTTGATGTGTGAATTGTCAACATTAAAGAAACTTGAGCAGGCATTGTGAAAAGTTGAATGGATTACTATTTCTGTCCATATAGTTTGTAGGCTTGGTTCTTCTTTGTGCACAGGTTTACATGTACCGGTTGCATAATATTGCTGTCCACGTAGTTTGTGGACTTGAATATTATTTTATGCGCAAGTCATGTACAAGTTGCAATTTGCTTCTATCCCTGTTTTTACCATTATTATTATTTTTATTCTATATATTGAATGAGGTTGTACTCTTTCTTTTCTTGTGCAATTTCTAGCTGCTTCATAATATTTGTTTACGACACTCTTTAGATTTGATGTGCAATATGTCAACATTAAAGAAATTTGAGTATGCACTTTGAAAAGTTGAATCGATTACTGTTGCTGTCCATGTAGTTTGTAGAATCTTCTTTTTTCGGATCGGTAGATAATAACTTTATTCATGATAAAAAGTAGGCATAGCCCAAGTACACGGGACATATATAAGAGTAACACCTATGCATAATTGACTAGTGATATAGTGAAGTCATGAATATTCATGCCGTTGAGGTCTATTATGTGACACGGCAGCTGGGAAGGGAAGGGAAATACGAAAAAGAGGAATGCATCTGAAGTAGTGAAGATCAAACCCTAGGTGTTGATCTTGTGTCGTGGGCCACCGAAGGAAGGGACTTGATGATGGGCTGAAGATTGAAGTGGTGGAGTGGGCTAACTCAGGCAGACGGATTTTGGGCTCAATGTTGGGCCAGACTATGTTACTTTTATGTTCTTAGTTGAGTTAATATTGTAAGGGCCTGTGGTCCAGTTATGCTAGGGACTTTATAGTAAATTGCATGCTTTAGTATATAAGGTCACTGTACGAGACTTGACCTATCATCTGGAATATTCTAATGTTCATTGTTTCTGTGGAGGTACTTTCCCTCGAAGAAAGTGTAGATAATATTACTGTGAGGAAATTCAGAATACTATTACATTTCCATCTATATTTCTACTGTATCCCATTTCATATTACAATCGGCCAATAGAATAAAGTATCAAAGAAAAACATACAACATTCTAAGCTTGTCTATTCCATGTAGTTTGTGGACTTGGGTCTTATTTTGCGTTTGAGTCATGTACCACTTGCGATTTGCTCGCTCTCTATTTTTAACTTGCTATCAATAACCTTCTGCCTCATATGCTGCTCTAACTTCTCATCATTTGTCCCCTTTGGCAATGAGCCTTAACCTTCATCTTTTTAATTGTTTTTATAGAAAAATAAAAAATAAAAAATTCTCTTGATTGCTTCAGATTTTGATTGTAATGACCAAGCGGATTTTTGGCATGCTCCCTCTGTACATTAGTCTTCTCATTTTTTATGCTTGATGCACGTGATTTTGTTGCTATGATATGTTTTCTGAAATCCCAATTGGCAATAGCCATTGATTTATTTCAATGGGCTAAGTTTTTGTGAGTTCCTTGTATCTGTTTATAATTCTTAACTGGGTGCTTGGGCTAAGCCCATTTATTATCATCAATAAAGTTTTGTTTAAGTATCAAAAAATGTTTTCTGCACTCAATCTTTTCATTGTTGCAGTTGTTTGGTATGGATTTGGTTTACGATGCATCTTCTTACATGAATATATCAAGTTCCTTATGCATAGTATTACAAAACGTTAAATCCCTATTTAAAGGATATTTTCGGTTTTCTTGTACCTACTGCTTTTTACTTGCCTTAGGAGCATAATCTTTACGATGTAAGATTTACTTTGACATCTTCTGTGTTGTCTACCACTTTCATCTTTTACCACCTTCTATGTTCTTCTTTTAGATGCTACCATAAGACAGGCTAATTGGGATGCTTCAAAAGTCCGGGAAAAACTTCTTCGTGATGTCGATGCTCATGCATCCTCTGTTCGTAGTGCAAAGTTGTCTGAAATGATGGCCAATTATGAGGTATTGCTCTTGATTAATCTAACTATTCATGATTGCCTTTTGGACCGGGGTTCCTTGAATCATGTCTCTATATAAGCCAAATCACTGATGCTCTATATCGGAACAATTCTTGATTGAATTGAATATGAATTTATTATGATGAGATTTATTCATAAATGAAATGAATTGATTTTGCTTTGCAATCAATTTCTCTGTTTGAGATTGGATACGAGTTGAAATGGCACTCAATTGATGCATGTGCCCAAAATACTGATAGTTTTGGGGTTTACTAAATATTGCTCTGTTAATTGTAATTAAGTGAAACTGGAGCAAATTTGATGCGATTCCCTTGTTGGCTAGTTCACTTGAATTATAATTCAGTTTTATTCATGTTTCTAAGCCCATGAATTGAAATTTAATTTGATGGCTTTTGGTTTCAAAAAACGAATTGGGTATAAATTTCAATTCAATTCATATGCTTTCAAATAGTGCTAAATGCAGATACCTTTCTTTTTTTTTTTTTTTTTTTTCTCTCAGAAACAACTTGCCCTAGCACTGACAGAACCTGTTGAATCCCTACTCGAAGTGGGTCAGAAAGATGCATGGGCTTCGATAAGGAAGCTTCTTAAACGTGAGACTCAGGTTGCTGTATCAAAGTTTTCAGCTACCATTGCTGGTTTTGAGTTGGATCAAGCAACACTTGACAAAATGATGCAAGATTTAAGGGACTATGCTAGAAGCTTGGTGGAGAAAAAGACAAGAGTTGATGCTGGGAAAGTTTTGATCCGTATGAAGGATAGGTAACAAGTTTAAGTAAAGGGAATTTTTCTTTCTTTTCTTGATATATATATTTATATATATATATATATTTACTTTTGGGTATTTTAACGGCTTACTGCTTGGTTAACAAATCTCAGGTTCTCAACTGTATTCAATCATGACAATGATTCACTGCCTAGGGTTTGGACTGGGAAGGAAGATATTAGAACTATTACCAAGGATGCACGTTCGGCGGTAATCTGCATATGGATTTTATTAATGGAGTTTAATATGAATTGCTGGTTCATCAATGATCTATCTGTTGCAGGCTCTAAAGCTTTTATCTGTCATGGCTGCCATACGCTTGGATGAGAAGCCTGATAAGATTGAAAATTTACTTTTTTCATCTCTCATGGATAGTACTCTTACGGTTCCATCTTCTCAAAATAGGAGTGTAGGAGCGCCTACAGATCCTCTTGCCTCAAGCACATGGGAGGAGGTACTACTAGTGGGTTCTGGTAGTGTCGTAGCATAATGCTCTAATCACCAAATTGATTACTTATCGAGGATCAGCTATAATATAGGTTTCCCCAAAGGATACGTTAATTACACCAGTGCACTGCAAGTCTTTGTGGAGACAATTCAAAGCAGAGACTGAGTATACAGTCAGTCAAGCAATTTCAGCACAGGTAGATTCATATGCACTCTGTTCCTCTTTTATTGCAATTACTTGCTGGTTGTTGCATTCGAAATAAATAACTTTCTCCATTTTTCTGGAAAGTTCCTGTGCCTATGATGTACTGACTAGTCTTAATTTTATGTGCTGACTAGAGCTTGTAAGCTTTGAAATTTAATGCATGCAAAGTTTGGTTTAGTACCATATGAAGCTGTTTCATGACATGCACTTTAATTTGTGCATGCAATCTCTGAGTTATTAAAGTGCATGCAATCTCTGAGTTTCTGCAACTAGTTTGAGTTGTGATTTCTATGAAACAAACGATACAACAATGAATTCCTTAACTACGATAGTTTGAGCCAAGGAATTGCATAGCTGGAAACTAATAATTATCCAGTAGAAATTATATTTATACATTAGGTTAAAGGCTCACGTTGGGGCCAAGTTGTCAGTTTCATGGAAATGGTTTGAAAATTGAATGAAATATTTTGTTGAATATCGGAAAAGGAGGAGGTTAGGCGAGTCTGAGAAGTTGTTTTAAGGGTAACTGTTATCAAGTATGATTGCAGATCTTTTAATAAAGACCTGCCATTTGATGAATAGATGATAGTTTAAAATTTGACTCAATCGCTTGAGTTAAGCAAGCTCATGTGAAGTTTGTGGGAAAGAAGCATGCCCATCGTAGTTCAGCAGTTTGTTGCAGAATCTGTGTTCAATTACATAATTTATTTTTAATCAATTTTCTTTCAACTGGAGTATTTACTTCTATGGAACTTGTTTGGTGCTGCGTTAGCCTCATGTGCAATATTGAAAATACTTGCTTCCAAGATTACACTGTTATTGTGCTTATAGGCCAAGATTTCTCCATTTTGGAATTGGAGTCTTATAGGCCAAGACTTTTGTTTCGCGGAATCTGAGTTTGCTGACATCGTGTTTTCTGAAGACTTGATGCATATTAGGAAAACTACTGTAGTCCTAAAAGAATCAAATACACAACTAAGATAATGATTTAGTAACGTTAAATGTTAGATATTTTTTTTTCCCGCAATTATAATCTCACCTAAGTTTGTTTAAGCCTCTCTCCTCTGCACCATGTTGCGATTGATGAATGATTATGTTGTATCTAATTTGGTCTATGTCCTCTATGAAACTAAATTCTATCAGGAGTTGGTAGCATTTAACTTTTAACTTTGATTATTATGATGTGAAATGCCCCTATTTTGAATTTCAGCATGTGGTTCTTGATTATTGTGTTTACCTTGTATGCAGTTTTGTGCGGGATGCTATAGAATCACTCATGGTCTTTTTGACATTATCTTGGCAGTTACCCAAAAGAGCACACTCATGAATGATCGCTTTTCTTTTTCTATTCTTTTCCTTTTTGTTTCTTTTCCGGCAGGAGGCTTTTAGGAAGAGTAACAACTGGTTGCCTCCTCCATGGGCGATACTGGCTATGATTGTCCTTGGTTTTAATGAATTTATGCTTCTTTTAAGGTATAGTTTGAATTCAACCAGGGGCTTAATTCCTGCATTGGTAGTTATACATTTTGATGTTCTTAACATGTTGGGCTTTCACTCCTATTGTGTTCATTGATAATTGGTTTCTTTTTTCTCAAATGAAACAGGAATCCTCTCTACCTCATGATTTTATTTATTGTATTTTTACTGTTGAAAGCTTTGTGGGTACAGATGGATATAGGCAGAGAACTTCAACGTGGCACTGTGAGTATAGAACAAAAACTACTCTTTGCGTATCACTTTTTCTCTTTATTTAAATAGACTTCTCTTTTGGTAAAACAAGATAGAACCTAATTTACGAGTTCAAGTTTACAAAATAAGACCCCTTTAGAATGTTATAAGCAACTGCTATTTGTTCCATGTTTAGATGGTACCACCTCCAGCATCCACAGCCTACAGGACAAGCACGTATCAGTCTATGATATTTGTAATAATCATCTGCTAATTTTCATTTTGTTATGAAAACCCAGTAATTTACACCATGTACCCTACAAAATTTTTGGCTGTGTTATTAATTCATTAATCTACTAATAAAAAGAAAAAAAAAGAAAAGGTAATTCATTAATCTATTCGGTTGAACCTGAAGTAGTGTTTTGAACTTCAGTTTGTTAAAACGCTAGGCCCTTGGAGTTTCCTGGTCTGTGGAGGATTTGCTTAAGTTTGTATGTTTGTTTGCTTTGTTGCCAGCTTTCTGGACTCCTCTCAATTTCATCAAGGTTTGTTCCCACCATGATGAACCTTTTAAGACGAGTTGCCGAACAAGCTCAAGGGCGCCCAACACCTGAGAGAGAGAGACCACGACCATCATATTCTCTGACTTCTCAGGGTTACAGGTTTTATACTCCTTGGCCAAAACCCGTTTCATGCACAGCTGAGTCCTCCGAATCATCTAATAATATTTCGTCCCCTGAAAGTGGTGTCGAATACTCGAGCACTGGTTTGATGCATAGGCGAACTACCAACATTCAAGAAGCAGAGTTTTCTTCATGAAATCACACTTTTATATGCTCTTTATAAGATTAAGATAGCCGCTCCCTTGTGTAATGTTTTTCTTTTTTACATGTTCATTTCTTTTCTCAAGTTTCCTTCTTTGCCATGGAAAAGAGAAAGCTGAAAGGAAAGGCAAAGAAGCAAAACGGTTTTTTTTTTAAAGGGGAGGGGAGTCGAAATATGTATGTGTTTATCTAATATCTGTGTATATATACATAAATAAGATGTATGTACATGTGTATATACCCATAAATAAGACGTGTTTGTTTGCTTAATAAGGTTTTTGAGATTAGCTTGGTCATATTTGAGTTCAATTCAATTCATTTATTATATGAATCATTTGTGACCATAAAGTTATGATAAATTATTAAATGATACAATTCGTACAAAGTGCACCTCGACTCATATAAACTCGAATATCTTCATATTTACTATGTCTTTTTTTATATTTTTATCTCTAAATTTATCATGAGGATATTTTAAATATTTAAAGAGATACGAAAGAAATTATATTTCTAATAGTAAACATGTTACATGAATCCTTATGAGTATAATCATTAATATCTGTATTGATATAAATTTTATAAAAATATTAGCAAAATGTCAAAATTTGTTAGTCAAGATTTGTAGACAAAGTTATAAAATATAATATAGATAATTTATTTTGTCAAAATAAAATAATTTGTGAATAAGGATGGACTTGAAAATTAAATGAGTTCGTGTGTGTGTGTGTGTGTGTATATATATATATTTGTATGTATGTGTCTAATGCAATTCAGTAATAAGCTCGAGCTTGTGAATATAAAATGAAATTTGTAGTTTAGTTACGATACCCCATGGGGTATGAGACATAAAATTCTTATTTGATATCATTTTATCTCATCTCATCTTATTTTTAAATATAATTCAAATACAAATTTTTTAAACTAATCATTACAATTTTTTCAAACTTTTAAATAAAAAATAAAAAACAATTCCAATTTTTTCAAATTTTCAAACGAAAATAATATTATAAAACTATATTTTTACAACTTTTAACTTTATAATATTTTTTATTCAATTTTTTCTCTCTCATTTTCAAAAATTCGAAAAATACTAACTCAAACTATTTCACTACCATTCACAAATTATTTTATTATTACTTACAAAATTATCATTTAATCTCACTCCCCAAACCTGCCATTTGTGATTAAAAAATCGTAGAAATTCTATTCGAGCCTAGAGAGAGAGAGAGACTACAAGTTTGGGGAGTGAGATGAGATGAGATGAGAATTTTATGAATAGTAGTAAGATAGTTTGTGAATAGTAGTGAGATAGTTTGAGTAAAGAAATTTTATAGGATTTTAAGAAATGAGATAGAAAAATTTAAATAAGAAATATTAAAAAGTTTAAATATTATTATAATATAATTTTTTAATATAATTTTTGTTTGGAGATTTGAAAAAGTTGAATTATTTTTTATTTTTTGTTTGAAAGTTTGAAAAAGCTGTAATGATTAATTTGAAAATATTTGTATTTGAGTAATGTTTGAAAAAGAGATATAATGTGATGAAATAAGATAAGAATTTTAAGAAATTTTTTTTTTCCAAACAAGACCTTAAGAGAGCTGTTTATAAAGCGTCAAAGGAACCATGATAATCAAGAGTCATAATTATGCAGTCTTAAACTTTCTCTAAAATTTAACCTTTAATAGATCCATTGATTGCTAATTTTTAATGAAAATCACTAATTGAAAGAGATATATTTTTTCCTTCAATATTTTAATAAGGCCGAATAAAAGGTCACGTAAGTTATACGCCACTACTGTTTTTTTAGCATAGTAATATGATTAATTTTCTTTTGCTTGCCTTATTATTGACATATATGCATCTTCTATCATTAACCCATTAAAGACCATTTGGCCATTCAAGTCATTGTAATTCCTAGTGGATTTAATGTATAATATCCTAATATAATTTCATTCCATGTTGAAATTTAATGGTTTCGACTTTTGAGTGATTATTTGCCTACCATTCCTTAGTATTCTTACTCCCAATTGACAGACGGTTAATCATTATTTGGGTAGGATGCTTAGGATGAAAAAGTGAATCATTGTTTACCATGTGGAGGAGTCTCCCTTCTATTTTGGACTCCCAACTAATGTTTTGAATATGGTACCAAATGACATACCAATCAAGACATTAGAATAAAATATTTCGATACCGGTACCGTTTCGGGATAGTCGATATATGAATAAATTATATATATATAAATTATATTTCAAAATAATAGTTTATAAATGAATAAATTATACAAGGGTCCCTCCTCCACAATTAGGACTGTACGCCGATCCGACCCGAAAATGGATTGTTCCGACCCGACCCGTAAATGGCTGACTTCGGAACGGAATAGTTTCAATAACTTGAAATACCCGATAACCCGACCCGAAATATTTCGATTCGGGTTCGGCTATTCCGTTTTCTCTCATATATATATATATATAAAACTTTTAAATCCTTTTTATTTTATTTTTTATAATCATTAAAACAGCTGTTACGTACAATCAAGGTGGGACCCATGGGGGAATCGGCTGAGTAGATACATTAAAAAAAATGGCAAAAAGTGAAAACATAACACAGATGAAAAATGGGAGGGAAAATTCAGATTTTAGAAGCTTTAGAGATTGCGTCTGGGCTTGGGAAGAAAAACTTTGTGATTTTGGGTTTGGAAGAAAGAAGAGATCTCCGTTGCCATCGTTGTCTTCAGGTGCTGAATCGCCTTAGCGATGTTATGGTCTCTTGCGGGATTAGGTCTAGCTGGTTAAAAGAAAGGACTTTGATCGCCACGAAATTGTCCCAATCGAAGATCCACTATCATTTGAGAAAGGTTTCTTCATTGTAATTTTTGCATGCCAGTTGCTAGCTCAAAAGAATGAAGGCTAATATTTAATATTAGTAGGAGTTGCTGGTCCTTCTGGAGCTGGGAAGATTGTGTTCATTTGCCCAAACCAATCTTGCTCCAATTTTCTAATGGCATTGTTCAGATTCAAATTTAAAGTTCAAAAACAGAGTATGAAAACTGATGGACTGATGAAGACAATGATCAAAATGAGGAAAGAAAATGACTTCTATTTTTTGTTCTTTCTTCTTTTTTCCAGTTGCAGTTTTTTTGTTTCCTAAACCTACCAAACAAGGCCATAGAAAGATCAAAGTTCCAGTCTTTCCAAACTCTTGCTGCTTGGATTCATCTCCAAACTCCCTCTCCGCATAAGATATTTCTACCCGTCTCTGTACATTGCCCAGATTTAATTCCCAAGATAGCAATGAGAGAAAGAAGATGAAAACGAAGGTTGAAAATCATTCACAGTGGAGAGAAAGCAAACTAAGAGAGTGAATGAAGAGTGAGAAGAGAGAGAGAGAGAGTGAGAGAGAGAGAGAACGACGAAGACACTGTGAGAGAGGGACTTACGGTGGCCAGGGGTAGCACGAGGTGACCGATGATCCTTTCTACAGAGGTGACGATGGCGTCTTGCCGGCTAGGTGATTGTGAACATGCTATGTTTTTTATGAGCAAATCAAAGGTTTACAACTTCATGCAATTGGTGTCTGCGGCTTATTTGTGGCTAAGGAAGGAAAACATGGATGGCTGTTGGATGTGCAGAGACTTCCAAGATGTAGTGGCGGATGAATGAAGGAGCTTCATGCAATGGAGAGACTTTGACTCTTTGAAAAGACAAGTGTGCGAGTGAGAACCATGGATAGAGAGAGATGAAACGAGATGAAGAGAGAGGTAGAAAAAAAGATTTTTTTATTAAAAAGTACACCCGGTTACGTTGGGGTTGCCCCAGTAGGGTGCAAGACTGCAAGTAGAGTTTTTCTTATAATAATAAAATGTTGTTTTTATTTCTTTCACTTTTTGTCGATGTTGTAGGCATTCAAGTATGCTACTGGCTACTAGCAGAACCTAGCAGGTCAGACACCATAGTTTTTAATAAGGTTTTCAGAGACAAAAAGAAGAAAAGCAGATCCGGAAAATCAATTACTATATTTCGTCTTCGTTTTGCTTTGCAGATGGAAGGATGCAGATCGAGAGCTATGGACACCTTCAGAGCTTTGCTCTGCATCTTCGTTTTGCTCCGGCAAGGGAGTTGACTCGGCCGAAACTATTTTGCTGTTGCTGACTTATTCAGACCAGATCTAGATGAGGCGCTGGAGGGTGCAGTTGGGTACGAATTGTTTGCTGTGGAGGACTTGCATGGTGGCCGGGCAGGTGTTGTTGCTATTGTTGAGCCAACGTGATTACTGGAGCGGTCGTATGTGATCGGTTAATCGGGTAATTACCCGATTCGACCCGTTTTCAAACGGATAGCAAATGGAAATAACCGGTTCCGAACCGTTTTCATTCGGATCGGCTAAACGGTTACGGGTCGGGTCGGAACTCTTGGATCGGACCGGTTGGGCGGCTTAATTGTTCACCCCTATCCACAACCCACCCTTCCTCCCCCCAAATGCAGACCTCGGTCCTCATAGTTGATTTACCCCAATCCTCACGAGGCATTCTTCTTTTCGTACGAAGCTTCTGGCAATGTTTTGCAAGAATCGTTCGAAAAATTCTCCGTTTCATCCCATGATCATAGATTCACGCTACCAACTTCTCATATAGAGATAGACATTCTCACATAGAGATATTGGGTTCCGACACATGGATTCAGAGTTATGTATTGAAAACAGTTAATACATTCAAAACATTGGTAATCAATGCATAAATATAGGCATAAACATAATGATCGAATATTTATTCATGCTTTTAGAATTGAGAGGGGGGGGGGGGGGCAACGGGAGAGAGAAGTTACAAAAATAATGCCATGCCTCTTACTCACAACATTCACCTCACATTTCTCAGTACAGTCTTAGAAGCAAATGTACCTTCCTACATTAGAAAGCAATTGGTTTTAGATTGGTCTTTCAAAAGCAAACATAATTCTAAGGTAGAAGTGGAAATATACAAGGTAAAACTTAGGACTAAGGCGGCCCCGCTTGGTTATATAGATGAGATGAGATGAGATGAGATGTTTTGAATAGTAATAAATAAAATATTGTTATAATATAATTTTTTGATATTAATTTTGTATTGAGATTTGAAAAAGTTAAATTATTTATTATATTTTGTCTGTGAATTTGAAAAAGTTGTAATAATGAGTTAAGATGAGATTTTTGGTTTTGGTTAACCAAACAAGTAAAAGTTAGAATCAAAGAGAAGACATTGATTACAAAGATACATTCTCACCTATATCCATTAATTAAGGATTCTTTTAGAAATAATTATGGCAGTTAACTCATTATGACTTAGAGCTATATTAAAAGGATATTGAATAAATTTTTCTTAATCACATTCTATATGAGTATGTATATACGCACCAAACAACCAAAAGCTTTTCAAGCAGCTCGAGAGGAGCAGAGAGGGGAGGGGGGGGGGGGGGGGGGGGGGGGGGGGGGGGGGGGGGGGGGGGGGCAACGGGAGAGAGAAGTTACAAAAATAATGCCATGCCTCTTACTCACAACATTCACCTCACATTTCTCAGTACAGTCTTAGAAGCAAATGTACCTTCCTACATTAGAAAGCAATTGGTTTTAGATTGGTCTTTCAAAAGCAAACATAATTCTAAGGTAGAAGTGGAAATATACAAGGTAAAACTTAGGACTAAGGCGGCCCCGCTTGGTTATATAGATGAGATGAGATGAGATGAGATGTTTTGAATAGTAATAAATAAAATATTGTTATAATATAATTTTTTGATATTAATTTTGTATTGAGATTTGAAAAAGTTAAATTATTTATTATATTTTGTCTGTGAATTTGAAAAAGTTGTAATAATGAGTTAAGATGAGATTTTTGGTTTTGGTTAACCAAACAAGTAAAAGTTAGAATCAAAGAGAAGACATTGATTACAAAGATACATTCTCACCTATATCCATTAATTAAGGATTCTTTTAGAAATAATTATGGCAGTTAACTCATTATGACTTAGAGCTATATTAAAAGGATATTGAATAAATTTTTCTTAATCACATTCTATATGAGTATGTATATACGCACCAAACAACCAAAAGCTTTTCAAGCAGCTCGAGAGGAGCACATAGTCTGCAAACTCAAGAAACCTATTTATGGGCTTAAACATGCATCTAGGTACAGGTATTTTATTTGATGAGATTGTCCTCCTTATGATTTTTCTGGGAGAATGTTGTTTGCAAATGTATATCTTTGAAGATTTGTGTGAGTAAATATATTTTCTAGTACTTCATGTTGATGATATATTGCTTACTTCAAGCAACATCAAGCTTCAATTAGAGAAAAATAGATGTTATCTTCTCATTTTGATGTAAAGGATCTTAGTAAAGTTTCTTATACATTTGCTACATTGTCATGAGGGATCACCAGCCAATTGGACTACTTATGGCAGCCCAAATTCTAACATGTAATTATTACATTATAACGTATAGATCTATACTCTTAGGTAATTATTGTTTATTTATGGAGTCATGCTCACAGTACATTAAACTCATATATCCAATACATTGGGAACTTATTAATAGTACTTAATAATCGTTTACTACAGAAAATCATAATTACAATTTTAAAAATAATAATTACTATCATAGTTTTGAATTCCATTCCAATTGAGGTATTAGAATGGAATATTTCGATATCAATATGTTTGAGTATACTATTTCTGAATAGTTGTTATATGGATAAATTACTTATTTATATTTATATTTATAGAAAAACTATATTTTAAATTAACTTTAATATATATAGTTGATGAAATGTAATATATATATAATATAAAAATATATTGATAAAAATGTCGTTGTTGAAATGGGCTTTATGACCCAACAGATTCCTATCAATAAGACTGTTCATCCGGGTTTCAGACCGGATATCCGGGTGTACCCGGTCCAGTCAAACCCAACTGGGTACACCCGGTTATGACCCGGTCCGGAACCCGGGTGAATCCAAGTTTAGGGTTGTACCCGACTTTTTTTTTTTTTTTTTACACAAAAACCTATATTATTAAATTTCTTTCAAGCAGCATATTTTTCATCTAGAAGCCTATATTCCATTATAAAATTTTCAATACAAAATGTTGCAAAGCATATTCTTTTATATTAGAAAACTTATTACTTTTACATTTTTAACTAAACGTATCTAAAAAAGGAAATTCAATATTTATCACGTAAATGCATGCAAAACATAATGCCATCATTACTTATTACATTATTTTATATTTATACATTACATTATAAAATACAAAATTACAATATATGAAATGAAATTACATATCAAAAGTGGATTACATAAAAGCCACCAATACACAATGTTTGCTTCATGCAATCAATGCATTCCTCCACAGCTGATACATGTGTAATGAGAACCTTCATTTGCGTCTCCATTCTCAAATCTCCCACCAGGTAAAGCTGCAGTAGTTTAACTTATCATAAACAAATTAAAAAATTATGTAGGTTAAATTTTCAGAAACACAAGCATAAGCAATCATAGCCATCACCTGACTCAAATAACCTAATTCAAAATAAATGGGACATCCAAAGCTTATACAAAATGTAAGGAACATTGAAAATAGAGTAGTGAAAATTTGATCCAAACTTACCAAACTGTTGCTTAAGCTCAACACTATTAGCATACACACTACCCAGAGAACTGCAGCCTAGTGGGAAAAAAGGGGACAAATTAATAAGAAATCAGAAAAGACTCCTAGAAAGTTGTATGCATCAATGCTTACAACTTGCTTTTCCAAAATAGGGGACTTACAACTAAAATAAAATGGAACATATCATTGTGTATTGAAAAATTTACAGCCAGATAAAATGAAAATTCTCAACTTAAAGGAGACTTACAACTTATTTGGGCTGTTCAATATCCCAAAAGGGACTGTCATTTGGACCAATTATGGTTGCTTGCCAACGGAACATATCCTCAGCCACAGGATCTAAAAACGCACCATCAACAATCATGTAATATTTTTTAATTCATTAATAAAACTAGTCCTAATTAAATCTCATTTCCATTTTCTCTATTTGCTCTAACCTGCACTACATGAAGTTGATGGATCTCTCTGCAAATCCTTGAGATCCTTCAATATTCTCTTTGATGCCATTAAAGAAAGTTAAAAAATTTTGGACAGCTGAAAGTGGGCACAGTATAAATTCCAATATAAAGTTGCAAGGAAAAAAGTAATAAATTTTGCATTAATTAACTTTAATTATTCCCACACATTTTCTACTAACTAGTGTGAATAAAGTACAACCACATGCATGGTCTATTTCAAAGTAATCAAACCCAACCTAGGTAAGTGAAGAGAACATCCTGTTCTATTGAGTGTTGGAGAAGAGCAGCAACCGAAACCTTCAGATAATGATTAATATAATGGAAATCATGTTGAGGCATAGGCCTGTTACCTCTAGGTTTAATAAAGAACATCACATAGAACATGATTATAAATAGAACTATTATACTTTGCAGAAATTAATAGATAAACATAACAAATAAACAAAGCTAATCATTCAAATCAAATGAAAAGAATAATAACGATGACAAAAATTATCATCGTGTAATATTTTTATTAACCTATGACAAGACAATAATAGGAAAGAATATATTGTGTAATGCTGTATTAACCTATGAAAATATGTGATGGATTTGATATTTGCCCATATCTTAGTAGTTGGCATCAACATCATCATGCAGTAATTCAATGCAAAGATCTTCACCGCAAAAAGAGAGGATGAAAAGAATATTTTAGCTCACAAAAATTGTACTCAAAAGCACCACTCTTTTATACAGTTAAATCAAGCTACTAGAGAACTTAATTGCTTGAGATTCTTAAGTGGTTGTGCATAGTGACCTGAATCTTTAACATCAAGCTTGGCTGGAAACAAATCTAGTGCTAATCTAGTGCTATATTTCTTACCTGCAAAGAGATCAGAGCTGATGCAGATGTTCCAGATTAACTCGGATATATTTTTCTTGTGAAAGAGGCTTAATATGATATCAACATGAGTAGTACTCTACCAGCTTTAGCTTACATACTGAACACATCCCTTTTGTTTCATTATTTGTTTCTCTCTTTTCTCACAATACTTAAAAGGTAAGCATAACTAATCTATATGCGAATGGATCAAGAATCTGATCAATTCATAGTATAGATAAATTGGGGCATGAATATACTACAGATCATCTTAAGATTCCTAGCTTCTTGTCTTTTTGTTTTTGTTACCAAAAATTTAGTTATTTGGGATAAGAATTTAAAATATCCCATTTACCCAAAAAATAAGTAGTTCGATCTATATGATCTAGATCCCTTGATCAATGATGATATCTCATGATTTAAAATATCTCATGATGATGATATGATCAAGAGCAAGCACTTCAACTTGTAGCCAAATGACAAATATGATATCAGAAACAATGGGCAGGACAAGAAGGTTGTAGAAATTCGATCATGACCTATTTTTGTTTTCCCAGAAACCATGGAAAAAAAAAATGGCCCCATGCTTCCTTTTAGAAACATTTGTGACGTCCTAACCAAATCTTCAAGGATTTCAATTTGTAAATTAATTCTGGGTACCATATATATATGCTTATAATATTCATGATTAATTCTAAAACGATCGAGTTTTCCTAATCTAATATATAAATATTCCATTAATTCCTTGATTGCTACTGATGCATTCATTCATGGATGTCTCATTAAAAAACTGAACAATTCTTCTCAACCAAAGAACAATATAATACACCATAGTGATCAACTAAATGAGAAAAATATTTTCCAAAAGTTTTTCTGTCATTCCATAAATTTCTGTCAGGTTGAAGAAATATTTAAACAGGTCATTTTCCCTTTCAAAAATAAATTACTTCCACTTTTGATATAAAGTATGCTATCAACAACATATATATTTTTGATCAATCAATATAAAAATTATTAAAACAAACCCAAAATCAACAAACAGAGAAGAAAACAAACAAGGAAGAAAGACAAACCCAAATGCTAGCGGCAGTCTAAGCTAAACAAACCCATTTAACTTTTCAAAATGGGTAACCAAAATCTCCAAACAACCCCAAAATATCACTACCTTCAGAGATCTTTCATTGGTCAAGAGGAAGCAAGAGTAATAGAAAAAGATGGAAAGAGATGCTTGAGCTACCCCAACCATGTCATTGGCAATAGCACGCAGGTCGGTCCCAGTCACAACTGCTGCTGACAGAATGCTAGAAGATGGAGAGAGGGACGACTGGAGAAGGCCAGTGTTTACACGATTGATGAGAGAGAGAGAGAGAGAGAGAGAAGCAGTGGTGGCTAGGGTTTCAGAATCTTAGATGATAGAGAGAGAGAGAGAGAGAGAGAGAGATAAAACCTGGCCCGGATGAACAGTCCTACCTATCATCATATATCACAATTGGTGAGCTTGTTTAGTAGCAATATCACTCTGACCAAAAAGGATAATCTATGAGTTGGTCTCTTGGCCGAACGAAATGGTCAGCAGTTGGAATAGTCATATAAGTGATATCACTTACTTTGGTTAGTCCAAATCAGAATGGAATTGTTCCTCTATCAGTTGAACGTTTCGACATAGTCAAGGCCAGGGCGTTGATGAAAACCTTTTGCAACAAGGCGGGCCTTATACCATGCAATGCCTCCATCTGGGTTGCGCTTAACATTGCCTGTTGCCAATTTGGATTCTGGATAGCTTAAGAAATACACGTTGGCTCAACTGATAGAGGAACAGGGTGTTTGGTGACCATATAAGTTGTTTCGGGTGGTAGATGTTATTCATGGAGTGGGTAACCATTTGGTGAGTGTGTAAGGGAGGTGGATCCTCTGGTGGAGGTGGTGATGAGGAAGTAGTATCTTTAGAGTAAGGGGTAGGGATACTAACCTCAGTTGAAGTAGGAGGATCATGGGATACATGTTGCGTAGGAGTGACTGCATGAGGAGGGGATGCATCCGAACCTTGTATTGGAGGAACAGGGGCCACTAAGGTACTCTCGAGGCAAGGACGTGATGGACGAATTGGCACTGGAGGTGGATCAGTTGCATGAAGAGGAAAGATATCTTCAGCAAACGTAACATGCCGAGAGACATAGGTACAATTAGTGTCCACGTGAAGACATAAGTAAGCACTCCGAGAATCAGAGTAACCAAGGAAGACACAGGGGAGGGATTCAGTTTCCATTTTTGTGGGTGTTATATGGTTTTAACCAAGGAAAGCAAAGGCATCCAAATGTGCGAAGTTTAAGGTAGTTAGGGGTCAATTGAAGAGTTTTTCTAGAGGACTTAGCATGTTTAAGATAGGAGTGGTTAATCAGTTGATTAGGTAGACGGTTGTCTTGAACGCGAAAGTCTAGTAGGTTAATGTCATGTTCACACGATGGAGAAGAGTTAAGGTAGTCTTGACAATATGTTGATGGCGTCGTTCATCAATGCCATTTTGTTGCAGCATGTGGGGGGCGGTAGTGAGATGACTAATACCTTGTGAGGTGAGGAATGCTTTGAGTTTGACAAATTCTCCACCATTTTCAGTGTACAAGTTTTTAATCTTGTGACTGAATTGTCATTCAAGAAGCGGAACAAGCTGATAGAAAATGGATGCAACATCAGATTCATTTTTTAAAGGAAAGAGCCAACAATACTTAGTGAAGTGATCAACAAATAATACATAATATTTGAAACCACTTGAGTCAAACAACTGGGGTAGCATACATCAGCATACAAGTATTCAAGAGGAAGATGACTTGTGAGAGACGTGGTTGAAAACGGAAGCTTGTGGGATTTATTTGTATGGCATGAGATGCAAGTATTGCTGGACTTCTTGGAAGATAAAGGAAGAGATGTGTGACGGAGGAGATGCTGCATGATTTTTAGGGAAGGATGTCTGAGACGACTATGCCATGCATCGAGAGAGACTTGTGTCCCAGCAACAAGAGTCGAGAAGGCTTGCTTATTCAAATTGGCCAGTGTAGGGAGCAGATACACACCTTCAATGCAGTTACCTCAAAGCAGTTGCACCCCCGTGATCAAATCCTTCATAAGAAAATAAGAGTAAAAAAATTCAACAGAGACATGATTAGATTTGGTGAAGCTATGAATGGAGATCAGATTTTTTTGAATGGAGGGAACACATAAGGTATTATCAGGAATGAAAGAAAGTTTAGGTGTAGACAAACACATTGAGCCAACATGAGTAACAGGTAAACCTGTGCCATTGCCAATGATGAACTCATCTGGTCCATCATATTCGGAGTGAATGTTGAGGTTAGAAAGATCAGTGGTGATGTTGTGGGAGGCAGCGGAATCCATGAGCCACTTTTTCTCTTGACCAGTAGTGGTTGTGTAGTTGACAATGGCATTAGGAGAACGCAGCTTGTTGCATTTTTTTGGCTATGTGCAAAGTTTGATCACAAAATTGGGATGTTGAGGCAGGATGATTGTTGCACTATTGAGGTTTCTTTGAATTTTTGCAATAATTGTTGATTTTGTGAGAGAATTGCCTTTGCGGTAGGAAGTAGGACTGTTCATCTGGGCCGGATTTTTTTCCAGCCTGGTTCGGGAACCCAGATACCCGGATTCTGGTTTTGATTCGGGCTGAAACCCGCATCATTAAAACTGGATTTATATGGTCCGGACCCGGGTATGAAACCCGGGTTCCATATTCATAACCCGGTTTAACTGGGTTGGTATATAAGCTCTCTCTGTTTCGTTACACTCTCGTCTTCCCCGTCTTCTCTCTCTCTCTCTCTCTTTTACGGGCAAAACCCTAGCCACTGTATCCTTCGTTCTTCACTCCTCACTAATGAAAATGAGTATGCCGTCTATCACCTGCGATGCCCTACAGCTCCCTCCCCCCCGATTCACTTTCTTTCATCTACTCTCTCTCTTTCTCTCTCTCTCTCAACCCTAGCTACGAAACCCTAGTTGCCGCCGTGATGATCTCAACCCCCCCTCTCTTCGCCCACCGACACACTGATACCCATCAAGAGTGAATCATGGTCATTTGGGCATTTTAGATAAAAACCTTTACATCCATCCAAGCCTTCTAGATCCGGTAAGGCTCTCCATTTCCCTATTCATTTGGGCATTTTTTTGGCTCTCACTGGTCATTCAACTAAGGCCCCCACCTCCTTTTGCATTTTTTTCTCATTCTTCAACCTTAGATGTAAAGGTTTAGTATCAGTAGGAGTAAAGGTTTTTGGGATGGGTTTGTTTCCTATTTTTGTTGCTTTTACCCTGTTTTTCTTCATGGAGCAAAATGGAGACAAGTATTTTTTAGAAAAACATATAAAGAGTGAGATTTATCGTTGGGAGGCAAAAAAAAGTTGGGTTTTTGGTAAAAAGGTTGAGATCTAGATTGATTTCATTCATGTTGTGAGCTCAGCGAAGATTTCCAATACTAGCCACAGATTCGTTTATTTCATGTTGGAGATTTCTATGAATCTGTGTGCTAGTATTGAAATGGTTCGAACATCTTTGGTTTTGTGATCGGTGGAGGTTAGAGTTCTGGTTGGGCTAGAGTGAGAAATAGTAGTACAACTGTATAAGTTATGTTTTATTTTCCTCAGGTTCTTGCTTTGGAGTATTTGCATTCTTTGAATGTCATTCATAGAGACTTGAAGCCAGACAACTTGTTGATTGCTCAAGATGGTCTCATCAAGGTCAGTATTTTGCATTTATGTTCAATTAATACAAATTGGCAATAGTTAATATTTTTGGCATTTTTTATGGGTTTTTTATGGTCAAATCTGTGCTAGCATCTCTGTTCAAGTTCAGATCTATTTTTGTTTATCTGTTTGATTGCTGGTAAAATGAGGGGAAAGTAAATTTGGATAAGGGTTTCTCTTGAGCTATTCATGTCCTAGCTGGATACTCCTCTTTTCTTTTCATGAACAGAAGAACAGACTCGGACCATATGGTGTGAACTTCGATTTAAATGTTAAATGTTAAAACTCATTTGGAAATGGTTGACTTATATCTTTTTAATTCTCTATTCTGATTGGATGTCATATGATTTATATGTTTTGGATTGCTGGATTGTTCTGAATTTTCATCAATTTTAGTGCTAGATGGCATTGAGAGCATTTTTCACACGGGTTTCGTTATGTCATAACATATAGTATCTGGGCTTTTATTAACTTTTTCAATATTTATTTTTTTGCTTGGTAGATAAAGATTCCTACTTGTTCTTGAGCTCTGCTTCCTTTTGTTCCTTTTTCTGAATCGTCTTTTTTACCATTTGACTTATTCAGATTGCTTTGAAATATTTTAGTCAATGTGGGTGGTTTAGCTAAATCTCTTGCTACCTGTAAATAGAGAGAGCTAAATTTCTTGACGATGTATCAGAAACTGCTAACCTTGAGCTTACCTGGTAAGGTTAATAAGTATTTAAGAAGTCATGACAAAATGAATAACGTATTCAAATGATATTTATTTTTTGTTGCTTGGCATGGAAAAATACTGAGGTAAGATTTTTGTTCAAGCTCTGCTCTGCTTGTTTAATTATGCATTCAGACAAGCCAATCACTATCTGAATTAGAGTAGCTTAGATCGTTTTCCAGCTCTGTTGGTTCATCTCTTATGAAAGATATTTACCTAAACCTATTGCATTTTTAACTGATAAAAATATAAAAAGAGAAATTAATTCTCATTTTTTTCTCTATTCTTATTGACATGTTTGCATTGTTATTGTGTTGACTAATTTCTTTTAATCAATTGATTACTTCTATTAGTTACCTGTAGAAAATTTAAAATTGGATCTCCAGACCGCTATGAACCAGACATAAATGGTGGCCAACATTGAATACATTGAAGAGCTAAAGCAGCTCATTGAGAAGAAAGAGATATACCTGCACCTTCTCCAATAGAGTAGCGCTGGACAGCTCGGACTAGGATATGTAATTTTCATGGGTCTTGCAGTAAAACAGGATCATTAGATATGTAATTTTCATATATTGTAATTTTGTGTTTTGTAATGTAATATATAAATACCAAATGATGTAATAAGTAGTTAATTGCATTATGTGTTGCATGCATTTTTCATGATAAATATTGAAATTCTTTTGTTTAGATGCATGGTAAATTGTTGTTTCTAACTTTAGTTATTTTTACATAAAATTTAGTTTTCCATTTTGATATATTTTATTATTATGGACAATATTTAACATGACTTGAACATAATTTAATTATATTTTAGCTTTATATATTAAAAGAAATTATGCTTTTCAATATTTTTTCTTGAAAAAATTGTTGTAGAATATAGGCTTTAAAAAAAAAATATGCCTTCCAAGTTTTCAGCATTATCTTTTTTCTTGAAAAAATTTAGAAATATATGTTTTTGTTATTATTTAAAAAAAGAAAAAAGAAAAAAAAAGGTTCATTCCGGAACCCGGATTTCCGGGTTGCAACAACCTAGATTCATCCGGGATTTGGCCCAGATTAAAACCTGGGCTAACCCGGTCTGGAACCCGCTCCAGATTTTAAATCCGGGTTCCAGGTTGGGTATACCCAGATATCCGATCCGGTACCCGTTTGAACACCCCTAGTAGGAAGCATTGGCAGTGGCTACCAGTGTTGAGGAGTTGATGTCCAGACATTTAAGATAGGCTTCATGTCCAAGGAGGAGATCTTGAAGTTCTTCAAACGTGAGAGAAGTCTCCCAAGTCCAAATCGGAGCCATAATGTCACGGAACTCAACGCCAAGTCCATTGAGGACATGAAGGGTAAGGTCATCGCTAGTCAGGGGAGTGTCAATGAGAGCAAGTTCATCAGCCATGGCTTGGATGGACAGCAAAAATTCAAAGACGGAGCGAGAGCCATGTTGGTTCAACGTGAGTGTTTCCTTTAGCTGCATCACTCTGGTTTGTGAGCAGTTTGGAAATAGGCAAGCAAGTGTGTCCCATGCTTCTTGGGAGGTGTCAACCATGGCTATAAGGGGCATGACACTCTCAGGCACAAAAGAGAAAATTGCACTAAGGAGAAGCTTGTCCTGATGATACCAATGAAGGTATGCAGGGGACAAGGAGGAGATTTCGATGCTAGAGGAACTATTGGTATCTCGTGGTGGACATGGGAGGGAGCCATCCACGAAACCACGAAGATCATAACCAATCAAGAGGGAAGTAAATTGCACACGCCATGGGGGAAAATTCGTGGCTATGAGCTTGATAGGCAGCTGAGAGGCAATATTGATGGCAAGAAGGGAAATGTGGGTATTTTATGGATTGGATATGGGTGGAGGACTAGAGGTACTCACGGATTAAGACATGATAGAAGCCAGGAGGAAGATTCTCATTTGAGATTAAGAGGCTCTTGATACCATACAGAGAATATTGAAAACAAGTGTTGTGTATGAACAACCATCTTTCATTTAGTATTCATATACAATATATAGTTACAAACCAGAGCTATAAAAAGAACTTTTACAGGAAAGGAAAGAATACAAAGGATATACTATGCAAGCTATACAAGTAAAAACACGATCAGTGCTCTTGTAACCATGCTAGAAATAATGTCTTGAGATCACGCAAAGATCAAGGTAATCCCATAGTTGAAGACTGATTATGTGATTGCATTTATATGCGGCCCCAGCTGAGCAGCGTCTGGACTGGCTCCTTCCCTCCATCGTTTCTTAGTTGTCATATAGTGAGTCATTTCCAAAAAAAAAAAAAAAAAATTCAAAAAATTATTAGAATTACATATATATGCATGTCATGACAGGTTTGGATGGTGAGATGATATACAAAATTCTTATCTCATCTCATCTCAGTATTACAAATTTATATAATTTTCACATAAAATATAATAAACAATTTCACTTTTCAAATCTCAAAACAATAATAATATTAAAATATTATATTGGCATACTTTCATCTAAAACCAAAAATTCTCATCTCGCCATTCAAACCTATATTGTAATGGAAAATGTTACAAACATACGATCAAACGTCAAGTAGGCTACATTCGAACGATGATATTTTAATAATAATAAAGTAATTTACGTTCGAACGTGCAATTTATGTGTGTTTGAACTTATAAAACATTCAAACGTAACCGAGTCAACGTTCGAATGTTTAGTCAAAGAAAAGAAGACAAAGCGTTTACGTTTGAATGTTTTATCCAATGTACAAGAAATACTTTCAAACGTTAAATATATACATTCGAATGTTTACATTGTAATGTTTGCACGTTTTTCAATGGTTACAAAATTTCAAACGACATACATTCAAACTTTATCTTGTAACGTTCAAACGTTACGAGACAGGAATGGTTGAGTTGAGTTAGCCATTCCCAAAATGTGACGCCCCCAAATCCCCACGTACCAACACGGGGAATTCGAGACAGGAATTCAGGTTGTCACCATCCTATCGACGAGTGCCAAGTGTGTGCAAGCGACGCATGTGCACAAGGAAATACGCAGCGGATAGCAAAGTCATAAAATTTAGTACCAGAATTTTTTTCTTAAATAAAATACAAAGCTGTTCAAAGATACATAATAAAATATTACAAGTCATAAATATTGTTTCAAAACCAAATACAAAGCGTGAACTCCAACTCAGAACTCCGGCGGAGCCGCATCCTCGGGCTCAGCCTCCTCCTCCTCCTTGAACTCTGCACCAAAATCTACGGTACCAAAAATGGTGCCGCAGGTAAGTAAAATCCAAACACCACTAGATAAAAGCATATTAAACTCAAACAATATGCATGAATAAATGCCAATGCACAAAACTCACAAACCATATTTTTTCCACGCACGCCAAAAACCCATTTGGCTCAAAAACATATCCTTTAAACAAACCTCGCCGTTATCCCCGAAAACGGCCCACACATACCATTTAAAACCAAGCCTCGCCATTATCCCAGATAATGGCCCAAACCACCATTTTCCCAGAAAATGGATCACAAGTCCTAGGTGGCTGCACGGAATAGGAAAAAGTGCAGGGGAGAGAGAGAGAAGACGCACGCACGGGGGAAACC
>QGSO01000356.1:837728-861450 GCA_011037825.1 Carya cathayensis | reverse complement strand
CAACACAACTCCCATTTTCCCAGAAAATGGCCCGTATCCGAAAACCATAAAAACCAATCCGATTATGCATGCACCATGATCTCCCCTAGGGATCATCCGCACACTCTGGCTCTGTGCCACACCGCAGGTAACGTCTACGCGTGTGACACCTACACGAGTGATGCCCAGACTCGCGCCTCCGCCTCGCGCGTACCTGGCCAGGCCATCCTCTAGTCCCCGCCACTCTAGGGACCACGGAGTCGACACGACAGCGTTACCGTATCGTGCGATCCGGTCGTCGCCCAGCGACAACCCAGGGGATGTCACTCAGTATTATCCACTCCCGAGTGACCAGAGGAGCTCCACCGAGATAATAACCCATCCCGGCTTGGGCTCGTGATACGCACACTCCCAAAAATCCATTTACGCCAATAAAACAGGATTTTCTCAATTAAAATAAAATACACGTGCATGCACCATGTAAATGTAAATTTCAATGCTCGACAAATACAACCAACCATAGAACAACAATTCAAGCAACTCCGTCCTCCATCCATCCGACCCCCGAACTCCTCGGACTCAGTCCGGAATCAGCAAACCAACCAAATAAATTATTGTAAGAGAAAAATATATTTAAATCTAAAAGTAGAGTTTAGAAAATACTTACAGAGCTATATAGGATTTTTAGAAGGTTCGGCGCGCGGCAAACGATGGGCGGAAAGCAACGTAATAGTGCAAATGCACTTAGTCTCGTGGGTCGCAAAATACCCACTTTTGACCGGGGACAAACCAAGACACCAAATTGATAGGGAATGGTCTAGGGATGTTTATGAAGCTAGTGGAAGTGAGTTTTGGCCGTGGGTGGCGGCGAAAACGCCGGTAGAAGTGAAAAACGTAGCAAATCGGAGTTGAGCTCGTGGGAGCTGCTCCGGTGGCCGATCTAGGCCGGAAATGGGTGGGTTAGGTCGGCAAGAGGTAGGGGAAGAAGTGGTGAAAAGATGGTGGCCGGAGGTGGTGCGACGGCGCCGGAAACGGTGACAAACCGTGCGGCTTAGATGCGTTTTCCGGCCAAACGGCCGGGGAAAAAAAAGAAAGAAAAAGAAGGAAAAGAAGAAAAAGAAAAGGAAAAGAAGGAAAAAGAAAAAGGAGAAAAAGAAAAGAAGGGAAAAAGAAATGAAGTCCAAACTTCACTTCCGGGATTCAGAAACTGATCCGCCGAAAACGATATAAAAACATAAAACGACTAAAATAAATTAAACACTACATCAAATAAATAAATAAACACTAAGAAAATATTTTAAACACATCGTTAAGCTAAAATAAAATAAATAACTAGCAAAAACCAACTATTAAATTTTTAAAACCAAAAACGAGCTAAAATCAATTAAACAGCAATTTAAATTCAACAGCCAATAAAATCCAATTAAAATCCGATAATTTAAAATAAAAGCACTATAAATTTAATTTAATTAAATTATTCCTTTAGTGAAAATACACGTAAAAACGGGTCATCACACAAAATTTCATTCTACATGTTTTAGGGCCAAAAGCCACCGTAGAAATGAGGTATACACTTAAAGAAATGTTTCTACGGTGGCTATTTATCCATTGGCAACCCATGGTGGCTGGAAAATCAAAGAGAAATTCCAGCCACAATAGGTTTCGAATTTTCTCCCTAAACGTTTAATTTTTATTTTTAAATAACAAGGTTGTAGTGGCGTTGGAAAGCGGCAACGACAGTGTGAGTGGCAGAGGATGTGCACGTGTTTGAGAAAAAAAAGTGAGAAATGAAAACTATACCATCGGGCAACTGTTTATATGCACATAACGTTTGAATGTTGAAACCATTAACGTTCAAACGTTAATAAAAACCGTTGTTGATGTTCGAACATATGTTGGTTGACGTTTGAATGTTTACACCATACGTTCGAATGTAAAATTTTGACACGCGAACATGAAAACATGTATAGACTTAAATCTTATTGATATATATTATTATATATATAATATGCATATTATATGTTATAATTATTGTATACTAGTATATGCTATAAAATACATAATTTAATAATTATTACGAGTAATAGAAGTATGCCTTGGAGATTCCCTAGGATAATATTATCTAGTATGATTTCCTTTAATCTTGTTTATTTGTAATTCTTTAAATTGATTTTCAATATTATTAATTTCAGAATCAGATAAATCAGGTGAGTTATATATATTTATACTATATATATACTTATATAAACTTATATAATATACTATATACTTATACTTATATATAGTAAGATTTACCTTTGCATCAAACGTACTATATGAATGAAATATTGACGGATTATCTGAATATGAAATATTAAATCATATCCAAGAAATGATTATAGTTGCTAATGTTTATAAAGCAAATAGGAAAATAGATAACCAGTAGCTCATATNATACGTTCGAATGTAAAATTTTGACACGCGAACATGAAAACATGTATAGACTTAAATCTTATTGATATATATTATTATATATATAATATGCATATTATATGTTATAATTATTGTATACTGGTATATGCTATAAAATACATAATTTAATAATTATTACGAGTAATAGAAGTATGCCTTGGAGATTCCCTAGGATAATATTATCTAGTATGATTTCCTTTAATCTTGTTTATTTGTAATTCTTTAAATTGATTTTCAATATTATTAATTTCAGAATCAGATAAATCAGGTGAGTCTGTTTTACTTAAGACATTAATATGAGATTGTTTTGAAGTAGATGCAGTATTATCAATATTTAATTTTTCTAATTTGCTAGAGATTTGTTCTCTTGTTATAGGATTCACTAGTCAATTAAAAGGCTGGTGGGATCATTATCTTTCACAATAACAAATATATTCAATATTATCCCAAGTTAAGCATGATGAAAATATGAAAGTTATTAAAACAGAAGATGATCTACCATTAATATATATATAATATATATTATATATTATATAATCTACTTATATAATGTAGTATTATATAATATACTATATATATTATATTTAATAGTATATTATATATAATATAATATATATGTACTAGACTATAACATGTTAATTTCTTGCATATTTTTATCATGTTTATACTGGCTTAATATTTTTATCCTTTGTTCTAGTGAAAGATAATGATCCCACCAGCCTTTTAATTGGCTAGTAAAACCTATAACCAGAATATGTGCTACTTGATGGTCTATTCTTTTAGTGGCTTTATAAACATTAGCTACCATAATCATTTCTTGAAAATTGTTTAATATTTTATATTCAGATAATCCATCTATATTCTATTCATATAATACATCTACTGAAAAAGCAGATCTTACTATATGTTTCCTTTTTTCAAATTACATATCCAGTGGGGTAGGCCTCGGATACCAATTACGAATAATAGAAATATGATGTTTAGTGTGTCTAGCAGAGAAGACATTAATTTTTCTAATTTATTAGAGATTTGTTTTAATAAATGGTTTTTAGTTTTACAAAAAATAGATTTTAAATGAGAAAGAATTTCATGGGGAATAAATAAAAGAACTTATTTTGTTTCCTTTATGGGAATATTGATAGGAGATATTTGATTTTCAATTCTTTCTAATTGTTTACCCATGCTTTTTAGATATAAATTAGTATAATTATTTTGGATTATATTATCAGTATTTTTACTTTCTGATATAGAATTATATTTCTTTATTGGAGAGGCTAATATTTGAGTATTCATTTGGTTGTATTTAATAGCTTGAAAAATGGGGTATTCTTCATAAATAATTTCATTATTATCTTCTTTAGTCCATTGATTAGTAGTTATATTATGATTGATAATTGATTTGATTTATATATTTTAAACCATGTGAAGAAAGTTATATTAATTTGTACACTTTTTAAATACTCATAATATTTTGTTTGATTATAATTTCTTTCTATTTTTGTGAAAAGAGAGAAAAATGCTAATTTTTTCTGTTTATTTTCTTCTTTCATATAATCTTGTTTTAGATAATCTTTATTAATTTTAAATTCTTCTTTACTTGGGCTGAATATTTGAGCATCCTCTCCAGCTACTTGTGAATATGTTGGAGAAGAATGTTCTTTTCTTTGTTGGGGATTGTGAGAGGTGGATGCTATATCAGGATTATTAACAATATATATTGGTATATCAATAATATTTTCAGGAATAATTTTTCGGACCTGGGCATTTGGATTCTGAGATCTGGTGTCAAAATTTTGATATCTATTTCTAGAAACTAAAGTAAGAACAAATTTGAGTGTATGAAAACTAGAAGGTATTGGTGAAGAACAATGTGATTGTGATAATGATGTCCTAAAAGGTTGAAAGACAATTTGGACTGTTCCGTCCGTTTTTTGATCTATGTAATCTAAATCGTTTTTAGAATTGTTTTCTATTTTAGGTAATGGAATGATATTTTCTAACTATCATTCATTAAGGAGAGTAATTTGATTCCAATTTATTGTTTAGGAATTTGTATATTAGAATTTGGTAATACTAAATTGTAATAATAATATGTAGCCTTTTGGACTAGTAATAAGAGCTTGTGGCTCTAATGTTGTTTTCATCATTTTATAATGAATTTTATATACTACAGTTAAAGGATATTATCCTTTCATTATATGATAAGCATTTGTTTTAATATTTAACGTTAAAGCATGTAAAATATTAGTATCAACTAATGACAATGAATAATTAGGATAACAATTGAAATAAGCTGGACCTTGAAAAAAACTAGACTCTACCATTCCAAGTAATGAATCATGAAAATTATAATGTCTTCCATCTCTCAGACAAAGTAATACTGAGGCATTTAATCAGCTTCTAGAGAGTGGTTTTATAGTCACTTGTACTAATCTAATATGTATAAAAAAATATTTTTGTTATTTATGGTATTTAATAGCTTGTTTTGTTAATAATTATAATGATTTATAATCATTATTTAGACTAATAGTTTTTTCTACTGTTTTAATGGTATAATTAGTTATAAATAATAATTTTGAAGAGAAAGTAGACTGTTTGTATATTTGATTCTTAGGAACATTAAGAATAGTCCAGTATTGTAAATTTCTTTCTATGTCTATTATACTGTAGACTTCTTAGTTAATATTATCATATTCAGATTTTATAGGTATATTAGTAGTGGATTCTTCTGACTTAAATAAAGAATTCATTGAGACATGTTTTTTTATAACAAAGATTTCCTATATTCAAAGAAAAATGAGCCGATCAAGATATTGAGAGAACACCACCAGGACCACCCTTAAAGCCTTCTTAGCACAAATGGGCTGATCAACGTATTTGCATGGTTTACTAATACAAGATTCCCAATATAATCCATTTTCTTTTATATGGGTTATCACTGTTAAAAAATCCGTATCAGTGACTTTTTTATTTGTTTATTTATTTTTATAAAGTTAGAATACTTAGGTGATATCTTATACTTTTAATTTCTTTTCTTAAGAAGTCACAGTAATATTCTAATCTTTCTATAGTAGTTTGTCTACTTTGATAAGTATGATATCTTTCTATCATTGAGTAATAATCTAATCTCATTAATGATTGTTTTTCTTTAAGATGCTTAATTCTTTCCGTTAAGTTACTGAATTCAAGTCTTAAATTATATTCTTCACATCTTAATTCATAAAGATTGGTAAAACCAACATTATGAGCATAATATTCCATTATGAAATTCAAATAGAAAATAGCAATAAAGCAATAAGATTGCAAATAAAATAAAATAGAATATCAATATATAATAGCCAATGGCTTTGATACCATACACGTATCCCAGGTAATATATAATTAATTATTATAATAAGAGGTAGTATAACCAGCCTGATAAAATAATTAATTATACAAATAATAAAAGGCAGTAGATCCTGCCATTTGCATAAATAAAAGACAGACTTTGATAAAATAGATTTCATTAAAAATATAATACTTACAAGGAGATTAATTCTCAAAGGAGTTGAGAGTAGATGACATGAAAGGAAGCTTAGTTTACAATATAAAATATTTTGAGAGTAGGAAGAGCGTGAGAAGGAATGGCCTCAGATGAAGAATTCTGAATGCTTTCCTTTACATATAGACTCTCTTTATATAGACACATGTACAATGAAGATCAACAATATGTGCTGCTTGACACTAGCACAATATACGCCTATAATATACAACTGTCACATTTACATTCAAATGCCTTATCCTCATTTTTCTACAGTAATTGACCATAATTTGCAGCATAGACAAGGTCCTTTGTCTTTTGGTTAGTTGCTATTGTTGACTTACAATAGTTGACAATCCTTTGTCTAATCTTGAACAATAATCTGATAGTAGATAATAATGGATGCAGTTGCTTGTCTTGTTCGAACACATTTGCTTGTACTGTTCTTCAAGGAGATAACGTTTTTTACTACTGAAAAAATAATGGTTCTGACAATCTTATCATGTTGAATAATTGAGGAAGTAATAATCTTTTGGAATCACAAAATTTGATAATCATAATTTGAGAATTCCAAATTAAATGGATCTTGAGAATCCTTTCAATGTGGTGGATAATTTTGAGAATGAGAGGCCTGATTAATTGGTGAAGACACTGCTGTTGGAGATGCTGCTTGATGTAATGAAGATAATCTGGCTTGTTGTTGCTTCCTCATTGTCTGAGACTTGTGACATAACTTTAGCCAATTTTTTCAATTCTTTTTTACTGGTAATTGATATTAATTAAGCTTGAAATCTACTCCGTTGGACTAACACCTCAGGAGCTTTGTTAATCTTTGAAACATTTTTATAACATGATCTATAATATATAGTACTAGATTATATATATAGTACATAATTATATACTATGACTTATATAATATATATATATAGTTATATTATATATACTATATATACTATGGTTTTGCTTCAAATATTGGTAGATGCGTGAGCTATGATGACTAGAAAATTAATGGATTTAAAAATTATGACTGTTACGTATTTTTGCAGAAGTTATTACCGGTGGGAATTCATGTGACGCTAACATCTAATGTATGTGTCGCCATATCCAAAATCTGTATGTTTTTCAAGAATTTATGTACTCGGGTAGTAAATCAAGATATGTTGCAGAAGATAAAAGAGGACATTGCTACTATACTATGTAAATTCGAGCAGATCTTTCCACATCATTTTTTGATGTTATGGTCCGTTTAACAATACATTTACCCCAGGAGATACTGTTGGATGGACTGATGCAGTTTCGTTGGATGTATCCAATTAAAAGATATTTGGGTCGACTGAAGTGCACTATTGGGAATAAAGCCAGAGCTGGGGATTCAATAGCAGAGGCCTATATAAATGATGAATGGTTAACATTTAGCTCTTTATATCTTTGTGGTGTTGAGACACGATTTAATCATCAAGAGTAGGACCTTGCTACTATACTATGTAAATTTGGGTAGATCTTTGCATCATCATTTTTTGATGTCATGGTCCATTTAGCAATACATTTATCCCGGGAGATACTATTGTGTGAACTGGTGCAGTTTTGTTAGATGTATCCGGTTGAAAGATATTTTGGTCGACTAAAGCGCATTGTTGGGAATAAAGCCAGAGCTGAGGGTTTAATAGCAGAGGCCTATATACACGATGAATGGTTAACATTTTTCTCTCTATATCTTTGCTGTGTTAAGACATGATTTAATCGTCAAGAGTGAAATGCTAATCTTGCTACTCTGCCTCCTCTTGAGCTATCAGTGTTTGCACAGAATGTATGACCTTTGGATGCACAAACGGGTTACAATTTAATTGATTGAGAGTTGGGTAAATTTTGATGGTACGTGCTAAATAATTATCAGGGGATTGATGACTATCTTAGCTATGTCGTTGTATGCTTTGAATAATTATAGTTAAAAATGGTTAACTATAACTTTTGTGCTCAAAATAATATTCTTTTGCACTTATATACAGTGAGCACATGGACAAACTTAGGACAGAAGGCATAGAGAATATAAAGGCAAGACACGAGGAAGAATTTTCCGGATGGTTTGAACAATGTGTATGAACTAAAATGGTTTTATATGCTAGATTTTGAAACTTTTAATTCTGGGTAACTTTTAATTAATTTTGTCCCTATTTCAATTGTTATATTTTGGAACAACGTGCTCGTGACTACAATTCAGTTTCTCTTGAATTGTATGCATTGGTATGTGGTCCTTCAAACAGAGCACTTCGATACACTGCATGCACGGTTCGAGGTTATAGATTACATACTCTAGACCGTGAACGTAATAGAAAGACTCAAAATTGTGGTGTGTTGGTCAAGGGGAGTTATGGCACAAATGATATTGACTATTATGGTGTCATATGTAATATTATCAGATTGAAATATCTGAGTGGGTCTGTAACATATGTCTTTAAATGTGAATGGTGGGATCTAGGCAGTGGTTGGGTTTCTATACATAGGGATAATTACTTTACGAGTGTCAATACTATATTTAAATGGTACGAAGATGATCCATTTGTATTGACTTGTCAAGCTACCAAAGTCTATTACTTGATTGATCCAATGAAATGCATTGATGAAGATAGTGGAGAGATAACTTGGCGAATCGTACAAAAATTTGTCTTTCAAAATATATATGAAGTAAAAATGAGTGCGGATCACGAAAATAGTAGAGATGAAGATGACACTCCGATTGTAGAGGCCTACCATGAAGATAGAGAGGGTATTAACTTGTTTGTTGACCTCGGTGCACTCAAGTTACTTCCCTTGTGTAGAGATGACGTCCCAGTACCCGTCTATCTCAACCTGTCCGAATTAAGTGTGGAAGAAGAAGAAGAAGAAGACGAAGAAGAATCCGAGGAGGAAGTAGATAAGGAGGACAAAGAAGAGGTTGATGATGACGACGAAGATGTTATTGATGAAGATTCTAAAACAAGCATGGAAAATATATCCAAAGATGAAAAATAAAATTACTAAATATTGTATTCATATAGGTGACTATACAATATTATACTTTTAATAATTTCTTCTCATTAATTTTCTTTATCATATTAATTATTTTCAAGGATGCAGCCAAAACGACAACGAAAAAATGTGCCTCCTTTGCCAAGTCCCGAACCTGTTGAGGACTCCCCACACAAGAAATCCACTCTTGAAGAAGTTAACACGCAAGAGATAGACAACCAGTCGACACCTACCAATAAGGAAATGTCATTGATAATTAATTATATTTTAATACTCTCAATAACTATATAACTATAATTATACTATTATCTATTAGTTGATGCATCCGCTTGTCGCAGTTGTGACTATACACGTGGCATCTCTCTTAAAAAAATAGAAGTCACAGAAAACTCAAGGTCACCATTCCTAATAATTCCACAGGAAGAGTGGGTGATAGTGCAGTAGCGCTTTCCTCCTATATTGGCACAGTAGTCCGAGTGTATGTTCCATTTCATGTGTGATCATGGCGAAATGTTCCAAATGAGATTGAGGAACACATTCAGAGTCGTGTGCTGGTGAGTTTACGTTGAGAGTACATTTTTTTCACCTAAAATACTATATCATATTTTTGACGTAGTTCACTTATTATGATGAATTTGACCTCGATTTTAACCATAGCGAGGATTTGAGAACTATGAAGTTGATGGCTGCTACACTATGAAGTTGATTTTAACCGACGTTACAAGTGATGATGTCATGACCAGTTGAAGAAGTTTGAGACGTTGGAAGAGGCTGCACAGTCCCCTTTCCAGAAGATGAAGTTAGACAATTAGAGAAAGTATTGTGATCCTTTAGCAAGTCCAGATTATTAGGTATTCTAGATTTATATTTACTAATTATTTAAATTTATATTCGTTTTATAAATTATATGTATATGTATTACAATTAATATTCTTAATTAATTTGGTAGCACTTAAGCTCTACAAATATACAAAATAGATTTATTCTAACTGTCCACTGTCTTGCTGAGAAAATGGTAAGTAATAACTTATAGAAATTTATTTATTTTTCTGATATGCAAATTATTTAATTACTAACAATATCTTTTAAAATTGCTAATGGGGCTTTGTTACAAATGTGATGGTCCTAAAATTTTTCTTTTATTCATATCTATGCTACTATTCATACTAATGAGCATAATGAATGGATGGATCCTACCACTCTAGATAATTATGTAAGCGATGTTAATTTTGTTAAATAAATTTTGGAACATGTGAATAATTTATATTTTATTTGTATTTCTTTTAATACGTTATTGATTGTATGTTTTCTTTCTAATTGTAGGCAAAAATAATGGATATGCAGTTAGTTTTTGAGGAATACTCTCCTAATGATATAGACATATTCACACAAGTAATCGGGACCAAATCTAGTATGGTAAGAGGTTTGGGACATTCTTTCAAGCATCGCGGTTTATCCTTGACGACCTCATCGACTTTACAAATTAATAATATTACTAAAGATTTAGAAGCAGCAAGGCGAGAAAATAAGTATATGAGGTCTAGACAATAAGAGTTTGAGTCTCTTTTGGTACGCCAATCTGATTTAGAGACGCTTTTGCAGGAGCAATAGAGAGAACAAGAGGAAAAAATACACAGTGAAATCTAAGAGTCAGTGCAGTGGGAGATGATGGTGCAAATGGAGTGTGTATGTCAATGCAGCAGAATATGGGTGGGCGAGGAAAGAAAAAGAAATTAATTTTATCAATTTTATCATTATATGTAACTTTTAATATCTAATTTTAAAACTTTATAAGACATTGGTAATTGTTAAATGATGGTGTAATATGATACAATTTGTATATTTTTTTATTTTACGAAATTAGTATTTCTGATCTGTATGCTTGAATGTAAATAAGAAACGTTCGATCATTGGTTTACATTCGAACCAACGTTCAAACGTAATTACACAAAAATATAATATAACGTTCGAACGTACAATTCAGCGTTCGAACATACTCACCCTAAAAAACAAAACGTTTGAATATTCAAACGATTAACGTTTAAACAAACCTCTGCATGTACTAGTTGCGTTCAAACACTTATCTGTTAACATTGAACCTAATGTCCAAATGTCATACCCGTTACGTTCGAACATTCATCCATTAATGTTTGATCAGACATTCGAGCGTATAATGCAATTAACGTTCGGACGTATAAACGTTTGGATGAAAATATGATACGTTCGAACAATAACCAACAAATATCAACTTCTATTGTTCAAATGTCAATCGGTCGGGTTAACATTTGAACGTTCAGTTTGGCGTTCAAGCATTACTGTCATTGACAAATTTCAACCATCACAGGAAAATACTACGTTCGAATGTTACACCAAACGGAACACTTCCAACCGTCACTAAAAATAGTGACAGTTGCACAGTAAACTGTCACCAATTATTTTCTGTGACTCACATTAGGTGACAATCGTGGTGACAGTTTCAAACCGTCACCAAATGTATTTAGTGACGTTTTGGCCATTTTTTGTGACGGTTTCCTCTGTCACAAAAGACCAATTGTGTTAGATCTATTGGTTGGGAACTTATTAATAGTACTCAGTAATCCTTTACTACAGAAAAATCCTAATTACAATTTTAAAAATAATAATTATTATCATAGTTTTGAGTTCTGTTTCGGTTAAAGTATTAGAATGAAATTTTTCGATACTGATATATTTCGATGTACCATTTCGAGATTGTCTTTATATGGATATATTAATTATTTATATAAAAAGAATTATATATATGCATATAGAAAAACTATATTTCGAAATAACTAGTGACTTTAAATGATAGGTTCACAAGTTAAATATAATAAATAGTCTCCAATTATCTAATGTCACATCATAAGATAATGAAATCAGGATAATGAGAAAAAGAATAATGAGTAGTATTACTTATCATAAAAATTTAGTTGTTGAAATGGGTTTCACGAACCAACAGATTCCTATTATATCACACTACCCTCGAGCTTTTTTAGTAGTGATATCACTCTGACGAAAAAGGATAACCTTGTCATATCACATAATCTATGAGCTAGGCTCTTGAAAGGAAATGGCCGGAATGGTCATATCAGTGATATCACTCACTTTGGTTAGTACAAACAAAAGCTCACAGCAGTTGGGCTCCAGTCATGCTAATTTTGGACCAAAATATTCTTTCTAACTAGAATACCGAAATCTGGCCAGAGTGCACGGAAACGAAGGCCGGAACAAAAAACAAAACATTGATTACTAGAAGTAAGTAAACAGTGGCCGGGGGTCAGTGCTTAATTCCCTAGTTGTCTGTTTCCTTTGTTCCTAACCCTCCTAGCTAGGCGCAAGAACTAGTACTACTCATGTGAATGGATAAAATAGCCTTTCAGTGGTTTTTACACAGATGTTTATATATATATGCGTATTACAACAAGAAGGTCAGAGATAGGTAGTAATTAGCTGTTGTTTTCACATTAGAAAGCAAGAAAAAATGCAGCAAGCTAGCTAGCTGGTACCAATTCTCACATGCATGCATGCCGAAAGTAGTGATCATAATGGGAAAATGGGAATTAAGAACAGGCAGATCCGCACCCATTGATCTTTATTTACTAGTTCTAATTATAATGGATACAGCACAAGTCAGTTATAATGCTAACTCATAAAACATCATTAGGATGCAGTAAAGTAGTACCGTTGCTGCAATCCGTAAATATTATATATTGCATTATTTAATTGTTTTCTACTTGTAATTAACCCTCAAAACGGTTATATAAATTAAGAGATCATGACCTATATACATACATACATACATACATACATACATATATATATGTATATGTATATGTATATGTATATATGTTGTACCTTGATCTACCTAAAACTGTATAGCAGTGATGGGTTAAGAGCAAACTCAACCACTGGCATCAGCTCATCCCAGTTTCCCTCTTTATATGATATTTCGCGATGATCTTCATCGTTTGGGCTCGTGACGCTTAAACATGATGCCATATTATACGGAACCTGACCTGTCAAGATCCGCTGTCGTGCAGATAACATATTTTTCTTTTCGTCCATAGGATGATCATCAGTACTACTACTGATCATGGGTCTCCCCCCATTCCCAATCTCAGCAGCCAAAGCTCCAAAGCTCGAATTTGACTCGCCTGTAATGTTGTTGGACTCAGAACTGCATGTTATTGAGCTCGAATAACCCAGATTTCGTTTAGGGTTGTTTTTTTGCCACTCTGAACCATACTTTTTGTTAGAAACATCTCGCTTAAAAATCCGACAAAGTGTCCAAACTTCCTGAAAATTAAGATATACACTATCTGTGTTAGGGCAGGAAAAGGCAATTAATTATTAATTTGACAGGGAAATAAATACATGGTTTTTTAAAAGAATCTTACAGCTTCTTGGGTAGAGTTATTTGGGTTAGTTATAAGGTTGGTGCTTTTGCTGGCTGGGAGACGGAACTCATGCATCATCCAATCAGTTTTATTGCCACCTTTACCAGCTTTTCCTCTGTAATAAACTAATGACTTCTTCAGACCAATGCATTCCTGAGCACTTCCTTCAACATGAGAATATATTGGCTTGTCGATTCCTGTGGCTTTCCAAAAGCCAGATCTTGTCACCCTGTTGGGTCTTATGCTGTTCTTGTACTTTTTTCCTCTTCTGCAGAAGAAGTAGAACTCTTTCTGATCTCCATTAGCACTACCAACTTCTGCACAAGTTTCACCACCAAAATTAAACAGATAAGTTAAGGGGAACATGCCAAGGAAAGTAACAAAGTTTTAGGAAAATTGAATCTGTGTAAAAGAAAATGAATCAAGAGAATATATATATATATATACTTGGAAGATCCCAGGGGTCATGCTTGTATATATCAATTTGTTTGATGAGGTCAAGATTAATAAGCTTCTTCTCCACCTTCCTTCGAAGATAAAATCCGACAAGCTCTTCATCTGTAGGATGGAATCGAAACCCTGGAAGAAACCCTCCATCGTTCTTGTCATCAACTAGATGATCAGAAGTACTCATCTTTTTTTGGGCCTCCATTTTTGTCCATCTCACTACCATTTCCTCCTTTTCAACCAACAATAGAACCTTCTTTGCTTAAGGTGGCCGGGAAGGGATCGGACTTTTTGTGGTCAAAGTAATGAGGTTTGACTACAGAACGTGGATTTTCATTAGCATATCATTAAAGAATAAAGACTCAGGCCATTCGGTTACATAGATGAGACGAATTGTTTTAAATAGTAATAAATAAAATATTATTATAATATTAATTTTATATTGAGATTTAAAAAAGTTAAATTGTTTATTATATTTTGTATGAAAATTTGAAAAAATTATAATGAAAAATTAAGATAAGATAAGATAAGATTTTTTATTTTAGTTAACCAAACGTATGTGAAATAATTAATGAGATTGAAAAATAAAAGTAGGTTAAAAAAACACTTTCATGGGTCAGATGTTTGGACCAGGAATATAAAAATAAAAAGAAAAGTCTTTAAATTGTTACGTACGGATGTTGAAAATATTTGCCACACAACGAAGACAAATTGATCAATGAGATAGAAGAAAAGTTGTTTGACTGGACCGGCCAAGTGAGAAACTGATTCCACTTTGGTCTAAAATTTCAAGTACTCGAGTGTCATGCCGTGCATGGTTGTTGTCTCGACCAATCCTTGCCAAGTGTCACGGTCTTTGAAAAATATTAGGTTCCCATATTCACATATATGATATAGACATAAACTAAGCAACAAGATATATATATATATATATAATATTAGCTCAACTTTTAATGAAATAATCTTCATGTTCACTAGTTCTACAAACTGTTCAAAATATCCATCCCTTTTGTCCTAAATAGAAAATTACTTAGATTGAAAATTCAAGCAAACTGATTTTTCATTTGCATAAATAGATAGTGTGATAAGCTGGTCGCTTATATCACTAGTCAATTGAATTTTCCAATAAACGATAGAAATCCAACTCATTCAACCAAGAAAAAATGCAATGTGTATCAGAAAAACAGAGAGAGAGAGAGAGAGAGAGAGAGAGAGAGAGAGAGAGAGAGATTGTTGGGCATGCAATTGTCCAAGAAGTTGTTAAATAAAGTCAGTCCAACTGAAGTGATAGTTTATTGCTTAATTATCCTTAGACCATATTACATAGAATGCATAAGTACCCCTCGTGATGTATGATTTTTCCCAAAATACAGTAATTTTGATTAGATCATCACAATCCCATATTTTCTCAGTAGTTGAATTTTAAGAAGCAGTCAGTTTCTTACTTGGAGCTACTTAACACCAATAATTTTCATAATATGACGACTGCATGATCAGAAGTTAGCATAAATAATTGACATCACATATAATATTATATCTACTATATATATATATATATGAGTTATTCTATTCTCAAACCTGTGCGTAGAGTACACATATATCATCCACATCACTTAAATAATAATATTTAATTTATAAAATTTAAATCTTTTAAATTAAATTATAACATATAAACACTTTACTAAGCGTGTTCTACATATCGACTCGGAAATACAATTTTTTTTTATATAAAATATATCTTTGCAAAGTTTGTTAAATAAATCCGAATAATTATTAGTGACATATATTGGAAGTAGGGATAGGCATTTTTCCGCCAAGATTATATGCATTTTGGATTCTCCATTAAGAGAACAAATCAAAGGAAAACAGTACCAATGACCAATATATAGACTTATAATAAACAACCCAATCAGCTATTAATCATTGACCCAAAAAAAAAAAAAAAGTAGCCCATTCTTCAAATAAGGTACAAAAATTTTCCAGTAGGTCTAATACATAGCTTATTCGGTGCAATTAGAATATTGTAATAAATCTTCAGGGGTTGAACGTACGGACTTTATACAGGAATAGCGTACTTTTATATATGATAGCTTATATAGAAGTTTCTTTCTTAAATATGATTATTTTTAATGTATGTATGTTGAAATCTTTTCACTACTTAAAAAACGTGCAACGTTTACCATAAATGCTGCCATTCAATTCCCGGCGTTTATAATTTATACGGGTAAACCAACGCGCGGACTTCAAAAACTCATTACCAGTATTTTTTATAAATAGTAATGCTTTATACCAAATCACAATCTCTATTGCATCTTACTATATATAAAATAACACATTTATCACCATTTGATAATAAAGAAGTATGCAATAAATAATCATTCAATAATAATAAATATGTCACATTTTACTTAGTGAGATACAAATATGATAATAGTATGATATATAGAGTTTTCCTTTTATAAATTAGTAGCATTTGCTAAACGGCTTCATTATTACGTTATAGGCATTTTTGTATAAATCCACGCAACCAAATTATTAGAAAGAAAAATTTAGTTACAAGCATAACTGCATATTAATATGTACACTAATTTAATGTGATTGGTCAAAAAGTATATTTTATTAAAAATAGTATCAATTTAAATTTTGAATATAAATGAATTAGTATTGGTACGCAGATTAGTACGCGAATAAATTAGACTAGAATTACCACAATTTAATAGTTTTTGGCATTTGTAAAGCGCCAATAATGAAGTCACCGACAATTACAATCACATATTGAACTTTATATAAACTTCACAATATTTACGTTATAGGCATTTTGTACAGATTAGCTGCATTTATCGAAACGTCACCACTAATATGTTGTCGGCACTTTGTATAAACACCACTAGCTATTTTTTCTTGGCATTCCAACTTACTAGAATTACCACGTAAACATTATGGTATTAAAAGAAAAATATTGTTCAATGTATAGACTCAAACTGATGCATGTAGTTTAAAACTTTGAAACTCTTTTTTATGGCACCGGGTACCAGAAATAACGTCCCTAAGAAGGAGATTTCCCCCCATTCTTTGGGCCATATGGAAGTGTGGCCCCTCCCTCAGGGCCCAAAAAGGGTCAATAGGTAGCCCAATATAATACCAATGAAGGGAAGGGGGCAAGGCAAGGCCCATCAGGTGTGGTGAATGCACACTTCGCTTGCCCAGGTAGCAACTCATGTCGCCAGATGGCAGGCATGCTGCATTAAATGACTAGATCAGCCAACACGTAATACAGAGACAGGCGTCTGCTCACCTCTAGGACAAGGTAGTGCGCGCACCTTCCACCCCTTACCTACCACAAGGGACAGATTGGTGACCCACGCACAATATTACAGGATGACGGCTGACATGACAGGGGAGGAAACCTGCCACCAACGTAGTACCTCGTACACCCCTCCACAACCTGCTAAGTAGGGAATGGGGACCACTAGGGTTGTGTATATAAACACGTCCCGGACACAGGTATAACTCTCATAACACTTTTCTCGAGATATTCCCACGCAGAGAGACAATTCCAACTTAGCATCAGAAGTGACCCTTACCACCTTGAGCCCTCATCTCCTCGAGTCATGCAGGTGAAGCAGTGGAACAGTGGAGTTGCCCAGGCTGCGAAATAAGATATCAACAATAGCGCCATCTGTGGGGTCTACTTTCTTAAGTAACTTGTCATTTGTATATTGGCGATGATGCGTTCACAAACCACCTACCAACAAGGAGGACCTTCGAGAGATTTGGAGACAAGGCTCGTCGAAATGAAGGAGGTGAGCGAGCATGCAGTCGTGCAGTTTAACCAAGGTGGACCGCAGATGCGGAGAAGAGGCAAATGCACCAGGAGTTGTAGGATCTCATGTACAAATATATGGAGATGGCCAAGAGGCCACCCATCGTCTTCCATAGAACAACTTCTTACCAGCAATTATTTGCCCTACAGTGCGGAAATCACGGTGGCACCTATCCTCCCTAAGCTCAAGGTTCATCAAGTAGAGATGTATAACGGGTCTAAACACCCTTAGGAGCACTTGGAAATTGCCTGTTGGGCCTTCCCTCTAACGCTCAAGGGGGCAGCGAGAGGGTGGTTAGGAGAACTGGCTTATTGTTCTTGACATAGTTAATGGCAAGCAGGTTAAGAAGATCAGCAGCATACCTTCTAACTATCAACCAACGCGCTGATGAGAGCCTGACATCATACTTGTCGTGGTTTAATCCTGATTAGATGATAACCAATGACCTAGAAAAAAAAAATCACTCTGGCAGCCCTATTGGGTGTCATTTGGCCGCAGAACCAATTTATTAAGGAGCTGGCAAGGAAATCTCCAACTATGTTGTGGGGAGTTCATGGACCGCGTGGATAACTTCATCAATGTAGAGGATAATCTGTGAGCCCTCATGACCCCCAGGAAAACAGAGGTAGGAAAAGGAACTTCATCAATGTGCCATCTAGGATGCAAGACACCAAGCAAGCCCACACCAACCTGGTCGTAGAAAAGGAACTCGAGTCGGCACCGCGAGAAGTTGCCCGACTAGACCAAAGGAACCAGCAGTTTTGCACTTATCACTAGATTGATTGGCATCAGACCAAAGACTACTACACCCTAAAAGGAGGATGGAAGAACTAGAGAACTCGTTATCTCAACACCTTTAAAGGGACCGTTGCCCGGAGAATCGAGAGGACTAGCGCAGGGGATAGAGGCGAAGTAGGAGCCCTAAAAGGCATAGGGCTGGGAGAGAGGCAGATAGGACAGCCCGACCCGACAGTCCCATCAGAGAAATCTGCACTTAGCGGGCAAATAAGTGGGGGGTAGCCCAACCTCTGCCAGGCAAAAAGCTCACACCTTCCAAATAGAAGCAACGCTTGAGGAATACCACTATCACGTTTGATGATGAAGATGAAGAGGGAGTACTCCATTCTCATGGCAATGTACGAGTGGTCACCATGCTGGTCGCCAACTTCATGATCAAGAGGATTCTAGTCGATAACGACAGTTCTGCCAACATCTTATTTTAGGACGCCTTTACCAAAATGGGCATCCACCTCGACAACCTGTGCCCAACCCTAACACTGCTGAAGGGATTTACTAGAGGCAAAGTCAAACTAGTTGGCACAATCACCTTGCCCATCTTGGCTAAGAAGGCGCCATGAACCTTCGCCATGATGGCCGACTTTCTTATAGTAAAGTCCCCATCATCATACAACGCGATATTGGGACAACATACCTTAAATAGCCTGAAAGCAATAACATCCACTTATCACTTAAAGATAAAGTCCCCTATCAATGTCAGAGTTGGCGAGATTAAGGGCAAACAAGTGCTTGCTTGGGAGTGCTACGCACAAGAGTTAAAGACCAACAAGAATGAGGTAAAGACGCTCAAGGAGCTAACCAAGGCAGCCACACCATCGTCACCACCCAAATTGGTCGACCAAGATGAAGAGATCTGGGACGAGTAAACACTCCACCAGGCAGAACCAATTGAACCACTAGAGCTTGTCCCAGTAGATCCTGCAACGCCCGAATGCACAATCTAAGTAATGACCAAGATGGGCATCGAACTGAGGTATTCGACAAAGCAACTCCTAGCGAAACACAAAGATGTATTTGCATGGAGTCAAGAAGAGATGCTCGAGATCAACAACTTAATCATTGAGCACCGCCTTTGTGTCGATCCCGGGGCCAAGAAAGCTAAGCAAAGACGCCAGAGTTTCAGTGTTGAAAAATATGCCTCTATAGTTGAAGAAGTTGATCACCTCCTTGTAGCAGGGCTCATCTAGGAAACCCACTATCTTGAGTGGTTATCAAACGTGGTACTGATCAAGAAGGAAAGCGGAAAATGGAGGATGTGTGTAGACTTGATCGACTTGAACCAGGCTTGCCCGAAAGAGAGCTTTCCCTTGTCGAGCATTGATTTGATCGTCGACTCTACCGTAGGCCACCAGCTGCTTAGCCTTATGGATGCATATTCGGGCTACAATCACATCTGCATGAGCCTAGCTAATGAAGAAAAGACATCCTTTATCACCGACCAAGGACTCTACTGCTACAAGGCCATACCTTTTGGAATAAAGAACGCTAGCGCCATGTATCAGCGCCTAGTTAACTGAATATTTAAAGAATAGCTCAGTCAAAGTATGGAGGTATATGTAGATGACCTGCTAGTCAAAAGCAAAAAGCTTGAGCAACACCTAGCCAATTTGCAGGAGGCCTTCACAATATTACAACACAACAAAATGAAGTTTAACCTGCTGAAGTGTGCCTTCGGAGTAGAGTCGGGAAAATTTCTGGGCTATATGGTCTCTAAATGAGGAATTGAGGCCAACCCAAAGAAGGCCGAAGTAGTGGTAGTTTGCCCGCCCCGCGAAATACAAACGAAGTACAAAGGCTTGCAAGGCCAGTGGTGGCCTTAAACTTCTTCAATGCCTGATCTACCGACAAGTGATTATGCTTTTTAAAAGTACTAAGGAAAGCACAAAGTTGGGACGCTGACTACAATTGAGCATTCGGCAAGCTCAAGGAGTACCTAACTCATCGACCACTCCTCAGCCAAATAGAACCAGGCGAGGACTTGACTTGTACCTATCGATATCACCACATGTTGTATCAGCAGCCCTAGTTTCAGACAAGAAAGGTAGGCAGGAGCCATCTACTACACCAGTCAGACATTCTGTGGAACTGAGGTAAGGTATCCTAGAACAGATATTGTGGCATTTGCACTAGTGGCTGCTGCCAAGAGACTACGACCATACTTCCAAGCCCACCCGATAAAAGTGTTCACCAACATGCTCCTCAAGAAGAACTTCTAACACCTCTAGCCGCCTGATGAACAGGGCGGTCGAACTAAGCAAGTTTGACATAGAGTACCTTCCTCACACAACAATCAAGGGGCAAGTACTAGCAAATTTCGTGGTCAAATTCATTGACTTCCCAGATAAAGTACTAGCTGCACCCCAAGGGAAGCCTTGGTAGGTCTATGATGATGACTCATCCTGCCTAGTTGGGGGGTGTAGGGTTGCACATTATCACTGAGTTCTTCGATGAGGAACATAACTATGCAATCAATATCACCTTCAAGACAACTAACAATGAGGCTAAGTACGAGGCACTACTAGAGAGGATGCCAGTAGCTCAGTTGTTGGGAGAGACCTAAGTTGAAGTCAAAGCAGACTCCCAAGTGGTTGTCAGCCAGGTGCGCGGAGAGTTTGCCATGAAAGTCTAGAAGTTGAAGAAATACCTTCAGTGGGTGGTCGAAGAGTGCGACCTTTTTCACTACTTTTGCATCTAGTAGATATTGAGAGAGGGGAACTAGAAGGTAGACCGATTGGCATGAGCTGCCTCAAGACAATAACTCGGACAGTTGAATTCCTAGCCATTGGCAAAAAAATATCGATGGTCATCACCAACCAACCTGAGTGGGCCTTGGATATAACAAGGTACCTCAACATCGATGAGGTGCTAGGTGACAAAGATGAGGCACAGAAAGTCAGGAATAGGGTGGCAAGGTTACCACTGATAGATCAGATCATCCCCCCTCCTGAGGTGTGTTTCGTCAGGTGAGGCTCGATACATACTGGTTGAGGTGCACGAAGGGATCTATGGGAACTACTTAGCAGGCAGGGCACTGGCCGTGAAGGTAGTACTAGCCCTACCTTCATCGGGTACTATGGGCCCCGTTCTCTCCTCTCTGGGACATAAAGGACTAAGTAAGAAAATGTTTGAAGTGCCAATTGCATGCACCTGTCTCACATTGCTTGCTGGAGGAGCTAACATCCATCATGTCCCCATTTCCATTCACACAATGGGAGCTGAACCTGGTCGGACCCCATCCCACAAGCAAGGGGGAGTAAAGTTCATAGTGGTAACGGTCGACTACTTAACAAAGTAGGTCAAGGCGGAAGCTTTGGCCACCACCATTGCCATGGCCATCACGAGATTCTTGTGGAAATCCATTGTCTAGTTGTTCAGTAGCCCCCAAAGTATCATATTGGACAACGCCTGACAATTTGACTCCTCCCACTACTAAAAAGAGTGCACAGAGTTAGGAATAAAGTTCAAATACTCTTCCTTGGGGCATCCGCAATCCAATGGATAGGTCGAGGCCAATAACAAGACCCTGCTTTGTATCTTGAAGAAGAGACCAGCAGACCATAAAGAAAGGTGTGTAGAGGATCCTGTAGGCCTACTGGACAACCATCAGGATCCTAATAGAGGAGACACCACTTGCTTTGGCCTATGGTAGAGAAGTAGTGATACCCATCGAAGTCAGGATGCCAAACTACTGGGTGCAAAATTTCAATCCAAGCTCTAACGATGAAAAGCTAAAAGATCAGATGGACTTCCTACTAGAAAAAAGGGAGGAGGCAGAGATGTAGACTGTAAGCAACAAGAGAAAAGCCAAGCACTACTTCAACAAACGAGTCAAATCCTATACCTTCAAGATGGGTGATGACTTGAAAAATTTCATATTGCAGATTTACAAGATTGCTCGAGTGGAGGCTTTTGGTCGCTCGAGCGAATTCAGGAAGATTCAAACGCTCGATGCTCGCTCGACACCCTGCTCGAGCGAATACCGTATTTTACAGATCTAGGATTTTCCGCCGTCAAAGCATATAAAAGTGATTTTCACCCTATGACCGTACCTTTCGACTAGAGAACACTTTTTGGGATAGAAAACATAGCTAGAAGGATTCAAGTCATTTGTTTTGGAGAAGGAGTTCCAGATATTGCACGTACGTTGGAATCATACACAAGCACAGACGGGAGAAAAGCAGTGAATCATTTCCTTGAGTTTTTGAAGATGAATTGCGGCTACGAGGAGTATTTTTCAGTGTTTATTTTCTTCCAATATTCTCATAACAATTATGGTGAATTCGTTTATGTTGAAGTCCATTTCTAGCATGAGCTAAATTTTCTTTATTCTAGGAAAACGATGTAACCTAGTTCCGAACTATGTTTGATTGTCTAAGCTAATTTAAGGCAATTCTCTCTTTGTTTATCTGATTTATTCTGAATTTATTGCTTCTGATTAACTGGCCATTGATTAGATGATATTTAATCTTGTGATTTGCTATCGAAAGAGGGAATCATAGGGTAGATCTTGAATATTTCAGCATAGGTAAATATAGAGATCGAAAGATTTGTATGAACCTATGTAGTAATTAAATCAGTGGTATGATTGTTTCTTGTTTTATTAATTTGCATATTCTTGTGTAAATTGATGAACTAGAGTAATTTCCACTTGACTATCGAAAGAGGCTTTTGGATGAATTAGAGATTTGCTAATAGACAAAAAGAATTAAATTAAATTAGTTGGATGAGAAAAGCATAGTGAAGAATTAGGTGAAATCGATTTCCTAGAAGTTTTCTTTCCCATTAATTTGATCTTCGAACGTCAGTTTTATTTCCTTTGCATATTTCTCTTTGAGTTGATCTTAGTTTAATTTGCAACTACAAAAATCTTAGTGATTCCTCTAGATAAAATCGAGATTAATATAATTTTGGTATTTGGCAAAAGTAAGGTACCAATCCCTGAGGACGATACTTTTCTTATCATTTTACTATAAAACTACGATATTGTGCACTTGCAGTTTTGCACCGATCCAGTTTTTGGCGCCGTTGCCGGGAATTGATTTATTCTTATTCTTTTTGCTAATATCGATACAAAGTAATCTTGGTTTTAATTTAGAATTTTATTTTAATTTTGTTCTTATATTTTATTTTTATTGTTCTACAGGTGTGTTTTTTACGTTGGATGCGCCGTGCTAGATTTCATGATATTATCCATTTTGATCCAGAGATTGAAAGAACTCTTAGACCATGAAGAAAAAATAAGATACTAGCCATGGCTGAAGAAGAAAATGAGGCACTGCCAC